>VWZV01002590.1:173780-480700 GCA_013397155.1 Irena cyanogastra | reverse complement strand
TATTTTATGTGTTGTTTTCTTTTTTTTTTTTTTTCCTTCCTTCCTTTCTTCCTTCCTTCCTTCCTTCCTTCCTTCCTTCCTTCCTTCCTTCCTCTCGCCCTCTGTCCCCCCATCCCCAAGATTTTTTGCTTGGTTTGCTTCTGTCTTTTGCTTCTAGTTTTGCTTCTGTTTTTCTTACAGGCACTGCCTGTGCATGCACTGTCTGGTGTTCTGCTATTTGCATTGTTGACAACTAGTAGGGACTGATAAGGTCCTACTATCAAACTGATTGTTTCTCCAGGTTCTGTTTACTCTGGGTTTACGCCATGCAGAGTCCATTCAGAGTTGGGATGTGCCACAGCAGCATGCTGAAGTTGTCCCTGTCACTGGTGGTGCTGTGCTCTGCACAGTGACTCTGCTTCTCTGCTGACCCAGGGGGTCATAATTTCTTGGCTCTCCTGCAATCCTCAGGATTCACATGGGAAAATGGGAGTGTGGTGCTGAGTGGAATGAATCAGTCCAGTTTCCATTTTTAACTGCAGTTATGCTGTTTAGGTTGGGATGAAGAAACAGATGGTCTTTTAGAAAATCCTGAAGTTTCACTTTCACCATCTGATGTAGTACTTTTTCCATATGAGAAGAATTTGCTAGGAAAATACATTAATTCCTCTTAGTGCGACCTACAAAGGGACACCTAACAAAATTCTCTTAGAAAAGCACCTACTACTAAGCAGTCCAAGCAAAATTATCATTGTGAAGTCTGAGAATAGCCTGGGGACTGATGAAGGATCTTTTGTTCATGTACTTCTTCTAGACACTTAAATAATGCAGTTACTGCGGTTTGAGTTTTACTTCTTTATAGACAGACCTAGCAATAGCATCTGATAGGAGCTATAACAACCGTGGAGTCAGACTCATCTCTCCAAACCTCAACTGGAGGACCAAGCTGAGCTGCTTTGCTCCTGCCGCAGCGGTGACGAAGGGCAGACATGAGCTGGAAATGCCAGGTGGCAGTCTGAGGAGTAAACTGCCAAGCCCACAGCGAATACACATTTTTGTCTTCCAGAGACATACGTGTGCTATACTCTAGCACTGGAAGCCATGACACAGAAGGAGGTACAGAGCCTACCCCTCATGCCACAAATCTCACAGGAGTCGTGTGACTCACACAACGTGCTTCACCTCATGAGTCACACTTAGTATATGCAAACTGTATATGGCTGGAACTGCATGCTTACAAGCTGTGTTTTAGTAGATCTGTTGTCTCGCTGCGCAAAAACTGTTCAGTTGTGGAGTCAATTGTTTTTGGTTTAGTTATCCCTGTTAACAATCTTCAGATGGGTATTTTGTGTTAACAGACAGTGGCACAGAAATAGGCACTATAATTAATTAACTGTGAATACCTGTCTCTGATGAGTTTTGTGTTATGTTGGACTCCATTGTTTTGATTTCTTTTAGAGATTTCTAACAGCCATTGGATGTTGTTGTCTCTACCATCAAAAGCAGTTTTCTTCTATGAATCTCCAGCACAGAAAGTTCTTGAGGCTTCATCCACTTGGGTCAGTAGCTTGGGTAGCCGATGAAGAGCCCTGCAACAGCAAGCAGGTTATGCCTCTCTAGGTGCCAGCCCCCAGTTAGCCAGCACAGTTTGTGCTGTGCTGTGCCTGCATCTGACCATGACACCCAGTTGACTTTGGTGTATCAGGTGTGTGTGTGCTCTTGATCCGGTCTTTTTGCAAAGTTCATAAATCCAAGGGGTTTTTTTAAGACTTCTTCACAGTCCATCTAAGTTCTGAGTCTGTGCCTTGAGAAACACCCACATTTTTCTGTTGAGTATACAGAGTATCTTAGATGATGCAAGATTGCTAAGTGTCACATTTAAAGGATGGTTTTGTATAGAGTCAGAAATGAACTGGCTACAGCACTTTCCTTGGTTTTCTTCATGGTGTTGAAGAATCAACAGTTTTGCTCTACCCCAGGTGTTCTCTTGGTTCCAGGTTGTTGCCATCACCCACAGCTCCTGTGCTCACCTCCTGTTTCATGAAAAGGACTTGTGTAATTGCCTGGCCACCTTACCCAAACATTTATAATCACCTAGTGCCACCCCGCCGCAGAAGTGTTTCATATAGCTGAATTTTCCCATTGTTTACGTGATAGGTTTACATGAGTGGTTGCCTCAGACAGGTGTGCCTCATCTTCAGGGAGAGAATTTGTTCAGCTGTGTGTTTTCTTAGATTACCGTACTAACTATCTACCAGTAGAATACTGAATCCCTTCCTCCTTTGACTGACCCACCCCCTACCTCCTCTTCCTCTAGAATATTGGCATTTTTCTGCCTGGACCACTAGGTGTCACAAGTACTCACAACTAAACTGTAAAATCCTCCAAGATATTTGTCCAGACATCTTGATATTTCCCCACTCAAGGGGTCCAAGAATTTTGATATAGACCAGATGTGTATGTGAGAGCTGCTGGATGTAACAAAAAAGTCAGATACTTCAAGCTGGTGCTTACAGAGCAGATCCATAGCAAACAATTTAGCATTCGAGGGAGCCATGCCTGTTGTGGAAAGGCCTTAATTCAGCTAACCAGAGAAAACTTTAAAACTAGACATGATCTGAAAGGTCAGCAGACTGTGTGTAACACAAGGAAATATGCTGATGAAACCGAGTGTATAGAAGTGGAATAAAGAAAGAGCTCCACCCTGAAAAAAGCTTATTGTTAAGAAACAGAACAGTCCTTTGGTTATATATAGATGATTTTCAAACTAAATCTGAGTTTTATGTGACCAATAATGAGATATATCTTTATTTTCTCCCCCCCCTACTTCCAACCTGTCTGTTTATAACCTAACCAGTCATTCTTGCCTAGCTGTTTGGATTTTCCACTAGCTGGGAGGATATATTCTCAGGTTTCCCAATGGGAACCACAGTACACCACTAGTTGACTCTGTGGGACCCCAAGACACTGATCTGTTCTGAAGAGGGTATTTCTGTTGTTTCAAATGTCACAAAACCTTAACCCAGTAAACCCGTATTTCATTTATTTATTTATTTAAATTAGGGCTGTTTCCATTTCCAAGTGTACATTTCTACCTGAAAACAAGCCTCCAGAACTCCCCCAGCACACACGTCCTCCTACACATCCACTGCCTGTCCTCTGCTGCTTTTGGAGGCATGGCACAAGCCTTTGCAACTCCCCAGTGACACTTGCTTACATCAGTTAGATCTGAAGCTGCAGCAAGGCACAGGAGTGGAAGGAGATGAGCACAGATGATGAGAACTACTTGCCAAAAGGAGTATGTATGAATATTAGTCTAATGACAGGTCTGCTTCTGGTATTATAATCTTCAAGATCACCCTGTATCTTGCAGCAGGATTCTGAAGGCAGTGCAGTAGGGACTGGATTCCCTGTGTTTCTTACCTCTCCAATTCCTGTAAGACCCTTTCCACCAATTTTAAAAATTCTCTGTAAACTGCACACCAATGGCTCTGTATCCTATTATCTGCCACATCACCAGAATAATTTATTCTAGCATTTTTAACTGGTTAGATATCATAAAGGGTAACAGGCATGATGAAAGGTTTTAATGCTTCCATGGATCTGTTCTAAGCAGATTCGGAAATACATCTTTCCTCCTTTTTCCATATTTTAAAAGATATTTTCCTCAAAATTAGAACAGTTTTATACACAGTCATTTAAAATATTACATGCAGCTAGGGGCTTGATCAAATGTGATATTACTGCATCACATCCAAATAGACAGACAGTATGATAAATCTGGAGTGGCCTATTACACTGTTGTTTTAAGATGGCAAGATGAGAGCATGATGGCTTTGGGCTATACCAGATGGTGAATTTAGGCACTGAAAAGTACTCCTCGGTTCCTGGAATAGAGTGCATCACCCTGAAAGAAGCAAAGACCATTCACCCCTTTTCTAAAATAGTATTTCAAAGATAATGATTGGCATCATCATGTAGCTGTGAGTTATTTCTTACTAAAGCTGCATAATGCTTACTAGTAATGCCATACAGTTCACTATCAGTCAAATCAATCATTCATTCAAGACAGCTAATTTGGTTCTAAATGCACTATTTAGAATGAATGCTGAATATTATGAACTGTAATTAAGTAGCCACCTGCTGCACCTTTATGACATTATGTTTGGTATATTGCTGCAATAATCTAAACTGTGCTTAAAGGTAGAGTTCAGTTGCAGATAATACTTTGTTAATAACCTACCATGTAAACAAATACAATCAATTATGGCAAGAGGTAATTGCAGTGTTGAATCATTTTCTTACAACACTTAAATAAATTATCAGATTGATTCAGAAAGATTTTGAACTTTACTTGTATTTAAATGAAGGTGTGTCCTGAACTGTAATAGGTGCAATGACAAAGATAAGGTTAGGGAGGCACCTTTGTAACAAGGAAAGAGTTTTGTTGCCCAGTGCTCTGTGAAGAACAGGCATTTCCCAGGCAGAAATCTATGTCTATCTCCACATATGGGGCCTGCGCTTTTAGGGATGTTTCTTCTATTTGCCAACCAGAAACAATAGAAAAAAAAAAAGGAAGAATATTACATTTTGCTACCACTGGGGTGTGCCACTTAAAAGGATTATGATTTCTGCCCAGTAATTCATTCTCCTGCGGGTTCATCCTGGACCAGCGCCCTTTCTGTTCACATGGAACTTTTGCTGTGTGAAAATCAAACCACTTGGCAAAATGCTGGAATCAGTCATCACTCTCTTCTTCTAAGAGAGAGGAGACAAAGAATGAAGAGGTGCCATTTCTTGGCCAGTGCCACACAGACACAGAAGTCAAAGACCAGAGGAGAGTCTGTGTGCCTACTGGCAAGGTTCATGGCTCCTGAAGCTTGCCATTTGGATAGTCCTCTGCTTTTAGCTAAGTAATTAGTCTCTTTGTCTTATCAGCAGGAAATCTCCAGCATTTGCAGGCAAGTTCATTCTGCCTCCCTTGCACACCTATTTTGTAAGAGGATATTCCCCCAAGAAGAACATATCTCTTTCTTCCTTCACTGGTGAGGTAAAGACAAGACAAGAACTTACCTGAGATACCCAGGTTTTAGAGGATGAGTTTTAAAAGAGAATTGGATCCCACAACTAGTGCACTTCATAACTCACTGAAGCATGTTTAAACTGGAGAAGAGAAGGCTTAGGGAGCACCTAAGTGCCCCCTCACAATATTTTTGAGGGGATTACCTAGAAAAGGGAGTCAATCTCATTACTAACTTGCATGGTGGGATAATGAAATGCAATTATCATAATCTGAAATAGGGCAGTGTCTGACTGGATAAAAAGAAAAATTTCCCTCTGAGAACAGTGATGTAGGGTAAGAAATTGCTCAGAGGACTCTGAGATCTCTGAGCCTGGAGATTTTGATGTCAAGACTGATGAGGCCCTCAGCTGCCAGGTGTGAAGACAGAGCTGCCCCTGTTTTGAGGAGGGGATTGAATAGTGACCTCCCAGAGCCTCTTCAGGCCTAGTGAGTAGTGGGTTAGGGTTATATATATATTTAGTAAATGAACTACACTTCATTAGCTTTAAAATGAAATATTTCCTCTGAAGACTGTTGTGAGATTTTTTTTCAGAATTGATTTGAAAAAATATAAAGCAATGTTTGCAATCAAGAATGAAAATTAAATTATACTGGTGGAAAACTAAAAGATGTTTTAGTAACAGAGGCCAGTCAGTTAAATGTTGTACAGGCAAATGCTTGAGCCTGCTGGAAATAGGTGATATAAACTGGTATAAAGAGAATATAAATGGTAGGTCACTCAAATTCTGTGCAATTTGAGAAATATTTAGTCTGTGCCCTAAATACTGCAGAGTTACAATCTAGAGCACTCTTGGCCTTTGCCTTGGGGAATGATACAATGCAAAGTTTGTGTACAGATTTCCCACTGGCTTTTAGAGCAGAGTCACATAATGAAGAAGAGTCAAGTCAAGGTCAGATTTTGATTTCTCAATGCATTGCTAGCATATTTCCTATTGCAAGTAAATTGCACAAAAATGGCTATAAATAGAACAACTCAGTATACAGACAAAAGAGCAAGTGCTTTTAACTGCTGAGGGTCATGTAATTATGTCCTTTTGCTGAGCAATAAATGAGAAGAGCCCTATAATGTGTTTAGTGAGCAAGACTAGAAGACACTGCCACTAATCTGTATTGCTTTCAGCAAATACAATTACTTACACATAGACATTCAAAGCCGTGTGTTTAAGTGTCTTTTAACGTAGCTTTTATCTTCTGTGCATTTCTTTCTCATCTGAGAGATATAATGATAATACTACTTCATAGGCATTTACTGGAATGCTCAACCTCATTAAAAAAATGTGGTCACAGAAGTAGTTGAGGGAAAAGGCTGTAAGAAGGAGAGCAGCGTAGTAATTTGTTTAAAAAACAGCACTAATCACTTCCTCCCAGTAATTTTATCTCAAAATACGCAACCCTCCCCCACCTTCATTAGCCTCACCTTAAATGATATTCTTTGCCCCTATACTAACAGAAATATTAACGTGCATGATATTAACATGCATGTGCAGAAACAGACATGGTCTGCTTTTTTGTCCTCAGATTTAGATATGAAAACCAAGGAAGTTTTTATATTTACAATTTTTCCCTTTAGCTTTCCTGGAAGTTTCCCTTGCTCAGGACTGCTTCCAGGTACTGCTGACACAACAGCCTCAGGGAACAAGGCCCAAACCAAAACTACCCTGAAAGTGCCCAGTGTGAAAGGATCTTGACTTTACCATTTTCCCCTTTAAGTCCTGATCAGGCTGATGCCATTGTTAGCTCTTCAAATGATACTTCAATTATCAAAATGTAGTGGGGATATTACAATACTTAGAGACTTCAAAGCATTTTCATCCAATGGAATAAAGGGCACTACTTAACCTATATTTAGAACTTATTTTGCTCTGTTCTGTGCTGTTTGCAAGGTATTGGAAGTTCCTCCTCCAGCCTCTACCGACTGCCAGAAGCTCCTGTGATGCCATGGCCCCCTGTTTTCAGGTCAGGCCAGTGACTGAAGTTAATTACATCCTTCTTGTATGGGAGGAACATTATTAAGTTGTTGATGTTTCATTTTACTATTTTGAAATCAAAAGACCTCTGCAATCCATGGAATGCATAGGCAAGCTACAAAAGTATGATGTGCAACAGTGTGTGTGATCAGAAGTCCTGAACACACTGTTGGACTAGCACCAACTTTATTAAATACAAGGTTCTTGGTTCAGTTGCAAAACAATTGCAATTCAAATGCAAAACTATAATGTTCTAAATATCTAAGGCTTTTATACACATCTCGTAGCTTCATATCAGCAGTGGATGCCCTTGTGGAGGTCATTTAGTCCAACCTGCTGCTTGAAGTAGGACTACCACTGTCAAGTGGTACCACATTACTGGTGTCAAGCCAGCCATAGATTTATTTTAGCTGGGCCTTGAAAAGTGCAAGGTGGTGGCTCCATTTGAATACACCCAGACTGATTTATTTTTATGCTGGGCAGCAGGTAGAATGCTGTATGAGAAACATCTTCAGTTGCATTGGCAGGCAAGGGCCAAACCCAGAAGCAAGAGCTTCTCACTTTTTCCTGCAGAGAGCATTTTACCCAAAGAGGAGTGGAGGTTTGGTAGTTAGTGATAATTATTGTGAAAGTGATATGCCACTAGGGATTGTCAAGTGTAGTCTGCCCAATGTTCTTCTGGGCAAAATAAAACTCAATCGTGTTTCGTAGTCAGGGTCTGTGCAAGAGGTGCAGCTGTCCCTGGGTAACCTGCTTATTGCAGCTATTGCTCTCTGGTAAATACTGTTAAAAGCTCTTTTTCCACTGGAAAACAGTATAAATAAATGATTATCATGATCCCCAAAGCTGTACTAATTGCCATTAAGTGGGCTCAGAAGGAAACAGCTTACTATTATCATCCAGACAGCCCACTAGAAACTATGCAGTTCCCAGTTTGTGAGAATGTGCACTTTTGCATGAATGGACAAGCAGTGCTGGCTTCTAATGCCTTATGGTGGAGGGGGCTGAATTACTGAATTGTGTGTTCCTCTGTGAAGGAAAAATGTCATTTATAATGTAGGTGTGTCACGTGTAAAACTTTCTGTTGGTTTCTTCAAACTCAAATTTTTGCCTTGCTGAATGCTTCCCTTGTTCCTAATGACTTTCATCTTCCTTCACAAATTCCGCAAAAAATGGGCAGGAGAGATTTCTTCCAGTCAGAAAGTGCATATTCCTTAACACATTGCCTTCCATAACAAAGAAGAAATTTATCTTAAAGGTGATATGGAAAAATGATACAGCTCCAGCAGTGGATCCTCTGTGTACAGAGAGTGAGTAAAACTGTTTGTGTTGCCTTCCCAGCCACTGCCACTTGGCTGTGAGCTGCAAAGGAAACTTCTCATACAACTTTGCTCTCCATACTGGAAACCTTCAGGTTATTGCCGATTTTCTGAATCAGTACCAAACATAGTGATTTTTTTTTTTTTGGTCTCATTCCTAATATAAAAAGGAGTCAAAACTAAGAAAGCCATCTTAGGGACAAAAGAAGAGCTGCTATCATATATCTATAACCTTTTCCCCACAACTGGCCTGTCCCTGATTTGTACCACTAAACTGAAGCTGTAAGGTTAGAAGCAATTTCACAGAATCACTGAACTATTAGCATTTGAAGGAGATCTAGTCCAAACACCCTGCCAAGGCAGGGTTACCTAGAGCAGGTGACACAAGAATGCATCCAGGTGGGTTTTGAATGTCTTCATAGAGGGAGACTCCAGAACATCCCGGGGCAGCCTGTTCCAGTGCTCTGCCACCCTCATTGTAAAGTAAAAGGAGACGAAATTTATTTTGTTTTAATTTATAGTCATTGCTCCCTGTCCTTTTTCTGGACATCACTGAAAACAGTCTGGCACCATCCTCCTGACACCCACCTTTGAGGTATTGATATGTACCAATGAGATTCCTCTCAGTCTTCTCCAGACTAAACAGGCCCAGCTCCCATGGTCTCTCTTCATAAGAGAAGCTCCAGACCCCTCATCACCCCTGTGGCCTCTGCCAGACCCTCTCCAGTAGCTCCTTGTCTTTCTTGTACTGAGGAGCCCAGAAGTGGCCACAGCACTCCAGATGTGGCCTCGCTAGGGCTGAGCAGGTCACCTGCCTTGGCCTGCTGGCCACACTCTTCCTGAGGCACCCCAGGATACCACTGGCCCTCCTGGCCATGAGAATACACTGCCAGCTCATGGTGAACTTGTCATCCAAGACTCTCAGCCCCTTCTCCAGAGAGCTGCTCTCTGGCAGGTCAGCCCCCAGCCTGTGCTGGTACCTGGGGCTATTCCTCCCCTGGTGCAGCACCAAGTACCTGCCCTTGCTGAACTTCATTAAGTTTCCTTCTGCCCAATTCTCCAGCATGTCCAGGTCCTGCTGAATGTCAGCACAGCCTTCAGGTGTGTCAGGCACTCCCCCAATTTCATCTCACCAGCAAACCAGCTGAGAGCACCTTCTATACCTTTGTCCAGGTCATTGATAAACAGGTTGGATAAGGCTGGACCTGGTGTTGATCTCTGAGGAACACCACTGACTACAGACCTCCAAGAGGATCCTGCTTTTCTGATCATGGCACTCTGAGCTCTGCCGTTCAGCCAGCTCTTGATCCACCTCACTGTCCATTCATCTGACCCACATTTCCTGAGCTTACCTAGAAGGATGTTACAGGAGACAGTGTCCAAAGCTTTGCTCAAGTTGAAGGAGACAACATCCACTGCTTGTCTATCCATCCTGTCGTGGCATTGCAGAAGGCCATCAGGTTGGTCAAGCATGATTTCCCCTGGTGAATCCATGCTAACTACTCCTGGTGACCTTCTTTTCATCTTTATGCTTGTTGATGACCTCTGGAATATCCTGTTCCATCTCCTTTCCAGGCATGGTGTTGAGGCTGACTGGTCAGTATTTTCTCCGCCTTGCCCTCTTTGAAGATGGGGATAACTTTGCTCAGCTTATCCAATAATATTGTTTGTTGCTTTTTTAGTTTTTGAAATGGTTATATCCAGTAATATTTTTATATATAATTTCTTATTAGAAAAATTATAATGCTCACTCTGTTTTCCCATGACACTCATTCTTCTGTGTAAAATTAATTTGAAATTTTGAATTCAAACTACACTTCATTTTTAATTGGCCTGTGAAAGTTAGAAAATGAAGAATTTGATGATATGAAAATGATGTTTACCTCCTTCACAACAATACTTCTAAGCCTCAGAAATCAATCCGTCAGATTTTTTCTTCAACATTGCATTTTATGGCACAGGCAGGTAAAACTTGAATGAGGCTGCAATTTCAGCCAGATCTCTGAGAAATATAAATAGCATTAATTTTCCACTGGCTTTCTACAAGCAAGTCCATGAATTATTTCCTGTGATTGCAACAAAAGAAAAACCACCTGGGCTTATTCAGTTGTTTTGTTTGGGTTTTTTTTTTTTGGTCAGAATTTATGGTAATGCCAGAATCTCAGTCTTTATTAAAAAAAAAAAAGAAAAAAAGGCAATTACTGTCTAGAAAGAAACATTTTGTCTCTCCGGAGATGCACTTTTGTTGAACTCATTCAAACCGAGAGTTGTGCTTGAAAAAGGCTATGTGAGTTTAGCTCCTTTTTCTCCTGCCCATACAGTGGAAAAGCATTTTTTTCTTTTTCTCAGATTTTTTAACCTTGTTGTCCTGTTGTTGAAAGTAAATTCTATTTAAATATCCATAACTGAAGTGATAGTTATGTGTGTGTGGCCATGGCACCCAAGGAAGCAAAGAAGAGAGCAGATTCTTTATTGCCAGTGTGCCACATTTAGGAGATTCTGTGGACACCCTTTGTGGGAACAAGCTCTTCCTTGAGAGATCACTGTGAAGCAGTTTGACCTATGGGGCACATAATGGTGCTCGAATCCATGCATGACAGAAACATCTGGTTTTCTGTGGAAATCTGTGGAAAAGCTGCTAAACAGGAGGCACCATTTCTACCATGTCCCTCCTTGCTGCAATGCTATGCAGGCATTTCCCGTCTGAGAAGGGAAAGGCATGAAGCCTACATGAGTGCTGAACAGGGAACTGACTATTCCTGCAAGCTGGCACTTGGGGACATGGCTGTGCCTGGGCACGGAGAGTCACCAGCCCTGTGGATGGAGACAGCTGCATCCAGAGCAGAGACCAGCAGGGCTCAGTGTAGCTGCTGGATGCTGGATGTGGATGCTGGACCTCGGCCCTCGAGGAGCCCATGGGAAAGCAGCTGGGCCTGGGCCAGAGCCAGCACAGGGGGACTGCATGGAGACAGACCATCCAAAATTCCCGCACTTTCAGGCTCCTGTTTTCTCTTGATGGCATGCTGGCCTGGAAATTAGCAACAGAGGGTCAAGAGCCCCTCACCCACTGCTGGGTGGTCTCCAGAGCCTGGAGCAATAGCTGCCATTGCACAAGCTCCACTGAATTGCCCTGGAAACTCTGGACACCTCCCTCTTGGTCCAGCAGCCCCAGCAAAAGCTCTTTGCATTTCAGCTGATTTCCAGACAGCGGTGGCTTCTCCATGCCAGTGGGTGCCCGAGGTCTCTGGCTGCAGCTGACCAATGATCCATAGCAGGAGTGCTCTGTGGGCTGGCACTGCCTGGTGTCACCCTGGCTGACCGCAGGCACTGCCATGGGCTGGCATGTGTGGGGTGAGAGGGGGACACGCCCTGGTTCCTGCTGGATGGAGGTGGCTGGAGGCCTGGTGGCACCCACTGCTCTGGCTCCAGGCAGCTGCACTGGATCGAGGCCTGCGCACTCACTGCTGTGTCCCAAGACATGATCCCCCCAGCTCCAGGGGTGTAGGACATCCACTCTGCCTCCTGTGTCCTGAGTCCTGGAGAAGCCAGCATTGCCTTCTCCCTCCAGCAAGGCCACGCGTACTTCTTGGAGTTGTGTTCTGAATTATCTACATGTTTATTTGACAAAACTTCTTTTTCCTAAAGAAATCAAAACAAAGAGAAAAACCACTTGCAATTACACAACTTATTTCCAAAAGTATTTATTCTGTATTATTATTTGTTCTCCAGCCAAACATGGAAATGTCTTTCCAAGCTGCTGTCTTCCAGTTTAGCACCTGGCCTATTCAGCCATATCTTTTAACAAAATCTTTTAATTTAATCTTTTGGTTAACTCTTATGTAAGAAGAAACTCTGGCTTGATAAGGAGCATGTTTCTGTGTAGTTAGCCACCTGCAACTGCCTGTAAACTCTCTGATGGTGAAAGTGAGGATGACTGATCAGACACATCTCAGGACTACAAAACAGGCTGAAAGCTGTTTGGTGCCTATTAAAATCAATCGCAGGTTTAAATGGATGTGATTGTAAACTGAGCTATGTGGCTTTTGCAGTGTTTCAAAAGCAGCCTTTGCTATAATACTGGATATCAAAGTAGAAAACAAAATTGGTGTTCGTATTATGGCGGCGGAATGGATGATATCATAGGCAGTAGCTTAAAAAGTTGAATACTTACTTTGTAATAGTTCTGAGGAAAAGCTTGGCAATTTTCAGCAAGTGAAAATGGATCATTGAAATGTATTTAAAATGCATTCCAAATTTATAGTAAAGTTCTGGAAAGATTGTTGGATTGGAACTTTTTACTGCTTTGTATAGTTGGAGCATTTAGATACTCTTGAAGGAAATTTTCCCTAGGGCATCGAGTAGATAATTTTGCTTTTTGTTAACTCAATTTTTACAAGAACAAATAAAAATTTTGGAAAATTTCAGAGAAATCACTGAAGTTCTGTGGACTGCTTGAGGCAGCTGGAGGCCAGGTAGGTACCCAAGGCACCTATGGTGTCACTGGATGCCTGTTTTAGGCAGCTGAAATGAGCCTCAAGTCAACCCAGCCAGTGAAGCCTGGTGTTCCATCTCACCATAAAGCAGATCCTTCTTCACTGGCCAGCTAAACAGCAACATAGGCTTTACAAACTTTACCAGATATCTACTGTACTGTACTGTAGATATCTGCAGAACATGAATTTTTACATCCAGAGCACAGCTAGACACCATTACACAATTATCTCAGTCTTATGTCAAGATATAATTTCTAAATGAAAAATTGCAATGATATAATTAGATGATAAACAGAAGAAGTATTTTTTAACTTAAAAAAACCTTTAATTTTTACCTGAATCAAATTGGTTAAATGTAATACAAGTAAACAGATTGCTGATGGCAACTCAGATGTTCATTTTAGGTGACAAAACAGTAGATTTTTACCTCCACTAATAGAAATGCTTTATTTTTTTCAATCTTTTATTTCAGTAGTTTAATGTTAATCAAATATTTTTTTTTCTCATCCCTTTCATTCATATCCAAATGGGCTGGAGACATAGCTCTAGGCATTGGCATGCTATCTAAGATAGTGTATTTCTAAACCAGCCTTGCTGGTGAGTAGTTTGCACATGTATTATGCATGTACTTGGAAGGAATGTTAGAACTGATGCATGAACTGACAGCTTGGAGAATTGAGTGTCTTTCAGCAGGAAGCTCAATAAACATCTCATGCATGCTACATGCATGTTCTTGTGGATAAAGTAGCACTGGTTTTTTTTTTCTCAAGAATATTGATTTTTTTGGAAAGAGGAAAACCGGATGTGTATGTAGTGTGCTCACTGTGGATCAGAGAGAAATCTACCAGTAAAGTATATTTATTTCTTCCATAATCAGTTTTTCTTTGGTAATAATACACGTTACTGGAAGGTGATAAATTTATCTAAAAGGAAAATGCATACTCACTTGAAGTTTCATTTTACACGTGTGCACACAAACAAATCTACCTAGCTTTTACTGGAATGTATCTGAAGCACCAGTAACTCCTGTGGTTGCTTACACATTTGCATTCCATGCTTCTATTTTTCATGAGGGGAACTATTATTACTTCTCAAAATCATTCATCTTTCTATTTTCAAATGCCTTGAATTTGGACTTTCAAACAAGCAAACAAAAGAATTACTCGTGTAAGTATTTCTTTTGTGTTGGCTGAGTTTTACGGGAAGAATGAGAAAACAACTTCCCAATGTTCACAAATATTTTTTTTAGCAAATCTGGACCAAAAAACCAAAAGGCATAGAGTGAGTCAAACATAAGCTCCATTGAAGTGGAGTAACTTACACTATGCCAGTGAAAACTGGATTTGATTTCAGTAGTTAAAAGTCTCTGAAATTCTGCTGCCTGGCAGGCCCATGGGGCTTGGGCAGTGTGGCTCTGAGTGCAAAGTGAGCTGGGGAGCTGCCAGGGCAGGTGACTGTCCCTCAACACATGGGTCACCAGGTCACTGGTGACACTGTTCCTGCTGTAGGGGAGTTACGTATCAGAACGTGATGCCAAAAATTTCCTTTTTATGTGGGTATTTTTAGACTGACTAATTGAACTCTGGCACTTACAAAGGCCCCACAAATGTGGGCCAAAGGCCAAATCCCTCACCAGAATAAGGAATTGATGCCTGCTGGGGCCAGACTAGCACTCTCACTCTGACTAAGGTTTCTTATTTTCTTTTGTCCTCTTCCGTCAGTAAACTTTCTCCTATCCTCTGGCAGATCCATTGTCCCACCTTTTTGCCCATTGGGATGGGGTTAAGCTTACCCTCTTCAGGATGGACTCACCGTACAACATCTGAACAGCTCTCTGACCTGCAGGTCTAGAGAATATTCTTAGTAGCATTGTAGATACTGTAATTGTGGAAAGAGAGTGGTGTGGAGCTGGAGCAATAGTAAGTTTGAAATAATAATATGGTTTTCTATAGCCTGTTCTAGATTGAGTCTGTGTAACAAGTGTTTGCATAGCAGCTTGTACTGAGGCACTGTGGTGGTTATAATTCTGGCAACTTCATTCATAAAGGTGTCCTATTCATTTCAGTGATCCCCATAGAGGAGAATTGAGATGGCAATCTCTATCTTGGCTTGAAGTGTCCACTGGGTTTTTTTCTTAAGACCACTCTATGCCTTCGACCTTTGTGCCCTCAAAATGAATGTCTAGGGCAAATCCCAGTGCTTTCATCTACTGCTACTTTGGTGAAGCTGAACAGGAAGCATTTTGAACTGTGAAAAATCTGTAATTTAAATGAGAATGTATATTACACACTGAAATGAAACCTAGAAGTACAGTCCTGCAAGAGTGATATTAGAGCAAGATGTCTAGGGTCAAGCACAGACTGAAGCCCTCAGAAGGAAGGGACCCAAAGAGTTGTCCCACAAAAGATCTGAATACAGGAACTAGGAATCCAGCTGGTGCCATGACTGGAAAATATTTGACATCAGAACAGAATGCAACCTTGAAGTTAAAAACAGAGTGATGCATCACTTTGCATCTGGTACTTCAGCTCTTGGCCAGGAAGGTGCTACGTTAAATTTGCTTTCATCTTCCTAATGAAACATTGCAATTTTTAATGTTTTAAAGTGTTGTTTTAAAAATCCCGAAACCCTCAAGGTCTGTCTGTATTCTCTGGCTCATATTCTCCATAAGCAGCAAAACCAAGCAGGGAGATATAGAAGAGGTAACAGAAAAGATCAGGGGGCCCAAAAGGAAGAAGGAATGACAAATCTCAAGGCATTTTGATGACATTGAAAGGTTTGTATGTCACTTTTTATTTCTACTAAATCTATTTCTTTCTTCATCTTGATCTATTTCTTACTTGATGTTTTGAGAACATGGTAACTAAAGACTTCATCTTGCATTGTGACCATATTTATGATGACAATATTATGATGAAGTTACTGCTTTCAAAGCCTCCTAAAAATTTGCTTGGTATAAAGGGAGATTGCTAGGCCTATGAAATGAGACTATAACCACATTAAAAACAGGTCTTGAGGAGGGGAGGGTGTCGTTTTCCAGTGGTATAAGTTAGTTCTACTCAAAACAGTCTTCATTTTGTAAGTGTGATTCAGATAAGCTTGCAGACACGCTTTCACTTTTTTAAGAAGTGAGATAATGAGGCTTAAAGTGGATTTATAATTGCACAATGGCCAACATTTCACAATCTGAAATAAAATTACCCAAGGCCCTCATAGTGCACGCTCTATATTGCATGCATCTCTCAGGTGAAAGGCATGTGGTTGAAGTGATTTGAAAGCACAGTGTGATTGCATCAGCCAGGTGAGAGGCTGCTGGGGAAGAGCCCCAGCCCTGAGTCAGCAGAGCGTGGTGTGATACCGGCTGTGCTGGAAGTGGTGCAGAACCTCCCTGCCTCAGCAGGAGCCTTGGGAAAGGTTTTGGCTGAGAAAGCTCTCCTGGCACCTACTCCCTCTGCTGCTGTTTTCACATTTTCACAAAGGATGTAACTGTCTCCCTTTGGGGGAACATTCCCTAGGATGCCCTGAGAGTGATAGGCATGTGGTATTGCACAGCATTTACAGGGATCATGCAATAAGAACACGGGAAGACAGGGCGAAAATTGAGATGGGGATGTCCTTGTTCCAAACATGTGCATTAAGGCACCTAATGTGACAAATGACTGCTCTGGAAATATTAAAGACCTTAGAAATGAAAGTATTTGAGACTGTACAAGTGCTATATCAAGGAGTATTGTAGCATGACACAGCTTTTGTATTTTGCAAAGCAATTTTCTCTGAATTTCTTAGCACATCTGCTTGGTGGATTATAGGATAAATAGGAAGAAGTAGCCATAATTTTTACTCATGAGACCACAAGGGATTGAAACCAACTACTCTTACAGTAGCATGAACAAAGCTGTAATCCTCAGTTCTGTGCCCTTTACTGCCTGAATGGGAGTATCCACATCAGCATGGCTGATCCTTTCATAGCAGTGAAAGGGTATCCTGCATCAGAAAGCAAAATTCTCCATCTAGCAGGTCTGGCACAATATATGCTGATGGAAAGAAGACAGCTGCTGTATGCTCATTGCTCCAAGGGGAATGTAATCTATGAAGGAAGAATGTGCGTCTGGGGATCTCAGCACTTCAAAGGGCATAACAGTCAAGAACTCTGAATGGTACCCTCTTAGAAAAAACATAATACCTCCTCACTAACTCGTCATTCTTTTCATTCTCTCCTTCTGTCTCACAGGACAGGGACATGCCTAGTTAGTATGACTTACATAAACCAATGTGTGTGAAAATTCAACCCTCCTAGAAATTTCTTTTCTTCAGAACTCCAAGCAGCTGTTCAGACTAACATCGAACACTTCTTTCTTTTGTTCAGCCTTTTCCTGATTTTACTAGATGTGCTGCAATAGCTTAGACCTCTGACTATGTGAGGTAGCAAAAGAGGTGATGACAGTGCTGGATTGTGAATAGAGAGCTCCAGTCACAATGTCAGCCATGTACAGAATGCTGCCTTCAACAGAGGCATGAAAGATGCTTTGTGAACCAATAGAAAAGCTGAGAATGAACTGGATGGGTACAAAAGCTGGCCCTGGCTATATAACCCAGTTCTGCCTACACAGGGGCATGTCATCACACAGCCTTACAGTCTTAGATAATTCCTTAAAACCACAAAGACTGCAACTGCTCATTTTCTGCATATTTCTCCCACATCAGTGAAAAATTTATATTGAGGTGAACAAATACCATTTAAACAAAAACTATTAATACAAATATCCTTTTTTTTAGCTGCTTGAATAAGTAGAACGTGCTTTAAGTGGTGGTTACATCCACCCTATTTTTACAGGCTTAAACTCCTTTGTTTGTCTTCTCTCTGCATTCAGGGACCTGCAAATTTTCTGGTATTGTTTTGTATATGTTAGTGACATAATTTGTACAATTTTTGGACTAAGTGCTGAAATTGTGTCTTATTACTACTAATGGGTATGCTGCTTTTAATTAAAAATAAGTGCAATGAAAACCACAATAATAAAATAGATTATGGACTAAGTCCCTAGCACCTGATCTTCATACATGCAGCTGCACAAGCACACAGTCATTCACCTCATCTCCTCCTCTTGTTGCAATAAGACTTGAATTTATGCAATATAACTCTTAAAACACATGAACATTTCTTGGTTTGTCTGACTTTTTGGCCACCTCTGGGAAACCCTAGGAAAAGATCTAGGAGAAAGCTGCTATTTCCTGAGCAATGAATTTAGCCAATTCCCAGACGTCACCCTACAATGGGAAGGTCTGTGCTTCCTCTTAGCGGAAGGCTGGTGGCCAAGGCTGGCTGGTTTGGACAGACCAGTTGGTTTGGCACTATGGAGCAGTCCCCTCCTATCATTGTGGGAGCTTTGGGAAAGAGAGCAGGAAGAGCTGGTTCTGATTAACCAGCATGCCAAGCCAGATGTAGCTGATTGGTTTGGGGTTTGACAACACTGTACTAAGTAAATTAGTATTATACCCATTTTAGGACCTAAATGCTTTTAGGAACAATATAGGTGGAGATGTTTCATGATACTCTAGTGCTTAACTGCTGCGCATTTTTCACTTTATGGTAAATTTTCAGTACGAAGAAATTTATCCCAATCCTTATCCTGTCATTGCAATTGCTATCACAACAAATCTCACAAAAACTGTCCTCCTTTTTTACAACTCTTGGTCTGAAAGAAAAAATTTGAGCCAGGCTACATAGCTGGAAGTCCTGATATCTTTCTGCAAGTTATCTATATAATTCTGTAGCAATACCTTGCACTTGTTTTGAGTGTTCTTCTTTTGCTCTTTGGTGACATATTAGATTTTCATCACTATCACTGTTTTATTGGTGGGGAAGTGGTATAGGGAATACTAGTTAAGGTCACAGTCCTAGGAAGCTAGTTGCAGTGCTATAAATAAGGGTAAGTTTTTATAGAGTTATTAATTTACTTGTGCCACCATTTCAGTTATGGCAGAACTTATGGACTTGATGTTGAATCACAGAGTATCCCAAGCTGGAAGGGACTCACAAGGATTATTGAGTCCAACTCCTGGCCCTGCACAGAACCATCCCCAAGAGTCACACCCTGTGCCTGAAAGCATTGTCCAAACACTTTGTGAACTCTGCCAGGCTGGTGCTGTGACCACTTCCCTGGGGAGCTTCCAGTGCTCAAACATCCTCTGGGTGAAGAGCCTTTTTCTAATATCCAACCTAAACCTCTCCTGATACAATTTCAGGCCATTCCCTTGGGTCCTGTCCCTGGTCACCACAGAGAAGAGATCAGTGCCCCTCCTTTTCCCCCTCACAAAGAAATTGTAGATGGCAGTGAGGTCTCTCCTCATAACTTTGCCAGGTACCAAAGTGCAGCTGAGAGGCCTGTAGGTTTCAGGGTCCTCCATTTTGCCTTTCTTTAAAATCTGCCTCCTGAAAGCTTCCAGTCAACTAGGAACTCTCCGGATTCCCAAGACACCACAAAAATCATCAAGAGTTTTTTTGATGACATCATACAGCTCTTCAAGGATTCTTGGATGAATCCAATCAGGCCCCATAGATTTGTAGGGATCCAGCTGGAGCAGCAGGTCTCACACAATTCCAGGGTCAGCTGGGAGTTAATCATTCTTGTAGTCATGGTCTGCCCGGTCAGGGCTCTGAGACCCCTTTGGTCTGTCATCCAAATTGAAGACAGAGGCAAAGTTACAGCAGAAATGATAGATAATATATGTTGTGCAAGTTAGATTAGAAATTGTTACCGAGTTTCTTAAAGACCTCAGCCATGATTGGGTTGTGGAGTGATTTCTGAGTTATCTGGGCTGTAGGCCTTGATTTTAGGCCTGTGTGTAGTTAGCTAGGCCGTGTGTCGCAGCAAGAAATTTCTTCTTAAAGTTTGCCTCATTATAGACAGAGTAATTATAGGATTAGCACCATAGCCGCTTTAACTCTGGAATTGTTTACATTCTTTTCACTTGGCATGCCAATCAGAGAGCACCTGCTACTGTAAACTATTTGTATGTCTATATAACCCACCATCTTAGCTAATAAATCGGACTTCACATTGCTTGATCATATTGGTCTGATGTGTGTTAAGTCTAGTTCCAGCCCCCTCCCTCGAGGCCCTGGATTTTTACCATCTTCAAGAAATTAGCTGCTTTTTGGCTTGAGAAAATAAGGAATTTAAGAAAACTGCTATTGTAAGCCCTGTAAAAAGTACTCTTTGAGCAGAACTTGCAAAAGGTGTGTTTGACTCATGTGGAAACTGATGGTACTCAAGAAGCTGCAACTCTGTCTAAGCCTCTTTATCTAAAGACCATTTGTAGCTGTAGGCTTACAAGGTGGGCAGCCCTGATGCAAAAAAAGGTACTGTCAGCCTAGGTCACAGAGTATAAAGAAAAAGAAAGTCTTATCTTAGAAACATTTGGTGAACGATTTTGTTTTGCAGCTGGATGATCAACAGTGTTTCTGAGATTTCTTAGGATTTCAAAACCTTAACAGTAGCTCTCCAGAGATGGTTTTAGGGGCAGAAGTGGAACATGGCATTACGCAGATGCCACCTTCTATTTTCAGAGAAGAAAAAGTTTCTTCTTTTCTCTTTAATATATTCAGAAGAATGTCACTTGAATGTGGCTTTTCCTGCAGACCTGGACCAATCTGCTAGCACAATTGTCTGTAGTATAGTGGAAGTAAAATGCATGCGAAGCAAATTTTTGATAGTTGAACATTATACTAGTGAACTAGAGGGGAGAGGGAAAGAATCAGCAGATTAACTTGGGAGTGATTTCTCCCTAGATGTTTATGAAATCTCATTTTTATCCTGAAAGCTTAGGCTGAGAAACACTGAGAATAATTTTATTTGGGTGAACTGATATTTCAAGAGGTTTTGGTAATGGGTTTCACAGGTTTCATTTAATTGCTCTCTGTCTGGAAAAACAGCCATGAATTTGTGACTGATTGGAAATCCAGATGTAAAGTTGAGCCATTTTTTGCAGCTGGACTCCAGTGGACGTAGTGAACAGTTAAGGGAAAGTACAAAGCGCTCCTAAGGGAACATTTAGGGAGGGAGGAGTGTGGACTGTCTCCTTTTTGGCGAGAAAGACTACCACTAGTAGTCAAAAAAAATTACTTAGAAGGGAATGTAGAATTGTTTCTGAAGGAGATGTGCCATGTTCCTTTTTATAAAAAAAAAACAAACAAAAAGTTGTGTTTGTCTCAGGAAAGGAAATCAATGAGTGCACATTTATTATGTTATTAGTTGCCTTGCTTGATTTCAGACAGCAATAACCCCTGCAGAAAGAGATGTCCTTTTAGGCATCATGCATGAAGAACTACTTTGACAACTTCATCTGAACAGAGCACTGAGTGTGACACTGAAGCAAAGAAAGAGCAAAAGGTGGCAGCCTGCTTCTTCTGCCTGTTAACAGGTCAGACCTGCCTCCTCGATCCTCTTCTATGTATAAGGACAAAGGACTCTAAAGTAACAGAATAGAGCCTAGAAAATGAGGATATTATAATGGCCTTTCTTAAACATAAAAGCTATTTTATTGCTTATCTTGTGTAATATCAATTTAGATTGGTTTATTTTTTTCTTGTCAATTTGTATATTTTACTTCTAGAGGTTCTTCTTCAGTGACCAATTTCTTTGACCTCAACAGAAAGCTGGGCCCCACCGCGTGCTGATCCTTTAATCAATTGGCAGAGACGCCCTAGGAGCTCCATGTCTGTTCTTATGGACTAACTTAAAGACTATGGGCTGCTGTAATCTTACAGGAGAAACAGTCTAAAACGTTCTTCACCATGACCACAAACCTAATTTGTCACTCTGGTTATGCTGGGAGCAATGCTGAGCTTTGACTCTGGCTGTGTGGTTAATGAGCCTCAGGCAGGCTGGGGCAGTGCCCCACCACTCCTGATGGGAAAGCAGAAGGCAATCATCTCTCTCAGCGCTTTCGTTGCTTCCTGGAGTACGTGAAGCTGCTCCAGGCATGCACTGTCTGTAGCCACACTTGTGCAATAATTTGGAGCCAGTGAGCCATCAGCTGTAAAATAAAAAATTAAGTTCTGTGGAGATACAGTTATGAATGGTATGATCTCCTTATCAAGCTATCATGAAAGTAAATAGACTCAGTTTGTGGTGGAAATATTAAAGGAGTTAATTTGCTTAAATTTTGCCTGTCATATGAAGCCTATAATCAGAGCAACTACTGTCTCCTTGGGTATTTCCTGTGGAGTACAGAGACTGTTGCCCAAATACTGACCAGACAAAACTTTCTCTCTTATAAGACAACAAACAAGATGCAACTCAGAAGTTATTTTTGCTTGTGTAAAATAGTTCCAGCTATGTTATGTTCCTCCTGCTTTTGCCTTGTCCCATTAGCTGGCAAATCCTCATAGGCTTGCACCAAAGAGAAATTTCTTCACTGAGTACCTCATCATGAGCCAAAGGGTGGATGAATGCACCTCTGAAAGGCTGACATCAAGGAGGAGGTCCCTGCTGAAACACATTAATAACTATGAAATTTTGCTACTTTGCAAAATGCTGTTACAGTATGGCAAGGTTTTATTGCAGGAAAAGGGATGGAGTCAGAAACAGCTGCTGTATTTTGTTAACAAAAAGGGGTCTTCATTCCTGGGTTTAGCATTGGTCAACTGTTGGTAAGAAATCTGAAAATAGATTTCAATAGTAATCGGATTTAATTCATAATTACATATTATTACCGTAACAGCAGAGAAAATATTATGAATTGAGATCAACTACCAACAACAGTTGTCATAGGCATTAACCTTAGTAATTGATTTTAGTCATCTGTGATTGATTATGAAAATGCTGGACTTTTGCAATGTACTTGGAAATAGTAGACTGGGCATGTGAATCTTGCTGTAAGTTGATGATTGTATTTTATCCTATCTCTTGTGACCCTTGGCCTTTTTAAAGCAAATATCAGATGACATTTTATGCTTTGTTTCATCAGCAAAGTAGACTGGATGTTTTAACAGGTCTTTAATAAGCAGCTTTATGCAGCATCTGTGATGCAGGAGGATGGATCAATATTATGTTCAAGGTGGAAATGTATTTCATTTAACTACAGACACAGAAGAGTCCAGCAAAGCCACTGAGGACTCCTCTGTGGGCAGTGGACAAGGATCCCAGCAACCCTAAGCAAGCATTTACAAATGAGGTCTGTTGTCCCCTAGTGATTTTTGGTTTTCTCTGTCTGGTATGGTGAGTGCACAAATGACTAGATTATACCTAGACAATTTACACCAAGACTAACAAGTTAGGGCAAGATAATTCCACTGGAAGAAGATCAAAGGTAAACTGAGCTCTAACAGGATGTGACCTCTGTATGGGGTACTGAGCAGTGGTGCTTAAATGGCCTGTCAAAATGCCTCACTGATGAAAAGTAGTCTAAGTCCAATTTGAGTAGCAAATCAAAGTGGAACTAAGCAGAAACCAATAACTTCAAGCAGACAGCTCAGTTTTGGACAACCCTTTGACAGGAGACACATATCCCAAAAGAGGGTAAATAAATCATGCTACTCCTAAGTAACCAGGCTTTGATGACCCTCAAATGAAACTGATAAAAGGGTATGAGGCGTATTATTTTTTCAACATATATATTTCTGTGGGTTTTGTTTTGCTTTGTTTTGGGTGTTTTTTTGTTGGTGTATTTTGTTATGTTTCATTTTTTTTTGTGAATGTACTTCACTGTGCCTGTCTGATAAAGGATGTAAAGGATGGTGTGGCTTTTTTTTTTTTTAAGGAGATCTCATGTTTCATATATTCACACTGGTGTTCAGGAACCAAAAAGTGATCAGTTCCTGATGTATTTCGCAGGCATGTCCACACAGTCCTGGTCCCTGTGCCAGGACACCTACCAAGATTCTTACCACTCTCTTGCTGCAAGATAGAGGTATTTAATCCTTGGTACGTTCTCATTTTGAGGACCATTGCCTCTTTCCACGTTTCATACCACCACACCCACCAGGCTTTCACTGAAGTCTTCTCAAGGTGATTATCAATGTAGCACAATACTGCTGAGCAGTGGAATGGCCTAATGGAGAATGAGGGGAAATCATTAAGATTATGTCACATTTCCAAGCCATCAGAATCGTGCAGATCTGGAAAGCAAATGTTGAACTCAGGAAAACCTTCATGCCGCCCATTGTTAAGTGAAAGCCTGGGAGAAAAATGAACAAATACATTACATGTTTTTCTAAATATTGCTGAGCTGCTCAGAATAAATGTTCTAAAAATGATCCCATGAAAGAACAGTGAATATAATAGACACATTTTTGTTGGGACACATTCATTAACTTGAATAACTATCCATTTCCTGATGACTTCCTCTCTTATTAGTACACATTAGATCTTTCCAAGGATGTCTGCCTTGTTGCCATCTAACCTGTTCATTGAGGAGAGGTGATTTAAATTTCAGATTTGTAGGGCATGTGAGAAGGCTTACACTGATGTATCACTGAGAAGGAAATATCCCAGTTTGCTGGTAGGAGTGTCAGCTGAATGGAATAGATTTGGGGCCTTTGACAACACTTTGCTGAGGCATTGCTGCTGTTGGACACAAACAAGGCAGATGAAACTTTGTTTGGAGGGAAATGATATAATACACCATGGTGGCCAGAATGTATCATTCTTTGTCTTCATAATAAATCAAAACACGGAGCTGTTAATTTTCTAGATAATGACAGACATATTGTTTTTTAGGTTTGCTCTTAATATTGTACAATACTTCAAAAGAAATAATTTGTCTTCTATATTTAACATCCAGAATTTTTTTCTTGCACAGAAGTTCAAAGAAGATTTCAGTAAGAACTGAGGACTCTGACATTTTCACCAGTAAAGGATTTTTTTCAGGTGCTTTTGTTCTCAGCTAGAAGAATCTGGCCGCATGCTTCCCACTGGGCAGGGCACATCAAGCTGGATCTTCTGCAACTTTCCTGCTGACCATCGCTCTTACTTTTCAAAGGCGACACCTGTGAATCAGCGCTTCAGACATGTCACAATCAGCTCTCCCATCATTACTAAGATAAAAATGTCCCACAGGCAACTCTCCTTCGAGCTCGCCTCGGCTACTCAGTGGTTCTTCCACTCCCTGCTTCAAGTCCTGGTTTGCTTCTTAACCTCCACCCATGAGTTTTCTCCTTCTTTTATGCCTTTTTGGAGAATGTGACTACTGGTTCTACTGTTCTCTTGAAACCCATGTATATATATTTTCCAAGCTGGCCAGGTGTTTTCTCTATTGAACAAGAATTCAATATAGTCCAGCATCCAGTCTGCAGAAATAGTCTTACAATAATATTTTGCCTACCTCCAGGAGTCATTCAATGTCCAAATTCAACTGTCTTGTACTGCATCCATGAGTTGTTCATCTGTAGATAATGAGTGAGTGTTGCCAGTGAGTAGCTCAAAAAATGTTATTAACAAATGAGTTTGAAAGGTGGTATTGTGAAAAGAAAGTTTTCTTTTTGAGGATTGCATTTACTTTCGGGTAAAATTGCTTCATCTTTTTGCTTCATTGCTTTTCTTTTTCATGTTTTTTTCCAAGGCCTATCATCCATCCAGTATAATTGAGCTGTTTCCAACAGTTACCTTCTCTTGTTCCACATTTCAGGATGAGTTTATAGCTCTAAAATGTTTGTGCCATATCATTTCTCATGAAAAATATTTTCTCTTCTAGCTATAAAATTGCATGATCCCGTTATTTTCACTGAGATGGGAATTTAGAAGCGTGGATACCTTCTTCTCAGAGATTTTTAAGAACACAATATGGAAGATTTCACAGGAAGAGATTGGCTAAGCACTCATTACTATTCCGACTTGTCTAAAATATTCCTACTTGTCTACAAAATCACTGTAAGCCAAGAGTGAAAGTGGTTTCATTCTGCCTGGAAGAAACAGAGCAGGCCATTACCAGAATAACTGGTGGCACCACTGTCACTCTGGCTCGAGATTATCTACTGTGTGGAGTGTGCATTATCAGGCACTTGCTCAGTTCTTTCCTTTAGACTGCTGAGTGCTGTGAAGCCACTCCAAAAAACTCCAGGGGTGTCTGTGGTGGAAATCCTTGTGCATAAATTGACTCTTCCCCACGTTCCAGTGTTCCTGCTTTGATATGCTTTTCTCCTTACCTGCAAGTATGCTGCACCATTGCTGTCAAATTCAAGTAAACTAATCTCACTGTGCATCAGTGTTACTCAGAAGTTCCTCCTGCCTGAGAAATCTTCCCAGCCACCTTCAGAGTGCTTGTGCTGTAACTTTGAAGTTACACTAACCTGGACAAGGCTGCCAGTAGGGAAATCTAACTCTTTATTTCCTTTTCCTCTGTATAAAGTGTTGGATTTGTACCTTTTGCAAATCAACACAAGGCTGCTGAGGGCAGAGAAATGGTCTGTTCAAATCCAGGTAAGTTCTTGTTCCTGAGGGCAACTGGTCATAGGAAAAGACATCTGTGTTTTATCTATCTACATCTGTATTTCCACAATCCTGCCTTACCATAAATAAAGAAAATTAGCTTATTAAAAGTTAAAATAATACTCAATCATCTTCTGTTTCCCAGCTTTCTGTCCTTCCAGACAGCTTTGAAAATTTGTCTAAAATTTAAAATCGAACCAGACAGCTTCACCTACCATAATGAATAGGAAGCATTTGTGCTGCCTACTGGTCCCCTGTCCAAAATCCTTATTTCATTCTCACCACTGAATGGTGAGAATGTTTCCATGGCTGTCATACTGTGTGGGCATAAGGAAGCAGAATTTGCAGGGAAAGCTTTGTTCTATATTAAAGTGGCTGATAAAGGTGAAAAAATTAGGTGACATTTCAGGCTCAGAATTCCTGCTTCAGTTCAACCAAAATCATTGTGTTCCACCTATAAATATGATTTTCTGTTGTTTGTTTCAGGGCTCTTACTGATGGCAAGGCTGCATGAGCCTGAACTCTGCAAGGAAACAGAACATCACTCCTGTTGATCATTCAAGCTGCCAGCTTTGATCTGGGAAGGATTGTGACTGCATAAAAACTCTCTACCTCTCAATTTGTGCCTCATTCAGGGACCTCAGTTTTTACCCAAAAAACCAGTTGAGACAAACGCATTTCCAAAGCTGAGCACTGGGGTGCATGTGACACAGTCAAATCTCCCAAGACTGTTTTCTGAAGGAATCCATATGCTTGCTACTGTCAACACTTTGCTTAATAGCTGTCAAGTTGCATTGATTTTCTCAGTACTGTAATGTCCCAATGACATTAGGCAAGAATGCCTGCACAAGTCTATTACCACATACTCAGCAAGTATTACCAGACAAGAAAGAAGCACAACTCTTCAAGTACTAGGAGAAAGGTTGTCCTAGTTCTTTGGAAATCTTTGGTTTTTCTTTGACCTAGCAAAGATCTTAAACTGCCCAGTGGTTTCTTCAAGATTTTGCAACCATGAGGCAGAGCCTGGCAGCTTTCTGAATTCACTTGATAAAAGTGTTTGGAAATGAGATATCAAAAGAAGTGAAGCAGGACTAGCTATATTCACTCCTGGTAAAAAAAAGGGGCTTCTGTGAGGCAGGGGAAAGGTTGTGATGGGGCAGACTGAGGCACATCTGGAGCTTCAAGTGGAGAAGAAAAAGTACAACAAAGGGTAGAGCATTATTGTGATATCTCCTCCTTTTAGCAGCACAGAATGCAGAATAGCACTAGGAAGATGCCTCAGCTCTGATACTGTATGTCTTCTCTTGTGTGTGGAAGCTGGCAAGGGCTCTCTCAGCTGTCCTTGCACAAAGACATCCCTGTCCTCGATCTGCAGTGGGCCCAGTCCTGTCTGTGAACAGACTGTCTGGTACTGATGCACAGAAGTCTCACAGTGAGGGATTTTTCACAAAGGCTTATGAGGGGGATATCCTGTACTCCATTTTTTTTCTCTACAGCTCCTCTGGCCCCCTCCTCCCACTTCCACACCCTGAGCTCAAGTCTGTAAGCCTTTTGAACTATTTAAAAAATGTACAACTTGTCCTCTAAGACATAGGAAATTACATTTGATGGTCTATTGTATAAGAATTTCCATATTTAGACAAAAATCAACAGATACAATCTCTGATTTCCTTTCCCCTATACTCCTCATATTTGCCTCTTCTTGCATTGCTTGGTTTGGCTGCTGCCATAGTGTAGCAGAGGCAGATGTCATCAATTAGAAGCTGGATTTATAACTAGTGAGAGATACATTCAAAGAGCCTGCTCATCCAGATACTGTGCACTCACCCTGGTCTGGGTTGTCTGCCTCACAGCTCACATCTGCTTTTTGATGCTTTTAAAGGCACTTCAAAGATAAGCTTCTACTCAGTCTGTGCAAAGTATATGTCACATACAAGAAAATTTTGACTCCCTGGTCTACAAATTCTGAAGCAGCCTTTCTAAGGTCAGTGATATTAGACTGGATTAATTATGTAGCGAAACTCCATAAAGGATTTCTAAACATAAATTTTGGGGTTCTTGTTTACACCATTATTACACCAAACTATTTGTTGTAATCATGGTGTAAATTTTCTCAGTGACAGTCAACTCAACAACAACAGGTTGATTGAGGAAGGAACTCAGTAACAAGAGCTCAATAACTTTGTAGTAGTTAAACCCATTTGTAGAAATGCTGGAGGGGAACATTATAAAGCAGAACAAAGAGTAATATGTTAAAATATCAATACAATGAAATTTAACCTTTCTGATTTAAAATTAAATTCCTCAAGACCTTTAAAAGCATGATTCTGGCTCATTTTAGAAGAAAATTACTGATTAATTCACCAAATAAGTTAAAAAAACTCCAACCCTCTCCACCCCCTCCAAAACTCAAAACCTCTGTGAAATTAAGGGAATAGCTACTATTTATCATTTGCACTTGTGACAGGACTTTGGCCTTTGTCAATTTAGACAAGAGTCATTCTTATACTCAGTTTCCAAACTGTGGGATGGGCTTCCTTTGAAACAAAAGATGCTTGCTAAGATCCAGTTTCTACTCCGACAACAGCACAGACATTAACCTTTCCTTTCCCAAAACAAGCACACATTTCTCTATCTGTTGCATACATAAATTTGTTCCTTGAGTGGTGTTTATGAGAAAATACATCACATACAGGAGAAGCTGGTCACCTCTTACAGTATAAATTAAAAGCTCCTGCACTTTGATACCCAAAATGATCCAGGTGCCCATCTCTGGCTGGCAGGGATTCCAGTGTAGTTAAAACTAGTCTTTCATAAAATGTTGTCTAAAAAATCTGAGGGCTTGAGTCCAAAGGAAAAAAGTTGTTTTGTTCTGTTGCATTGCAAAATGAGGCAGATCATTATAAATGAAAAGTTGATGCTTTTTACTTTTAACTCTCCAACCTCTCTAAGCATTTAGGATAGCCTTCACTGTTTCGAAAACACATGTAAGGATTGCAAACTGGCCAATTGTTATGTAGTAGATCAGTTTACAATATATAGGTTCAGCTAACCCATATTTTCCATTGTCAGCCTTCTGTCTTATTTATTAGTCTACAAAGAGTGTTTTGCACTGTGAAATACCCATGTAACTACAATGTTTGTATTCACATGGAGAAAATTATAAGCACATGAAAGTGAAGCACATTCCTCATGATCTTTATGCTGCTTGAAGATTAAGAATACAATAGATTAAAAGAATCCAGGAATAAGTTGGTCTCCAGGGAGCGGTCACAATATTTGTGTAAGTCTATGCTGATTTAATACATGAATTACAAATAAAGCCCTAACAGAAATGTTTGAAATTTTTTTGAAAGACACTAATTATATGGCCTCACCCCCCTTTGGTTTTTGTGTTTCAAAAGTAAAGTTGATCAAAAGAGGTTGTGCCATGCATTTAAAAAAATAAAAAATTCAGAGTCCAGTCTGTGTATAGTAAAGCTGTTCAAGATATGTAGTTTTACAAAAACTGAGAAACCATTACCAGAAAGACAGTATTTCCAAATAAATGGATGCCCCTCACAAATATTTAGTCCTTATTTGCAGTATTTATGAAGTTTGACTTGTTGTCGATGATCTCAAGACTCTAATAAATACTTGGGGCTAGAGTAAGTTCAGTGTAGTTACATTGATTTTCAGGATCTGAAAAACAACTTTTAATTGCTTCCATCAAAAAATCATAACCATCATGTGACATGAAGCAAAAGTTGTTATTAAAAGATTAAAAAAGTTAAAACAAAATATTAAATTAACATTTTAGATCTTGTTAAAATACAGTTCAGAATAACAGATATCAAAAACTCCTCTAGTAGGTGCCATGTGGAAAGCAATAGAAACGGCACTACCACAAAATCACAGGTGACACACTTCAGAAAGAGTTCTTAATTGACTCTTTTCCTATCGTACCAGCTTTAAAACTGTCTTTATTCTTTTGCCATTAAATAATATTTCAGAAACAAACAAGAGAAAATAGACATCTGTTTCTTTTTGATGGGTCATGAAACTTTATCTTGCTCTGTCACTATTCTTACTCAGTTTCAGTAGCAACCACCTAAGCAAGTTGTATTTTGCCAATACTACCAGTCTTCCAGTTATCAGTAAGAAGCCAAAAGCCCTGGGGCTGAATGTAAATCCATACCCAGCAGGACCTGACTGTGAAGCATGCACTACCATATGTGCTGCTTTTCTGTAGAGTTAAATTATTTGGAACGACACAAATAAACCTTTGAGGATATTTTGCTACATGTGACTGAAATTTGTAAATTAATTTTCATGATGTTGAGAAAACAAAACTTATCTGAGGTGATCAACTGTGCAGGAAATATTTGCCTTGAAAGAAAATTCCCAGTTTGTTCATGCCCACTTAGCCCTGTGAGAGTATTGTGAGATTATGTGTTCTTCTGTCTCTCCTTTAAATCTTTTGAATAATTTTAAGTCATCTTCTCTCAGAAGCCAGGCAATGCCAAGTGACCTAAGGTCCAAATGTTGTTATTCCCTGTGAAAGTTCAGAAACAAATTAGTTCATCTGACCGTGAGTTTGGGAAGAGTACCCTCCTTGGCTGCAGTACTGGTACCTTCAACCTGACCCAAAAGATTCTTTGATTATTAGACTTCCTGTCCTAGACATCAGTGGGCATAAATGAATCACGGCTCTCTGGTTTTTGGATGCTTGTGCATAAATTCAGTTTTTGGTCAGCGCTGCTTTGATGATTTCTGCATCAAGCTCTCTTTTGTGGTGAAGGCATCCCTGTGTTAGTTAACCCAGAGAGAGCTTGCAAAACAGCCATTGTGAAATGCAGACAGTGTTATAACCAGCTGTTGTTAGCAATAAAGGCCTAATTAAACTCTAGTCCCATGCATGGTGCCAAACCCAAATGGTCTCTCATGCACGCACTTTTATTGTGCGGCATATTTAATTGAATCCTTGGAAGCAATCTAGGATTCTCATCCCGATGACTACAAACCCGATCTCCTTAAGGGTTAAATCCTCAAATGCTGTGGCCAGGAGGAAACTTCAAAGCAGAACTGCTGTCAGCTTTTCCTGCCTGCATGCTCCAGGGGCAGCAGGCCTGCAGTGCCCTGGTGGGATGCTGCTGGGGAGCAACCTCAGCATGTCAGGGAGCATGGGATGAACATCTTGGCAATGCTTCCCTCCAGCCAGCCACAGACAGCCATAGTCCTGCAGAATCCTCACATTCCTGGCAAATACCACCCCTGGGAGTGCAGTAATGCTGCTGTGAGCAAACAGAAAAAGTGTGCACGGCAGTGTTGCACTTCTTTCAACATTCTACACACATTTACTTTATTCTTCTTGCATTCAAGAATAAAGACCCAAGTCTTGGACTGCTGTTTTTCTTCAAGTATCTGAACGAGACTTCTACAAAACAATATTTCACAAGAATATTCTATTTACTGAGCAAGGACATACCGACCCATTTTTAATGCCTGAACAAAACATTTAGAGTGATATGCCTTAATATCAGTCTGAGGAATAAATAAATTAGGTAGAAATAATCTCAGATTTTATAAGGTAATTTGAAATGAGGCAGAGGTCCTGAAATGGCTGCTTTCAGACATGAGGAAGTCCAAGGTTGCTGTGACCTGAACTGTTTCTTGAGCATCCTGACCTCAGCAGAGGGAAACATAAGCAGGTTTGATGGTTCTGTCTTCTGGCACAAGTCAAATACATTCCTACTGCTTTGGGCAGGGATTTCCTTTGTTGCTGGGCATGCTTCAGCCTAGAATAGGTAATCATGTCATTTTCTAATAACTGCAGCCAGCTAAAATTTCACTGAAGTACAGGGGCAGGGCCATTTGGTGTATTTTTATGAGTTTAAAGAAATGTAGCAAACAAGTCGTATTAGACAGAAGTTCATTGAAAGGTGAGAGCAAGATATCTTTTAATTTTTTTTTTCCCCAGAGACTTGTGCCCCTTACATTAAAAAGCAAATTATTTTGTTTCACATCTGGTTCCGGACAGGCAGAAGTTTTAGTCAGCCTGGCTAGGCAGTCTGGTAGCATATGGGAGAAGGTTCTTGTGTGGATGTGGACTTTCAGAAATCAAAATAGTTTTCCTAATGTCTACAGGGAATTTGAAAGATGATGTTCAAAAAGCTACAACCACACCCCTCTTTTAAAGATGGTTTACCCATTAAGATTCATAAATTGTCCTGGGAATTTAGCTAGGAATTTTGCCTCTGATTCAAGAAGACAGGATCACATTCCCAGTGGTTAGCTCACTAATCCCATCAGAGGCCATTTTTATTCCTTCGTTGTACATGGCTGGAATGTTCATGTCTAACACGGGTGTTTTGTTTCTGACCAGTTGTGCTTTCTGTTTTGCAGATACAGAAGCTGAAAAGAGTGTGATCTCTGTGCAGCTTTCTCCACTATTTTAGTGAAAAGCAAAACATAAGCTCTTTGTACGGTCAGGCATTTATTTTTCCCAGACATATATATCAAGTTTCTTGCGTGAAAACTGAGTTAACAGTAACATTTGCTATACAACACTGCTGTGTTCAGTGCCATTGTGGATCTCGTAGTCTCCATTAACTTTTTCAATATCAGGAAGTTTACTAAAATATCAGAAAGAGCTCAAACCATTCTGTTAGTTGCATTTTCCTGGACATTGGGATGGAGGGGGCAATAAAATTTTAGAAATGCACCGAACATCAGGAACCCCTTTCTATAACTGGAGAAAATGAGGTACAGAAAGATTGACTGACCACTTGATCTTTCAAGCTAAATCCGTCTTTAACTTGTGAAAAAATAATCAAGGTCAGATGTGATACAGACTTACAAAGTCATCCAGTGAAGATAAAGTACAAATCGTTGTTTTCCTCCCTTCAACTTTTGCAGAATTCAAGGGCTTCAGGCAGCTAACAGGCAAGCAGCAAAAATGAAGCAAATGACTGATTTTCATGTAGTGATTAAAGTTTTTGTATGGTGGAAACTGACATCCCAGAATGGTGGGGAGGTCAAATGTATAAATTAATTTGTTCGGAGCAGCAACCAGACTCTTCAATGTAAGAATGCTCATGTGAGCTCCAGCAGTGCCTCTTTTGAGGGTATCTGAAGTCTGGGGGGGATGTATGAGGGGGAAGGGTCACTTTGTACATGCCCTGCTTACTCTCGTGTGCTCTTCTCATCACCCATAGATAGCCACTGCTAGAGATCAGGTCTTAAAAGCACTTTCAGTCTGATCCAGTACAGCAATTCCCTTGTTATCTCTAGGTGAGCAGTGCTTAGACACAGATTTATTTCAATGCATCTTTATCTCAAAAGTGCTGCCAGGCAATTTCTAAGTAATTTGAATAATTCCTTTTCACATCCCTAGTGAGCGATGCCAGGGAGCATTTGCTGTTCAGCATTTGTGAAAATGCTGATCTATAATAAGATAGTAATCTGTTCCTTTGCTGCCTGGAAAGAAAAAGATTGCCATAAATTCATAGCTGTCTCATGAGGACTGCAAGGATCAAATGCTTTTTGTTTCTCTCTTTCATCCACAATAGCTTCCTTCACAAACTAGCTGCAGTAAGCAGTGGCACAGCAAGTGAATTCCAAATCACTCCAGGCTTTGTTTGACCTAGAAGTCAATATAAGACTGGGACACAACTGCATTATAGCTTCCTTCCCACAACACAGCATTGTTTGGAAGCTGCCCAAAGGCCATTACACCACGGACTACATTCTTAGCCTAGTGGGTATCAGTAGCCCAGAAAATTGGTTCCCTCATTTGTTAGTTAGAGAACTGCCCACTTTACCCAGTCCCTGAAGCTCTCTTCTGCATGTAGTACCATCAGTCAGTAACCACAGAGATACCCTTATAAACAGACAAGTTGTATATCAAAGAATAAAAGTGTTCTCAATAAGAACTTTACAACATTTTTAATGACTGTCGATGAATCAGCAGACACTGCTTTAAATATTTGCTTATTTAAATATTTTTCTTATTCTCTCCCTCCTTCCTTCCACGGCACTCATGCTTGTCCTCAAATTCAATATATTTAGTCTTGTTATCCTTCAAGCAGTAGGACCAAAAGGAGTCACTAGAAAAAGGCATCTACCATGAGTGTGCATGTTAGTGACAGGTTATGTGTTGTAATTAATATTGTAGCAGTGAAAACCATTGTTCATAGAGGCAAGAGCATTACAAACCCTTCCTGTTCTCTAAAATAGGAACAAGGGCACAAATTCCAGGGTACTAATTGTGTTTGCAATGTTAGGCACACACTTCACTGTTTCAGAGCTTAAGACTGTAAGACATAATACTTAAACCTAGCTATCAGGGAAGACAATTTGGGATGATTAATGAAAATTTAATTGTGCAATTAATCTGGCTACTACACAGGTTAAATATTATAGTCCTGACATACACCTCTCTTTATCTAATGCTGAACAGCCTTTGGCCCTTTTCCAAAGCCCACTGAGGACAGCAGAAATCTTCCCAGTGGCTTCAATAGGCTTCCAACCAGGCTGTTTGGTGTTACCTATTTATAAGTTATGTTTATTGAACTTTCTTGCATTCTTACAATACCTGAACAGCTGCTAATTAACCACATAGGGGTATAATGGAGACCATTTACCTAAAGAGAGGCACACCACTGGTGTGGCTTGGGGCAGAAAGCCCACGCTTGGCTCTGACAGCAGCTTGCCCGGGGCAAGGTGCCAGGCTCATTTCAGCAGGTCCAAATCCCTGTGAAAGGAGGGACGCCCTGCCCAGCTAGAACAAACTGCTCAGGAAATGGCTCTCAGTCCTGGCCCCACTCACTGAGGGTTCCTATGAAGATGTTCAACTTTAACATCCAGCGCAGCGAATGGTCCTAAGAGAGTGGGTGGGGGGCTCACTGGCTTCCTCTGCTTTCCAGAGCTGCTGCTTGGACCCCACCCTGTGCAAAACATAGCCTGGAAAAGGAAAGTGGGCTCGTAATATCCCGGTGTCCTTGCTCCAGGCTTCCTTGCCTTTCCCCAGCATCTCTGTGAGGCATAGTAACAATCAGCTGTGCCCTGGGTTTGTGCTGGGCTCGGGGACTTGCAACACCGTGTGGAAGGGGCCTGGGCTGGCTGTGGTCTCTGGAATCTTGGCGCTGGGCACAGGGGGCATGGGATGGTGCTGCTCCCAGGGACGCTCTGGCAGCTCGGGTGAGGACTGTCACAGGGCCTGTGTGTGGCCTGGGTAAAGGGGCAGTGTGGGGCATCCCTGTGTGAAGCGCTTCCAGGTGACTTGTGGAGAAGATGCAGGGGTTTAGAGGGGCTCCCAATACTCTGAAATGTGAAATTGTTCCACAATACTCCAGATGGGAGATGAGAGGTTTTATATAACTTTTTACAAACTGAAATATCCCTTAACTTAATAAAACCCCTGAAATTATGAGAGTTTCCTAAGAAAGATATGGCATCTTTGGTGATTGCAGTAATTCTCTGCTACTCAAAAGTGGCATGAGCCTGTACAAGTACACTGCCACAAGTATCAGATTTGGAGGGTTGTTTCTTCTTCCTCTGACTAGTCTTTATGGAAGACCATAAAAGTGTATCACAAATAGAGATAATTTTCTGTCCATGAAGATTTATTAATCCAGATCGAAAAAATAATGGGCATTCAATAGTCAACATTGTAGATATGATATATTACTGTCTATATCCTACCTATATGCACAGTCATTTCACTTCCTCACTTGAGGATGGGGCAGCAGATTTACAGGTCTGTCTGTCTCATGAAGACAGATTTAGATGCTGGCATTTACCCAATGTGCACTGTCTGTTAACTTTAATGATGTTTCATTGTCCCTGGGAAATCACAGCTTCCACGGCTGATGTTTTTAGGGTCATATGAGCACGCAGCAGCAGAGTTTCCTAGGGACTAGGGAAAAGGTGACTGTGACCTGTGAATGAAGCACAAAGTGATGATTCAGGGCTCTCTAATTTTAAAAGGACGTGTTCTGCGTACCAGTGAGTTGGAAACTGTGGTAAAGAAAGCAGGTATTTCACTTTTCCCATGTTGTCACTGTTTGGTTGTTTCTTCTGGAGACTTCAGCTCTGAAGAGGAATTGTACTGAAAGGATGATTGAATGCATGAATTTCACACTTCTTAGTACTGCAAAAGTCAAATATGTTGCATTTTGGAAGAGGTGATGTCTGAGAGAGAGTGAAAATATTCCTCTTGAAAGTTGCTTCTTGGCCTCAGGCCAGTGTCTCCTGCAGGAAAGGTGGTGCTCTAACCACCTTTCTTCTATTGCCATTTTGATCTCAAAATTTGGGGATATTTTACCGTTTTCTCTGAGCGAAGTTGCATGTCTTGACACAGGCGGACCAAGAAATCAGCTTTACAAAGTCTGCCTGGTGAGACCCGGCTCTAGACCACCCATCCCAACTTCAGCCACAGAGGCTGTGCTGTGCCTGTAGCTCCCAGCCTGTGGTGGTACTTCTAACAGCAGATCACAATGTGTTCTTACAGCTCAAAAACCTCACTGCCCCAGAGCACTTCCTTCTTACCATTCTTTTCAGCATTTAAAAACACTCTCTGGATGACCAATACATTCCTCTCCTAATACAGCCTAGATGACTCAAGGCAGGGAAAGTAAGCTGCGGGCTTTGCACGTCTGGCCTGCCAGCAGGAATCCAGCACAGGTGACTTGCTCTCGTCATTGGCTCTTAGAAGGAAGGTGAACTGAGGGCCATTTTCTGTTCCCTATATAATTTACTGCAGTGCCAGATTTTGCACGATCTGATATGTCTTTCCAGGGCTGGTAACAGGGATTATGTGTCTCATTAGGCATGTGCATCCTAATAATAGGCCAGAGATGACTTATGCCTAGAGCAAACATATATAGGGAAATCTGTCCCACTCTGCACTGGTTCCGTCAGGCTGTCGCACAGGTAACTAAGAATAGCAGTGCCAGTGGTGACTCAGAAGGTGTTGTTTTTAGCTAAAAAATGTTCCTCAGAGGAACTGAGGATGATAGATGCATGAGGAACATAGCACTAAAATCTGGCCTTTTCATTTTTCTTTTAATTATTTGTCAATTTACACATTTCTTCGTGCTCATCTACTACACCTTTATTTTTAGAAGCATGTTCAGTGCCCTCTTGCCCTTGAACATCATTTAACCTAAAAAGATATGGAGGAAGAAAATAAAGCTATGCATTAACATTGCTTTATAGGCTACCCATGTACTTTGAAAATTTCAAGAATATATGTAAGCAAAATCCTACTCCTTCCTTTCCCATCAAACAACCTGTTTCATAAAATAGGTTTTTCATTTGCCTCTGTTACAACTGGCAGGTTGGAAATGAACAGTATATCTCAAGACAGCAAATATTGTTGTCGGTTCCAGGTACAAAAACTTTGCAAGTCATGTTTGGTTAACTGCATCTTCTTCAAAACAGCTTTAAAATAAAAGAATAAGTACAATCAAGAGAGTCCCTGGCTTAGGGTGCATGTGACTTTTTAACATAGACCTTAATCCTGGGCACTGAAGCACTCACATGATTATTTAATACATATTTAAAATACCAAGAAAAGTACATGACTCTGTAATCACTGATTTACTATTTTCCTCTCTTGTACAAGTAAAAATCCAGCACTTTATACATGTAGCTGCTTTGTTTGATCTTCTGGAAGGTTGTTCACTACTGGATAGGAAATGAATTTTATAATCTGGGATTTATTTTCTGCCAAAGTGTTGTGGTTTTTTTCTGATTTCACCCAATACCTATCATTCCAGTATACTTTAAACTGGACAGTGCAAACCAGTGAAAGCTTTCCTAGAGAACCAGCTATAAAATAATGAAAGGCAGCATATTGAACGTGCTGTTTTGCATAACCACGTGAAGCACATTGAGGTTTTTAACATGCGTTGTGACATTGCTTCTGTTCACAGACCCAAGCACTTGAAGGGGTGGTTGTAGTAGAGGAGGTGAAGGGAGGTGTCAGTGGCTGCCATACAATGAAAGGGCAGTGACACTATACACCCAGTGTAGATTCACTACAGACACCCTTGCCCTGCAGACAGCCTTGCTAGCTGCATCTGCCATCTCCCTGGGCACCTGGGGAATGGGAATTACACACAAGATGTCTGCAAAGGCAGGAGTTGCCCTCCAGTATAGATCAAAGTTCTGTGCTGACAGATAAGGTTAATGTAGCCTCCAAAGACTGTTTTTAGGGTCAGTGTGTCTGGGTAACTGCTCACTCTGGTCTGTCCTGAGGAGGTCTTTATCCCAGACAGGTCTCAAAAGGAACAGTGATATAGGCATGTCTGTTGGACATCCAGCTTTGCAAATTCTTGTCTTTTCATGGCAAACTGCCTCAGAGGTGCTCAGTCTCAGGAGAGCTGGGCAACAAGCGATGTGTGGTATGCTTAGAAAACAGGTGAGCTGACCTTGTTCATGGCTTTTAAAAGGTTCTTCTACATCCAAAAGCTATTGTCGATTTTTTGGATTTAATCTAATTATTTCAGTTCCTTTTCCAAACTGCTGTTTCAGTGAGAATTTATGAATCTCTATCACATATTGGAAGACCTTTCAAATACACTCTCAATGAATACTGTTTCAAAATGCACAAGCACACACAGTAAACAGAAACAGAGAAAAAAAGAAAGGAGAATTCCTAGACTTGTCATACTAGTAGGCATAGTTGATCTTTCAATACACACTGTGGATTCAAAAGCCTGGGCAAGACTTAGCTAGACATAATAGACAAAATATTTAATGTCAGGCTTCTTTTTATAATAGAGCTTTCAGCACAATGAGGCTCACACAGTCCATCAATGCTGTCACATAACTCTCTATTAATATCTATGTAAGAGTAGAGTTTGTCTAGCTTTTGTGTTTATGGAGTCAATCAACTTTCTTTTCACACCTTTTTCTAGCTTTATTTAAACATGTTTATTACTTTGCTCCTCTGTTCTTAAAACTGCCTCCCCCAGAGTAGTATTAAGATCTCAGAGCCTCAGTTTCATAAAAAAACCCTCCAAAACCACCAGTGAAAACAACAACGAAATAACCAGTAATCTATTAGCAGAGAAAGCTTGAAAATGTGGTTGCTGGCAATATAAGGACCAGATCTAATGAAAGGGCTGTGAAGTACTGTGGGTTTGGACAGTTTTTTAGGGTTCCCTATGTTTGAGGCTGATGACAATGAAATAGTGAGGGCTAGTTAAGCATTTCTCAGAGTTGGGATTTCTGTGCAACGTGTGCTAGATCTGCACTTCTAGAAATCTTTCTTCCCCTAAGGTGGCATCAGGTCTGTTGTTAACCTCCTCTGCCTCTGTACTACATAAAAGGCAGCTGGCTGTGTTAAAACATCCGTCTGGAGAACAATATTCCAGTTTCCTCCAACAACATGTTGTCTCAGAAGTCTTTTTAAATAGTTTATAAAATTTCCAATAGACACAGCAAAACAGTGAGATGATAACTTCAGAAAATCATCAAAAGAAAACTAGGAAATGAAGCTTTAAAAAAAATGTGGGGTATGAATGAAGACTGTCTTGGCACTTTTTTAGAGGATGAAAACCTTTTGTAGTCGGATAAGGTGGACCTGTGCTGGTACTCTGTCAAGTTACCATTAGTGTTGCCTGCTTTTAGTAATAGCAACTCCATGTCCACTGGCTGGATGTGTCATACACATTGTCTTCAGTTTTCTACAAGTGATAGCAAATATTTGTCACAGATTTTTACTTTCATGACCTCCTAAATACATTTTGATGGCATCTGTCTCTCGATAATATTGCACATAGCAGTTTAACAAGGGCAAGTGTAAGGTGCTGCCCCTGGGTCAGGGCAACCCCTGGTATCAACACAGGCTGTGGATGAACAGAACAAGAGCAGCCTCGCTGAGAAGGACTGGGGGTGCTGGTGGGTGAGAGGCTGGACATGACCCAGCAATTGGACTTTTACAACTGTTGCTTTTATTTTTATCAAAGTATTTTTGCCTTTTCAGTTACAAGTAGTGTAGGTTTCTTCCATTCTTTCACTGAACTTTATCTTCAAGGTGCCCTAATCTGGAATCTGTGGCCTCTCCATTTTAATTCAGAGCTACTTTCTTCCAGGAAAATTTGGTAATAGAAATCATCTTATTCACTCTATTATCTCCAAAGTTCACAGGGCTTTGTTATATATTTATGTGTGTAAGCTACCATGTAAGAAATCCCACACTCTCAAAAAGGCCTGCACAAAAATGCAGGCAAATCTATTTACACAGGAAGCCATCCTAGCTGTTGGATTCTATTTCTAACTACTACCTGAGAGCTCTGTGGGAAAATTCACAAAAAGATACAACGCAAAACACCAAGTCCCATCCAGGTGAAATCCCTGAAATCCTTAGCACGAGATGCCCAAACTTGTCATCTTCAGACTCTGTGAGAGGGAAACCTGAGGCAAGGAATGACCTGCAGCCAATACAGCAGTGCACAAGTGAGGAAAAGGGCTTGGGTGCATTACCTGGACAGAAGAGACACTAGCACGAAACACTGAAGTGAGGTATGCTGAAAAGTGTAAAAGTAGTGCTGAACATAAGTGGGATCTTTGGAATAATTATTTTCTACCTTTTCCTGTTCACTAAGAGTATTTTTAAACGACTGATTAATGATTTTTTTCCTCTGACTGTTTTTAATCTAAACAGTACTACTTTCTAACAAATGTGGCCATAATTTTTGTTATTATTTTGCTTTTTTTGATTGAGGAACATTCAGAGGACAAAACCAGTATGGTGCATTTCACCAGTTTTTATACAGAAACTTTATTGTTGAACAAAAAAAGGGTCCTTTTTAAGCATTTATAAATAGCTTTTATTTCCTGCCTACAAACATTGCATGGAGTTACTCTTCGACCATTCATCCATCTTGGGTTTCATGCCTAATGTAGAAATAAATAATACATGTGTTGGATTTTATATGTTGGAGCCTTCCGTTGCCTGAGGGCTGGATTTCCTGCTATTGTTTGCCACAGGTGACTGTGTACACTCAATTAACATGTTGAAGACTGGTGTTGTCTGAGGTGCTTTTTGTCCCAGTACCTACAGAGCCAGACTCCACATCCTTTTGTTTGGATCAATAGTGGAAAAATAGAAAATACTCTTTCCTTTTCATTGAAAGGGTTTTCTTCCTTCACTTTGAAATCAATGTCAGGTTTTTTTGTTCAATTAAGAGCTAACTCCTTAAGTGTTTTGGGAGACAGATTGTCATGCTGATTTGAAGTGGAAAAGAAAAGCAGTGAGCTTTCTGTGTGTTCAAAAAACAAACAAGTCAATACAAGGTGCTGTGCTTATGGGTTCTCTACAAAATGGCATATGAAACAATTTTCCCTTCTGCATCTTGACACTCCATCCTCTTCACCTGTCTGCCACAGCTACCATTCACTTGTGGTGATCAAATTGTCATGTTCTAGTTTGCACCTCTATGAATATGACTCGATTGTCCTCGGTGAGTCTGGTTGAGAAAATGGCACAAAAAAGTAGTTTGTCTTGCTGTGGATATACAAAGTTGGATCAAATCTGCTCAAGAAGGTGACAGAACAGCAAATGTTGTGCTGATGGTGGGGAGGAGGACGGCATCTGCCAAATCTAGTCTGCTTTTTTCCAAAATGAGCATAACTTCCCAGATGCTGGGCTTAGCAGCTACCAGCGGTTGATTGTTACATTTTTGGATATTCACCCACTTAGATGTTGTAGTTTGGCTGCGCCAGCAAGGGAGTGAACCCCACCGTTGGACAAACCCCAATAGAAATAAGTTCTGAAAAGATGAAAGGAATCAATTTTGCAAGGACAAGTTGCAAAGCCTCACCTTTGTGAATATACTCCAGCCCATGAAAATTGCTTGTACTTACCTCAGAATCTCTCTCAGTTACAGCCAGTGATTCCAAAAGGAGCAACCTTTCCTCCATTACTGCTTAGCTGCCACACAGCAGTAAATCAGCCCTTTTAGAGACAAGTATGATACTCTGGTTCCTTGTACCATCAATTCCTTGGGACAGAAGCTGTCATCTCTGTCAGTACAGTTTAGTGCAAAGGGTGCTAGTCCTGGTTTCATTGTATTATTGCAGTTGGATTACAAATGTCCTTCACATTTAGCCAGAAGATCTGATAACAAATTGTTCTGCTTTCATATTGCTAACAACAAGAGAACTACATCAGATAATTAATCTTTTTCAGGAATGTTTGTTTAAATTGTCATCCTGTACCTTTTGTCTTATTAATGTAGGGGCTAGTCACATCCAAGAGAGAAAATAGGAATATATTTAGAGAAAAAAAATCACACATTTTGATGGAAAAAAAGGCCTGTTTTCTATAGAAATTGCAGATGAAGTTCCCAAAAGGTTGAAGAACTGTTTTACAGTCTATAGACAGATATCAAATACACAAGAAAAAGAAAACCCAGTGTTGTTTTCAATTAATATTGTAGGCTATAAGAATTAACAATCTATATTGTTGAATCTTTTTACTTTTCCCCAAACTTATACTGAGCTCACTTTTTTGAGAGGTCTTGGGGTTTTTGTAAGACCAAACACCAGGCAGATGTCATAGAAAATCCTGAGAAGGAAAGACTAAAGATGTGTAGTGGTATAGTCTTGCTAAGCCTTCAGGGTTACCTCTTCCCCACTGGTCACTGCACAGGAGTCAATCACACTAATTGCTGCATTTGAAGGTCATGGATTTCTTAGGCTAAGTAAGGAAAACTAACGGATTTCTTGGGTTAACTAATGAAAACTAATGAATGGCTTGGGTTAACTAAAGAAAACAGGTTTTTGCTCTCTTTCTACCACACTTTCAGACTCTAAAGAAAATACTTCGGGTTTTCTGTCTTTTGGCCATGTCCTCTCTTTGTCACAGTTTGAGAGACTGTGTTTGTAAACAGTAGGAGTACATCAACTCTGTGTGTGTGTTTGTTTGTTATGAGAAGGATGTGTGTGGAAAGCCATGTGAATTGCAAAGGGTAGTGTCATCATTTACAAGTTATTTCCTTTAACGAGTACTTCTATTCAAATCCAGATGGTGCTTGGAGAATTTTCTGCTATTGAAAAAAGACTTCCCTTCCTCTTGGCTGTGGTACATCCTTGCACCACACCTGGGAGTGACGCTGGTCACATTTCCATTGCCTGGCTTTGGATCTGAATGTTCCATCATGTGATCACAATGTGGGTGCTCAATTCAAGTCCCTGGGGTGATGTTCCTCTTTTCTCTGGGACATAAACATCATGCTGTTGTTGAACTCTAACATAATTTCCATGTTTCACCCTTTCCCCATCTGCTGAAAATTCTCTGTACAGACTTACCAAGAGGAGAGAAACTCATTGCAAAGACTGCTCTGGAGAGTCCTGAGTAATTTCCTGATGAAAGGTCTGAAATGAAACTTGAGAATCTTGTTTCTATTTTTTGTTGCTACTTTGTGAGTAGAAAAACTGCAGTATTTTTAGAAACAAATGAGGAACAAAGATTTAAAGTCAGTTTTGCTTCCAGTATTTTGAGTGTTTGTCAGGTTCATGAGAGTCTCCTGGGAGCCCAAACTAGATTATGACAATACAACAGCATATTTCGTTTAGTCAAGAAGGACTTTCTCGTTCCCTGGATTCCCATGTATTTTCCCAACACTACAATTAAAAACAAAATTAAGCTACTTTTGAGTTAGGATAGGAAATCAGCTGGAAAGCAGCCATCAGTACTGCCCAACCACTTAGCCCAAGAAGCAGGACAGGCTCAAATCTATTGAAAGAGCAGGAAGCGAGGCAGCAGCAAGCAAGACAGTGCAGGCATGCAGAGGCAAAAACCAGCACCACGTTTAAGCATGTATACCTGTGTGTGATCAGGACCATGCTTTCACAGCTGAGTGGAAGGAAACAAGTCACCTTCTTCACTCATCTCAGCACGTGATCTTCAGTCCTGTTAACAGAATTGATCCTGTTTGGAGAACACGGATTGAATTACCCAAATGGATATTGTGGTGTGTCACTGGCACACAGCCAGAGATGTGTGAGGGTTTTCATTGCATCACCAGCACATCACCACTCCCCAGCTGTATGATCCTTGGGGTTCTGACACCAAAGAGAGCTCAGCCACAGACCTGTCAGCCAAAATAGTGCTGAGAGCTAACAAACCTTCAGCTCAGTGAGGTGTTACACCAAGTATCAGACAATAGATAAATCCTTTATAGGCAGTGAAAAAAAAGCATGTTTCTAAGCTGTTATTCATCTCCAAAAGAATATACTTAAAATAGGTCAGCTAAAGTATTACCTGAAGGTGTTTGCCATTTTCCAAGGACTGTAGTAGGGATATATTTCAAATGTTGGTGTCCATGGTGGGTTAGGGGAAAATGTGTACACTGCATTAAGGAGATCAGAGGGCAGGATTCAAGAGGAGAGGAGTGTTAAATTCAACAATTCACTTAGATCCAGATCGAGTAGTATACATGTTAAAACTCACTGTGAATCCAGGGCTTGACTGAGGAATGGCAATGTACAGGAAGACGTGGCTGAGTCACAGGGGGCGGGACAAGGATATCTGTCTGGATTTACTGAATTCAGTAGCCCCCACAAAGATGAGGCTGATGCAGATCTCTGCCTCAGGTACAGTCAGCAGCAAGACTGGCCAAAAGGTGCATGTGGCCACACACATGGTACACATACACCTATATTTGTGGCCAGCACAGACTGAAACACCCAGCACTCAGACAAACATGGACAGATTTCCCTCTGTGATGACCAGGATGAAGTTGCATAATGGGACATTAAGTTAGACCAGTCATTTAAGCAAGTATGGAAAATATGGAGTTAGAAGAAGAGGCAGAGAACAGCTAGTGTGTGTCTGGTAAAAACAGATGTGGAGACAGTGTGCTGTGAGTAGTGTGGGTTGCCAGGAGGGACAAGCTTGAGCTATAGGCAAAAAGGAGAAAAGATGTGCTTTAATCCCCTTGTGTTTGTGGCCACTCATCTAAATGTTGTGTAGAGGATTTACTTTGTTTGGTGGTTTGGTTTTTTGTGGCAAAATAGATTCTAAGATGGTGTTTCCACCAGAGCAGGATGCTGCAAGCTGCTGGGGGAACTCTGCCAAATCCCTCCCTCTCTAGCCTTTCTGGATAGGAATGGATGTAGTCAGGCAGGAGAAACTGCACTCACAGCCTGAGTGGGGGCACATCCCAGGCCTTTGTCCATAAGAGGTGAAGTACTGCAGGTGCACAGGGCAGGATCTCACATGGAGAAAGCAAACTGGCTGTGACTGCTACCTGGAGCCGTGCACGTCGTTATCAGGGGGAATCAATCCACTCAGCCCAGCCTCAACACTGCAGGGACTTTTTCAGAGAGTTGTTTTTGACTGGGCTAATTGCTATCTTCCATGCTGGATATTTTTCAGGAATTATGTATTCTGCCAGTGGCTGGGGATAGTCTGTCTCAATGAACTCTGCCTCCAAAAGGTGCCTAGTAGACACCCAGCAGTAGCTGACTACAACAGAGCTAACTGAATTTATCTGAGCAGTGAGAAATAACCTTGGCCATTTCCCTGATATATCACTTTAACTGTTTTTTAAGATATTAATTCTGAGAGCAAAGCCTTACATCAAAAATATATATAATATTGATGCCCCTGTGTTAACAACCAGGAACTGTCAGGGGGGTTTCCAGATGGAAGAGCTGTTGTTGACGTGGAGCTTGAGAATATCTTTAGTCCAATGTACGTCTTCTACCCCAAAGTGCTCATAGGTACCATACAGGCAGATTCTGAGAATTCAGAGCTTATAGATTTCAGGGAAGAACTCTGTTTGGAGTATAGTTAAAATTAAGTCCAAAAAGTACATTCTTCAATTGTTTTCAGAGGCACCCATGAATAATCTGAAACTTGTATCAAAGAACAATATAGAAATTCTTTCCTGATCCTAGAAAAACATTGGGAAGGTGGCACTTCCCAGATCACAGAATATTCTGAACTAGAAGAGACCCACAATGATCACCATGTTCAACTCTTGAGTGGATGGTCAATACAGGGATTGAATCCACAGTCTTGGTCTTATTAGCACCACACTTTGACCAACTGATTAAATCACCACCTGATCGGTAACTGTGTCAAGGTGACAAGTATAGTTTTTTCAGGAGATACAGTGTCTTCTATTTTGCAAGCACTTCATCAACTCTGAAACAATGAGAGACTTAAGGTTTTTCTGGTAATTTAATATTTTTTCCTCTCTCTCTGTCTTCTTTTTTTTTTTCCTCTCAAACTACCTAACTCCAGCTGCTTGCATACCTTGGACAAAGGAGTAACTGGGTGCCAATACGTTTCAGGTACAAGCAACTTCAATATCCTATTTTTCACGCCAAATCAGATAGAAAATTTAAGTAGTAGAAGAAAATTAGGAGTATTGTTTATGTTTGAGTATTCTACTCTCCTGCTGTAGTTCTTGTTCAAATTGCCTCTTCTCCATGTACCGATCTGTTGAGAACATGTACTTGTGAAGCTGAGGAGAGGTGCACTGAATGATGACTCTCACAGTAGATGCTGCATTGACTCCATGACAGTTTCAGAGGGGGAGAACAGGAGCTTGGTCCTGTACCCCTAGATGTGACCAAACCATGTGTATGAATAGGTAGTTCTGTGTGTGTATAGATCTACATTTATTCCACATCTTACCTATCCAAGGAATTTGGTGTGTTGATACAAGCCTCCTGTACCCTTGACCAGTCTCACTTCCTTGAATCCCTTCTCCCTAGTAATTTCACACTTCCATTTAAAGAATGTTTTTTGGGCCTCATTGCTTTTCTCCGAATTATCTGCATTGATCCATTCGTTTCGCACAGCGTTGGCCAGAACTGAGGATGCATCCCAGGAGCTTTAGTAGTGACAAGCAGAGCATGTGGATGACTGCAGCTTGCTGGCTATCCTCTGGACTGTGCATCCTGACAGGATGGTTTTTTTTTTTTTGGTAAGGCCACATTCACCACTCACTTTCAATCTGTGATCTGCTGTAAAACCACAGTGTTTGCTCTAGTTCTTGCTTGTTCTCCATCTGGTATTTGTGCTTTTGCTTATATTGCCTAGTGTATTTTTTCCCTCTTAAATGTCCCTCTGGCTTTTCAAACTATTACCTGGATTTGTTGAGTTTGAATTTGAACCCTGACCTCTGGAAAATGCTTGCATTTTCTCTCAGCTCTGTGCACTCCACAAATAGTAACATCATTATTACTGAAAAGATTGAACAGGACTGGACCAGCACAAATCCATGATACACGTCTTTCCACTTTGAACGTTGGCTGGTGAAGTATGGTTTTTGCATCAGTTTGTACCCTCTCTGTAGCAGCAGCTTTATCTGCTCTAATTTATAGCATATTTTAGGCACAGAATCATAAAATGGTTTGGTTTTGAAGATACCCTGAAGATCATCCAGTTCCAACCCCCTTGCCATGGGCATGGACACCTTTCACTAGACCAGGTTACCCAAAGCCCCATCCAACCTGGCCTTGAACATTTCCAGGGATGGGGCATCTGCAGCTTCTCTGGGCAACCTGTTCCAGTGCCTCACCACCCTCACAGTAAAGAATTTCTTCCTTATGTTCAATCTAAACTTGTCCTCTTTTATTTTAAGGCCACATCCCCTTGTCCTGTCACTACATGCCCTTGCAAAAAGTCCCTCTCCAATTTTCTTTTAGACTTTCTTGTAGGCCAGTGTCTTTGGTCATATTGTTATAACATTTCAGAAGTCAGCAGAGGTGACTACTACTGTTCTTCTTCCGTCCACAAGACTTGTCACCCTGTGAGAGGAAAATGAGATAGGTTTGAAATGCCTTATCCAAATAGGCCCCCATGCTTTAAAAATATCTTCTTCCTTGACACTACTTTTCTGAAGTCATTAACTTAGACCACAGTGTTTGCCTCTGTATTTCACAACATGCACTCTGCCCAACTGGAGACAGAGCCAGGATAAACTGTTATGATGCTTCTTGATTACACCAAAATCCCCCGAAAAAGGAAGCACCAGAGAGAGTCTTAATCTTGGTTCCTGTACTCCTGGCCAGAGGGCTCAGTTCCTATCTGGAAAGCACAGACATTTATGCACCTAACCTTTCATAATCTGACTGCTTTATCTCTTTTTAAATGAAATTAAAATATTTGTGTTGACCAAGTAATTAGGGGCCTTGAGTGTTATGTCTTAAAATCTCAAATTGTTTTTTAGCCTTTTCTTTTCCCACTGTTCATATGGAGAGGAGGTTTGTAAAGGAATTACAATGCATTTACCTATACAGATCCACAGGAGTCAGTAGGCTATAAAACTCTGAATGCAATATGGTACAAGATACAAGAAGGTGGCAGAAAGCCAATGAAAGCTGCGAACCTCTGCTAGGAGATTATACAAGAAGACTGAGGGCCCTACTTTCACTGTCTTGAATATTTTTTTTATACCAAATGTGCAGAGCTTCCAAGTAAAACTTAAAGATTTTTTAGCTTGGGAAACTCATACTAGGATCTGAGAGGAATGAGACTGTTTTTGGCATGTGAAGTATTGTACAGTAGCCAGACACACTACATATCTCCCCTTTCTCATAATTATGTTTACAGATTTCCAAAGCAACCCTAAGTTCCGTCAAACCTGAAGCAGGCATGTCCCACAGCTGCACTCTAAGTGTCTCCTGATGCAGCTTTAGCTGTGACACCACATCTATGAGTGTGAAAGACAAGATGGATCCTTGCAGCGTTTTTGACCCCGTTGCTGACACAGGCAGCTCTTGTAGGAAGTCTTGTTCACAAGGGAGTGTGACAGACAAATATTTAGTTTGAATAAATAGAAAACCCTTTCTTCCTCCCTCACCTTCTCACAAATAGTATGGTTGATACTGGTGATCACATTATAGCAAATCTAAAAAAGATTTTAAAATGTTTTTATTAATTCTTCACTGAGAAACCGGAAAAAAATCCAGCTGTAATGCATTCACCCCACCCTTCCTAATCCCTGAATGACTGCATTTCTTCTAATTTTAGTTTTAAAATTTTTCATAACATCTGAGGAAAGTATGTTTAAATATTGATTTGCTTCTTGAAAGGTAGAAAAAGCAAACTTTCCTTTGAAAATACTGTGTGAATGCTGTCTAACACAGCTTTCCCTCTCTGTAGTGTCTCAGGCACAGTATTATTCCCAATGTTGTTGTGCCCTTTAGTCCAAATAACATTTTCTTGTGTTTCTCATCTGCAGCAGATGGCCAATAGCCAACCACAACATTTTTCATTGAAATGGCAAGGATATGCTCTAATTGCCTCCCTAACAAAGACCTTGATTACATCTAAATTCCAGGATTTCTGAAGGCAATTTTTTCGTGGTATCAGCCTATTTGTTTCTGACTGATTATCTCTTCAGCACTAACCTTTCACTCCTTTGTATTCCTGAAAGCTAGAGAACATCTTTAACCCAAAATGAAAATTAGGCAAGGTAGCAATGTCTTAAAAGCCACAGCTGAGCAATTTATACACAGCACAGTGTTTATCAGCATAACGTGTTGCTTCTTGGAAAAAATGTGGTAAGTGGCAAGGACTTCTTATGAAGCACAACTGCTTTAATAACACAGCCCAATCCCTCTCCCCAAATCTTTCCTATTTCTGGAACTGCCCAGCCACACACTTGCTGTCCAATCAAACTGTCCCAGCAGGTTTCTGTGTAAAAAAATGTCAGATCTGTATGTTGGGCACCTGGATGTGTGTGAATTCACTTTACAGGAATACAGTTTCTCCCAAAATGAACTTCAAGGAGATGGACAAGGGAAGTTCAAAGCTGTAGGAGAGCCTATATTCTCTGCTCCACTCCATGTGGAAAAGACTGCTACACAGGGTTCAGTATTCTGGGTTTAGCTATGCATCACCAGGAGATGTTTTCTATCACAAATTCCCAAATTTTCCTCAGTCCAAGGAAACAGCTTTGGTACATGGAGTCCAGATGCAGCTTTCATTTAATTTCAGTGCTCCCCACGGGAGCACAGGGGCTGAGAGGGTTCTTGCTCTTGCCTTGACAGCTTGCTTCTCCTTCCCCAGCAGATGTCAGAGAGGGCAGAGGCAGGGAATGCTGCTAGACCTGCAGCAACTGGAGGATGAATACCCCATGCAGGCAATTTCCACCATCTCAGGAGATGCAGGCGAAACAGAGGTGTGACAGAGCCTTAAAAAACTTACAGAAAGAGTGACCGATGGGAGAGGAATCTGAGTGTGGTACTCTAAACTCAGCCAGGACTTCATTGCCTGGGGTGGGTAGATCAAGCTGATTGCTTTAAGTGATGCTATTTATACACAGCATCAGACTGCCAATATTTCTAGGCTAAGTCCATACACAAGCTAGGAAAATAGCAAATGGATTGTTTGTCAATGTGAAAGTACACTTCAAGACACAGACATTGTACCTCAGCCTAGATGTTCGTTCCAGAAGTATCTGGCCTGTATAAAAAAGTTTGAGAAAGAAGGAAAACTGATTTACAGCAAGACATGAAGAAGACCTTGAGACTAAAAAGCTCGTATTTCCCCTAAATTCTCCTGGAGACCCCAAGAACTTCTTTACAGACAGCAGTAGCCCAAAGTGCTCCATTTCTATGCTGATTTGTACCACCTGCCCTATTGTTTTCGCCTTCAACACTATCAGTGCTGCTGCACTTATCCTGTTTTGGAAAGTCTCCAGCTCTCATGACATTTTTATATGACCTTTGCATAGAGTGAAAGTGCCAAATACCAGGATCCTAAACAGCATATCTGTATTTAGTTAGGATCTTAAAACCCCAAAGCTAGCATTATTTTATTTCCAAATCTCTGGAAAAATAAATGCAACTAAAATTTTCTTTAGAAGAGGAAGAGGGAGATGACTTAAGTCACAGAAACAGAGACGACAGTAAATAAATAAATGAAGAGTAGGTGAGCAGTCCTTTGTTTTTATTCTGTTACTGTTTCCAGATCCGGAAAAACTATAGTTTGTACTGAAGTAAATGTTTATTTCCTTTGCCTAAGGAAATAAAAAGCTGAAAACTAATATTCTCTTGAAGAGGAGATTTTGCATTTAACTTAAGAAGATTTTACAGGTTGCATCAGGAAAAGCCAAGGAAATTCAGAGCTTGTTTGCAGCAATATCTTTTCCCTTGCCTGTGGCTCAGGGGTGGGAGGTGAACTCTGCTTAAAAGGTTCTGGAGAAGTTCCAGCTTCCAAGAGCCAGGCTGGCGTGAGTGGCTCCAGCAGCCTCACTGGGACTGTGTTATACTGCAAGGGAAGGGAATGAAGAAACTGCAGAGCAAAAATCCAGATTCCCATGTCCATTTCAGGCAGATTCTGAGCTGTAAGAAATGTCTCTGGCTCTCACTAGGATAATAATCTGGAGGGCCATGTATAATGAGAGTTCACACTGTGTGACAGTTCTTATGGAGGCCTGGAAGAACATCTACACTCAAAATATGTGATTACATTCTGTTTGCAAAAGGTGATACATGAGGCATCATTCTGCCTCCATTCTTTGTTACAGTCGCTGAGGACTTGGAGTCACAGAAACTCTGACACTCATAGAGGTGAGTTTTAATGGTAAGGTTAAAGATGGGGTATTTGTCCCTTCATCTAGGTTAGAGACCAGGATAAATTTTTCCTTAAAACTGCTGCCCATAAATCTCACAGCTTTCTCTCACTGCTCGTATTTTCTAGGATTCATCCTGTTTGCCTTCTGGCAGCTGTCTACAGTTAGACTGCATCTACATAAAAATGTATCCAAAGCTGGGCCCAGATTCTGGCTTTTCCAATGGTGGGTAGAGAAGAAAGGTGACCTTTATATCTTTCATTTGCATATGATATCCATCTCTTCACTCTCTGCTTGGCGAAACCAGTTTAGACTCTGACATTCAGGATCTGTCTTAGCCTTGAGAATTTGTGTTCTTGCCTGTAAAACCAGTAGGCAAAGGTTCATATCAGCTCTGCTGTTCCTAATGAGCCAAAATAAACACGTGAGCCTCTCACAGCTGCTTTAACCCCACAGAGGAGGCGGGAGCTCTGTGTGATGGCACGGAGGCAAGGACACTGGGTGAAATAGCGTGGTTAGTGTGAATGTGGCAGTGATACTGACCACTGGCCAAGGGAGGCAAAAATTAATAACCTGCCACAGTGCTTTTTGGTTAAATAGATGTCCAGAAGTTTAGGTTTGCTTTTTCTGATTTTTTTTTTTCCTTAGATGAAAGTAGAATAAGGGCAGTGAAAGGAATGAACACTTTAGCTACTTAGTTAGGCTTGACAGCAAACTCTACCCAGTGCAACTCCTCTGTGTGTTTAATATTAAGCATACACTTAAATACTGTGCTGGAAGTAGGCTTGATTCCTGAGCACTTTTAAAATTAAGCCCTCTAGCCTTAAAGTTCTGGAGTTCATTCACACCTGCTCCACACTTTGTTTCATGGGTTTATCTGCTCTTTAGGCAGACAAATATGGAATATAATCAAATTTATTTTCCCTTCCAGTATCTGTTTTCTTCCAAATAAATGCCAGTATATAAATTCTTGTACTAAAATAAGTATAAGCTTTTGACGTTAGTATGAAACAATGATGTGCTAAGACTATAAGGCTACAATGATATATCCTACTGAAAGTCAAAAATTCTGGTGGTAAGGATAATTTTCCCTATAGGAGCTATTTAGCAATAAAATCTTTTGCAGGAAAAGAATACTGAGTCCAGGAGATTATATTTTTACATACATCTAAGAAGCAGCACTAGCCCTCTCTCAGATACGGATTACATGTGTTTCACCATTTTACTTGGAAATAGTCTGACCTTTTGTGCAGAAAATATCAACAGAAAAGATAGCGCCAGTCAAGAAGTAAACGTAAATCATTCATGTGGAGCCAAACACTCTATTTTCTGTGTTGAGAAGCTTTTATTGGATCACCACAATATTTTGATTAGTTACACTATGGCTCTGAAATATCAAATTATGGTGTAGTCACTTTCCCAATAAAAGGAAATAAAATAAAGAAGCACAGTGCATGAGGCTCTGGTCACTGAACTAAGCTGAGGTTTAGAGCCAGTTCTGGTCCGGTGCAGAGAGGGAGCTTCTTCACACTCTTTCATAAACTCTAGTGCAGACAACCCCTTTCATGGCACATTCCTAAGGCATAAAGGAAAATATTAATATAAACCTTTTGCTGACAACAGTTGTGTCTCCGGCTGTAACCTCTGAAGTCAATGAAAATCCAGATGTCATGTTTTTAGGGCAAACAGCAAAGCTCTTTTGTATTGCAAATAGAGCTGTTTTTATTCAAACAGGTTTAAACTTCATTAAGTGGCATTTAATGACAAAAGGATTGCAAAATTAGGCTCAGCTTCTACAAACAAATTTACATTCCTTGGTATTATTGCTGGCTTGTCAGAAATATTAGCCTCACCTAGTTTTTATATCATGGCCCACCAACACTGAAATTTTCAAAGTAGTAGGGGTTTTTTGTGTAGAAGCAGAAGTAGTCTGGGTATTTCAAAGGTCAGGCTTCAGGCCTAAAAATCTTTGCTCCTCTGAGCTGCAAAATATTTCTCTTGACTCTCTCACCCCAGTGGCCTTCAGTGGTTGCTGTTGACTCACAGGCACAGGATGCATGCGACAAAGGCGATAGGATGTTAAAAAGACACTTCCTTGGTCTGCAAAGGATGAGGAGTCCTCCCCAACCCTGTGTGAGGCAAGGGGCAGACAGCAGGATGCCAACAAAAGAGGCACTTTACCTCTCTGCTTTAAGAAGAGTTTCATAATTAGAAAATCTTACGCAGAAATGCAGCCATGAGGAGATGCAAAAACAAATCCACCTTCCTACATAAAGGAAGGTTTCAAGAGAGCTGGAGATGGACTTTTTACAGAGCTGTGTAGTGGCAGGATGAGGGGGAATGGCTTTAAACTGGGAGGGGGAGGTTTGGATTAGATAATAGGAAGAAATTCTTTACTGTGAGCATGGCAAGGCACTGGAACAGGTTACCCAGAGAAGTTGTGGATGCCTCATCCCTGGAAATGTTCAAGACCAGACTGGATGGGGCTTTGGGTAACTTAGTCTAGAGGAAGGTGTCCTTGTTTGTGACAGTGGGTTGGAACGAGATGATCTCTAAAGTTCCTTTCAGCCCAAACCATTCTATGATTCTATGTATGAGAACTTATAACAAAAGACAGCCAGAACAAGCTAACACGAAAAAGTGTAATGCTTCTGACTTCAAACAAGTTGCCAAAACTAGTTTGACCCCAGTATTTAAAAAGTTCAATGAACAAAGTGAAATCTTAATTTAAATAGCGATCTAGCGATAACTAGGGTCCCTAAAATGTTTTATCTCCCTGGCTTGGCCAAGATAGGGAAAAGGAAAGAGCTGTTTCAGGGACAGCAGTACCCTGCTCGTAAACGTTTGTTTCCATTTCACAGGTTTCTGGTTTTTTTAAACCTTATTCCTTTTAAGAACATTAATGTTGAGAACAGGAAGTATGGGGTCAATTTATGGCAGCTCTGCCGATATAGTCACTTTAAAGACAAGTTGCCGCATGCAACAACATTTATTTCCTTCCAGCTGTTTTCTAAGCTTGGTTCCTTTTTTCTCTCCTTTAATTTGTCTCATTGTTCAAAGAGTAAGCCAAAATTGATAGTCTGTTTAGGCAGAAACATACTGAAGGCTGTATACTTCTGACCTTTAGCAGCATACAAGGAACGTGAACTTACCACCACCATCTTCCCATCAACAAGTCTTCTCTTTATCGTGGTCTCTTTGCCATTCCACTTCTGCACTTGCACCAGTGACCCTTTCTCCAAGGTTACAACACTCTGCAAATTCCAAGAGAAGAGTTTTAGACTGCAGGCTGAGCTTTGCAGTTTAGAGTAGCAATTCTCCTTACGTTCAGCAAGATATGCACTCAGGGATAATGGCATGCTCAGTAACATTATATTCAGCACTATACTGCTTCTTCTTGCAGTTCTTTATTTTAGTAGTTTGGAAAACTCAAGGTGCACTAAAGGAGTAGGTGAAATTTCCCCTGGTGCTCTTCTACAAGATGTTCAGACCACTCAGAGATCATCAGCCCCTTTACCTTGACCTTCCGGTCATCTGCTGTTGTTTCATCAAACTGCTGGCCCAGTTTGAAAGAGATGGCTGTATTTTTGAAGGTGCTTTCAGTCCTGATGGTCACTATGTCCCCTTTCATACTGATGATCACATCAGGCCTTGCCAGACCACCTAGTTTCCGGGCAGCTAAGCCCACTCCTAGAAATCAGAAACAAAAAAATCATTACATTCTAGAAGCAAGAAACTCAGTATCCTCTCATGATTCTTCAGTAGAAGAATAAGGAAAAGTTTCTTCTTGAATACTTCAATGCCTGATTTAGATGAAACACTAATTCTTTAGATGAGACACTACTGAGACACAGGTAGGAACCTCAGCATCCAGGGGCTGAGGCAGCCTCAGCTGATAAAAATGCACCTTCAGCAAGAAGTAAAGATATACACAATTATAGAGCTGTGCACATTTAGCCAAGAGGAAACATGGTTGGTTACAAATCTGTATTAATTTAAAATAGATACAATAAATAGAAAAATTCAGAGGAAGAGTCTGGTTCCCATAAAAATTTTTAAAAATACTTTTAAAAAAATACCTGACAAATCTGAGAATGTGTACCTTTGTTAATAGCTGCAAGAAAGAAACTGGACACTGAATTGCCAATATGCTGGTGCTTGTTCATTAAAACACACTGAAGACTGGGTAATTCCTAAGTTGTTATTAACATCCCTTAAGCATCTTTGCACCAAAACCTCGGTGAAAAGTACAAGTATGAAATATAAAAAATGTCGAGGTATAAGAGCTGAGAGCTGCAAAGAGCTTCCAGGAAAATCCCATACCCAAAGCCTTTTGTATTGCCTAGTTCTTTCCACTCCAGTTCACTGTCTATAGGCTGTGAGGCTTGGGGCAAGTAGGAATGAAGCCACTGGTGATCTATCACTGCTTCATAAGAGCAGAAAAGGGATAGCTGCAGTTAGTGCCTTTGTTAATGCTACGCCATGCTCAGATGAAAAGATCTGTAAAAAAGGGTTAGAATTATCTGCAAAGTATAAAACTATTTGCAGTAATTATTCCATACTAAGTAATTCTGTTCAGATGTTCAGAAAAATATCTGCAGCTGGACTTTCCTCCCACATTCACCCTGGCTAATTAATTAACTGCAACTCTTTTGTTATTCATTCTAAAGGGAATCAGTGAATCATTTATATAGCAAAAGCAATGCAGTAGCTGACTGTCTGTGCACTTGTCATACAGGAACGAAGCCAGCATTAAAATGAAAAACAATGCTTAATTTGTTACGTTCCTGGCATTCTTCACTAACAGATAGATTCATTCATAGTATTTAGATGTCTGAAACTACAGTGTCATGAGACATCAGCTCCATTATATATTGTAAATTATCATAAGTCACAAGTTTAATAGTGCAGTCAAGAGGAAACAAAAAAATCTGTATCTCCATAGATTACTCTCGTGACAGAAAAACATATTAGATCAATTCATATCAGTAAGATGGAAGTAAATTTACAATAGTAATTCATCACCTACCTTTTTCAATTTAGATGCTAAAGAAAAGAAATTAAATTATGTTAGAAGAGTAATTAAGTGCTTTTTTTTTGGCGAAGAAGAAGGCACCATCCGTGAGCAGAACCTTCCCAAATGAAACTTGCTNGGGGATGGGGATGGGACGGGATGTCACTGCTGCACACGCAGAGCGGTCAGGGCACACTGCAGTGTGGTGTCAGCAGCACAGAGACAAGTACAGGAGCACTGCCTCCCTGCAAAATCCAGCTCCCACTGTGCTCCCAATGTCATTCTTCTGCTATCACCATACAGAACAGAAATCCATAACAACCATCTCATCCAACTGCCTGACCAATCCAGGGCTGACCAAAAGTTACAGCATGCTATTAAGCCATTGTCCAAACGCCTCTTAAACACTGACAGGCCTGGAGCTTTGAGCATGACTCTAGGAAGCCTGTTTCAGTGTATGACCAGTCTCTCACTAAAGAAGTGCTTCCTAATGACAAATCTGAACCTCCCTNAAAAAAAAAAAGCCAGAACATTTCTCACCCAATTCTTTCATATAGTCATCAAAATTTTCGCTGGAGATGAGTTTCCAGGTTCCAATGAATCGGTTACACATGGTACAGGCTCTGTGAGGCACCGGTCCTGCCGAGGAGGCGGTGGCCACAACAGCTCTCGGTGGCAGCCAGAGAGGTTGTGTGCCCAGCTGAGATTTAGTGGTCTCCCTTTAAAGAGGCTCGGTCCCTGTGGCAGTGGGGGCTGGCCAATAGGGGAGGCAGTACCAGGGCGAGACAATGTGCACCTTGNTCTAGGAAGCCTGTTTCAGTGTATGACCAGTCTCTCACTAAAGAAGTGCTTCCTAATGACAAATCTGAACCTCCCTTGACACAGCTTTGAACCATTCCCATACATCTTATGCCTGGATACCAGGGAGAAGAGATCAGCACCTTCCCTTCCACTTCCCCTCCTCAGGAAGCTGTAGAGTGACACTATTAGCTGACACTATTGTCACCTCTGTGCCAGTCAGATAAATCAAAGCCATGTGGATTGTGTGAAGGAACAGTCAAGAAGATGATGTACAAAGTGGCTTGTTGGGCTTTTTTTTTTTTACTTTCATGATCCATCCTGGAAAAGGTCTGTACTTTTTATCATTAAAAGGCAGAACTGAGTTATACTTTTCTGTTTTCTTCCTTTGCATCAGAGAAATGATCCCAAGCTGTGGGTTTTTCCCTGCACATAACCCAGACAGGACCACAAAAAGAAGAAGCAGACAATACTTGCTGGCTCCCTTTTACAACTGGGCGTATTCAGAAGATCAGTGCATCAGTGGAGATCAGCTCTTGTGCTTGACAGGTGGATGGCATGAAAAGAGGCTGAGTCATTAAAGTGCTTATTCTTAGTTCAAAGTCACTTGGTGAGAAGCAAGAAGCTTTTCTGACTTGAGAGGAGGACATATTCTGTTCTCTTCTTGTCTTTCTGCACATGGATAGTTGGTCTGCCATAAGGCAAAGGGAAGATTTAAGCCAGCACAGTCATATAAGGCATTGCATTCAAATGTGTCCTACTACCATCAGATTTCCTCAGGTTTCCCTGCTTCCATGAAGAGATGCCACCACCTCCTTGGGTCCATGGATTGCTTGTGCTAGGGAGCCCTGAACTGGATCCAGCATTCCAGCTATGGCCTGCTCAGTGCAGAACAGAAATGAAGGATAATCTCCTTCAGCCTCCAACACTCCCGATGCAGCCCAGGACATCACTCACCTTTGCTGCCAACGCATGTTCCTGGTTCATATTCAGTTTGGTGTACACCAGGACCGCCAGAGTATTTTCTGCCAAGCCAAAATGGAAAGATTGAAAGATTAGAGTTTTCAGCATTTAAAACTGGGGGTTTTTTTGTTTTTCGGGTTTAAGTCCACATTTAGAACTATTGTCTAATGGTTAGTAAAAAACAGACACAAAGAACAAATCCATAAACCACATATGTATGTAACAGGCAGGAATTTAAAGTGTTATAATTCAAGACACCTCAAACTATCTCAAACTATTTAGTGCAAGACCACATCAGATTTAATTCTGTCCTCCCATTCCTAAATAACCTTCCTGGAGAAAATTATTGCTCAGTACATGCGAAGATTAGAGGCTTCTTTTCAATTTGGGTGAACAGTAGTTACTCTTTGTTGGCTTTTTTTGTATGAATCTAATTTCTGGGTTATGACAACCTATAAAGACTCTTCAGATCTACATTTTAAGGGCAGAGACACTGGGATTATAGGTTGTGAGACAAAATTTCTTGTGTTTAGAGTTGAAAGAGTGAGATGGAAATGGTGGTGTGCCAAGGAAGGTGAGGTCTGGGTCCTGACTTGAAAGCTGTGGTAAGGAAGAAGGGAAACACACTGGAACAGGTAAATAATAGAGTCTGAAGAGCAAAATTGTTGTAGTCTTTGGTTTATATGGTGGTTGTGGGAAATAAGGAGGTCTTCAGTCACATTTTTTGGTGGCATATGCAAAATGTTTTTAAACCCCTCAATAATAACATCAGCAGGGGAAGCTGAAAAGAGCTTCCCTTGCTGCACAGGTCTAATGACACAGGTTCAGTGCAGGGAGCAAAAGTCTGGAGTGATTGAAAATGTAATCACAGCAAAGAACTCTTTCTCCCCCACAATAAGAAGCAGATGCTGTATCTGTAATAAGTTAGTGTCAGTCTTTGAAGGTGTTGTTCACACAAAACTCTTCTAAGCAGAGATGCATAATATCCCATTTTCTATAAATAATACCTAGTTCTTTTATCCCATCTCTGGAAATGAGAAAACTACTTCTAAACGAAACTATCCAATATTGCTCAAGAAATAATATGAAAATATTTGACCGTTGCTCCTTAAGCATTCTTTGTTCTTTTATTTAATTGTCTTAGCCACATAAAGGCACTTTAACAAGACAAGGCAGGTGCCTTTGGGAAATAAAAGATGATTGGGATATTTTAAAATCAGGCCCAAAGAAATTAAAGAGCAAATTAGTCAGAGTAGGACAGCTACACTGCAGTACCAGTAACCTTAAGAACAAAAGTAACAGAGAATTATTTATTCAGACAAAACCCCAGTCTTAAGCAGTCTCAAACAATGTTGACATTGCTACCATCTATCTCTTTGTTACTAAGACAAATCAGTACTTTCATTTAAAGGACCTATGGTTTAGAAAGAACAAGAGCAGGGAATTATATCTCAGTAGAAATAATTGTGGAAGCCAGTATTTCTTGATGTTTAAAGGGGAAAAAAGTGTCAAGGATTGTGAGTACATATGATAAGGAAGAGCCTTGATTCCCTTTTTTTTGGCTTATGGTTGATGTAAAGCAGGATTTAAAACATTGAACTTGGAGATTGTGAAGAAGCAAAAGAGACAAAGGTAAAACTTGATAAAAATAGAGAACTAAAAATTCAGATACTATTTAGAAATAAAGATACTATTTAAAGAAATACAGAAAATAAATTTAAGTGGATTTCTTTAAAGGAAATATAATCTAGGCAAATTCAAGGTCAAAAAAACTCCAAATAGATTCCCAGGGGAATAATGAAGAAAGCAGAAATAGAAGGGGAGAACAGAGGTCAAAGAGGAACTTGCTGTGAGGACACCAAGGATGTTTTAGCATTGACTCTATGAAGCCGAAGGACCAGCCCTGAACATGGAGCAGCCATGGCCCTGAACATCAGCCTCCCTTTTCCCTATAGCTCCATTGGAGGGTGAAATAGGTCCTTGTCCCCTTAGCTGGAACATCCTGCAAAACCAGACCAGGACAGATGGGCTGGGGGAAAAAGTCCAGACTTGCATACCACACATGGGGCTTGACTGGCCAGGACACAAAAGTCCTTCAAGCTCTTTCCAGTGGAAATAAATAGTTTTTTTAAAAAAAGAGAGAAAAACAACTGATAGAGCAATGATCAGAATAAGCTTTTCCTCATTTTTCTGCTGAACTGCCAAAAATCTGTGGGTGTGAGTGGCCTTTCCCTTTTGTCATCCCAGAAACCTGTAAAGGAGGAGTGAGTGCATGTGGTGAGGGGCAGAGATCTCCTCCCCTCAGCATTCAAGGTTCCTGCTGCAATGAGTGTGCTGCCCATGGGTTTGTAGGGGGGTTTAGTAAGTTCCTTCTTCGGCAGAAAGGAAATGTAACCACCAGATGTTCTGGGGTGGTTACTGACTTTTAGACAATAGTTGAGCATGACAGAAGAGAGAGGGAGACCTGTGCTACTCTGCAGGTAAGGACAAGACACTGATCTGACTTTAGCCCTCAGAAATGTGTGCTCCCACCTCCATCTGGGTCTGAGAGCACACACCTTTTCTTGACAGAGAGGAATCACTTCTGTTTATTCAAGCAGTCACTAGACTGCTGCTATTTTCAGACAATAAATTTTGTCCTTCTTCAAAGACTAAATTCCAAACGGGTTTATATTCTAAGAAAAGCATCACTAATACTTCCTTATGATGCTGCCCCTGTTCAGGTTTATAGACAGAATGTCACTTTATTGAAAATTCCAAAAATTGAAGTTTTAAGCGTCTTGATTCATTCACAAAGTTCAAAAGTTCATTCATTCACCAGGTACCAAAATAAATGGTGATGCTTTTAGAAGAGATTACTCTTTGCTGAAATATTAGGCTGTGAATGTTACAATTGTTACTGCTGGCTGCATTCAGAATGTAAGATTTCTGGAAAATAAAATCTGCTATATGAATATTGTAATATTGGAAATTTTACCTCTGACAGAGTATTTCCAAATCTGTGGATGACAGAATACTATGGGCTGATATTTAGTGTCTATATGTAGTTCATTTATGTCAATGTTTCTGCTTCTTACAGCCATGAATCTCAGGTAGATTTTCTACCACTGAACTGCAGTTGTATGCTAACTATCATAAATAATTTTGGTTTTGTTAAGTGCTAAGTAGATTTAGTACTCTATATATGGAGTACTCTGAAACGTTCTTTCATCCCATATGCAACTGCTGTTCTCTAAACTGGTGAGATTTCACAAGCAAGGTTAAAACACAGGAGTTGTTTGTCCATGGTTATTTAAACATTTTCTGCAGAATTTACTGCTAGTCTTTGGCATCACTTTTAAGTGACTCCTCAGCTCGTGTACAATGTAAAAGTTCTTTCATTTCCCTATCCGGTTGTATAAATAGTGCAAAAGCTTGGAAACAACCTGAGTAATGCAGAGGAAAGTTCAAGTGTATGAGAGGTCTCTGCTGCTAGCAGTAGGGACTTAGCACCATCACCTCTGATAGCTGACTTCAGGAATGTCAGGAATCTGTGGAATTTGGTTCAGAGATCTTAATCACTGGAGATATGGTCATTTCGCCATATAGTGCTTAAGGCACACATTTTCATATTTATGGTCCAGGTTTTTCCTAGAAATTTTGATATTTTTTTTTGTCCTCAGTTTAAGCCCTCCCAGGTGTAGAAATCATGGCTTCTGTAGATGCAAAGTTTTGAAATAGGAGACCAGGCCTATGGGCAGTAGAATATGCCAGGTTCAAAAATAAGCAGAGTTGAAACATGGTGTTCCAAAGGGCTTTGCATCTAGAAAGGCTCATGTTCCCAAGACTGATCAAGCCTAATGAGCTAGTAGAAAATGCATGTAGGTAATAAAGGAGGTTGTACCACCAGCAAACTTGTACAGACTTTTAGTAAACCTGGGTAGTTTTTAAGCTATGATTCTTAATTCCAGGCTTTTAGCCTATCTAGGTCAAAATGAGATGTTCAAGACAGGCACATTGACAAAATCACAGGTGAAAGCTCTAACTGCTATAATTTCACACTTGAGGTGAACAAAGGAAAAGACCAAGCTGCTTCAAATGGTCTCCAGGTTTAAAATTGTCTGCATGTGTGCACAGAGGACGTGCCTGGCTCATATTTGGAAGCCAAAACTGGGCATCCACAGATCAGCCTCCTCCCTGCCCCAGGAACAACCACCTCTGCCTGAAGCTGAGAAGAGCAGCCCTATTCCCCTGGCTGTGCACAGGCTCCTTGCAGGGGGTAGCCCTCATGCAGCACTCCCCAGATGAGTGTTCAGCTGTCCATCTGCCACTGTGACACAAGTGCCACTCCCTGGACTGGCTCTGCTGCTCTTTCTGCAGGGAGAGGAGTGATGTGGCTGAGTGTGCTGCTGGCTCTCACATGGTGCTTTCCTGCACAGCACCCATTCTCACACTGCATTGCCCCTGAGCCCCTCTCTGACAAACTCCAGCATAAACACATGTTGTAGAAAGCAGAACATTTTATTGACTAGGCACAACAAATTAGACTAAATGCGTGTAACTGCTTTGGGATATATCTGAAAAAAAAAGTAGAGTTCTATTTAAAATGGATTTGTGGGGCTTTTCTCCTTTGGTTAAGTTGTTTTACTTCAGCTTTAAGCATTAGTCCTGTGTGAAGGTGGCTTCTTCATGCTTTTTCATAAATTCTTTTGCAGGAAACGTTATTCATGGTGCATTCCTGGAAAGAAAAGATGATTCAATAAGCTTTTAACTCTTACTAAATGTTCGTTAGTCAGAAGACAGAGAATTACTTATCTATTGGGAACCAGTTTAAGAAAAATTTGCTTTTCTCTAACTGTAAAGGCAATTGCTAAAAGAGTGGAACACAGTTTTGAGAGCTTTAGCAGCAGAAGACTGAAAAACAAGCGCTAGAGTGAAAGAATTTTCAAGATCTGCTCTACTGACCTCAGGAGATTTCTAATCTTTTCTTAAAAATCTCTAAAGAAGGCTCCTAGGACTTCCGTGGAGGCTGACTGGACCCTGGAGTTGGGCATTAACCTTTTTTTCCTTCACCTTTTGCAGCTGCGGCTTGTCTTCTTCACACACGTGGGCACAACACATGCACACACAGAGAGCTTTCAGCCTTGCAGCTGCTAGTGTCAGCCTCTGCATGTTAGGCTCTGTCCTCATCTATTTTTCAGTTAGATCAAACTCTGTTTTGTTCACTCTCTCTTAATGAAGTTTTTATTAAAAACTATTTCTATTTCTTCTTCTCTTGTCTCTATCCAAAGAAATTTAAATACTGAATTTATGGACATATTATTTTTTTCCCTAGGGGAGGGCAGAACCCTTCAGGAATTTTGTGTATGTGTATTGTTTTGCAGCATGCAGGAATCTCAGCTGCCTTTTATGAACATAGATTTAGTCCTGTCCAGACTCTTCAAAGTGTGTTTTCTAAAACTGTAGAGCAGAGCTGGGAAGCCCCAGAGTGTATGTGGGCCTTACTGGCACCAAGTCAAGCACAATAGTCTCTGACCAGATAAAACCAACCAACAGAGCCTGGACACATCTTTCCCTGCTCTAACATCACATTATTAACACTGTTGTTGGTGATGCATAGCAGATTTCCCACAGATGGCTCTAAGTCTCTGCTGAAGATGAAGAGTAGTACTCTGCATCAGCCTAGAGTGGACATATTTAATGTGGGCTCTGCTAATGCTTCCTCTATACTGTCCAGGACATAGAGATTCTGAAATATGTAAGTTTCTCTTCTTAGGAACATTGAATTTTTCTTCCCACACTTTCCCAACCACGTCTTGCTATGAAGAACAGGCACCTCCATATCATTCTGTAAGTTTAACAGCTTTTCAGTTTTAGCCTACACTCTAGACTCAATCAGAGAGACTTCTCACCAAGTGCACAGAGCCCTTTCAAATGCTTTCCCTCCCTGTGTTTGAATCCAAAGTCATACATCAGCTAAAGGTGAATTCTGCACACTGAATTCAGCGATTAAGTAACAAAAATTGACTTACCACCACCAGGTTCCCATCCACCACTTTTCTCTTTATGATAGTCTCTTTTCCATCCCACTTCTGCACCTGGTTCAGCACACCATTGTCTAGGGTTATGACATTCTACCGAGGTAAAAAAAACAAAATATGGCCGTTTCATCAGGGTGCTCTGGTCTCAGGAGAAGGCTCTCCAGGTCCAAACAGCACGAAGCACAAGGCACCCACAACAGTCTTACCTGTGGAGGCAGCATTTCTGCACTGGATGTCAAAAGCACAGCTCTGCCCTGCTGCTCCCACACCCCTTTTGAGAGATGTATTTGCAAAATGCCATTTCGGGACTCACCTTTGTTTTTCTGTCATCTGCTGTGATCTCATCAAACTCTTCACCCAGCTTGAAAGAGATCTCTGTATTTTTGAAGGTACTTTCTGTTTTGATGGTTATCACATCACCATTGATGCTGATAGTTACATTAGGCTTGGCCACACCAGCCATCTTCCTGGTAGCAAACCCCACACCTGTAAATAAGATAGGGCACTATGAATTTTTTACCTTTCCTCAATCTTTTTGTCTTATATGTCAGGAAAAAAAAACCCTCAGTGATTTTTCCCTTATTGCTTTCTGAGTGTTAATAATTCTCTGTTACAGAGATTCTTTTGTAAAATCTCACTTAGTACTGCTATAGAACAAGCTGGGTGGGTTTATGTAAGGAAATTATCCTGTCATTGTCAAAATAGCAAAAGCAATATTTTGAAGACTGAGATTATATGAATTCCAGATATTTGCACACGGACTTGTTCAGAATAACTTTCATAGCTTGTACACTAGCTTGTATGCTAATTGTATCTAAATGTAAATAAGCAGAAATATATGACAGTTTCTGAGCCACAAAAGCAACAAACAAGCTAGGAAAAAAACCTGAGCTTTTTTATGTTTACAAGTGGGTAGGTTGAATATAAGGAAATGATTAAGAAATCGCTGGCAATTGTTATGTCCTGAGTAAAATCTGGAGTAAAGATTAAGAGTGCGAGAGTCTCACTCATTGAAAGCTGTCAGGAGAGGTCACAGTAAGTATTTTACCTCTAAACTGCAAATAATCCCCCCAGCTTTTTGGCATTTAGTAATTGAATCAGTGCAAGTTACTCCCTGCTTCCTCCACACTAACAGAATGTTGAAACCTTTTAAATCCCAGTTTTAATTTTAAGTGAGAATTCTACACCTTTAGAGAAAATGTTAGACATTGAATCTTGCAAGTATCTGCATGAATCCGTGCAAATGCCTTTGTTAATATTCACTGGAGGCAGCTACAGAGTTTCATTCAATATAATAGCCATGGCAATTAACTGGTGTCCTAATCCAGTAGCATTTTAAAGTTGTTTAGGTGTGTTGCTCATAGACATAAGGAAACTTGCTGCTTTCCAGCATCACACCGATTTATGTGTCCAAGGATAAAAACTAATTCACACAAAATAGTCCAGCGGTGTGTTTTAGTTCCATTTATACATTACTAATAAGGCATGCATAGACTTGACTTACCTGAGATTATTCCCATCAATTAAAGTTTTTCTGTTTTATAGGAATTTACCACCACTTATTGAAACAGATGAATTCTCCAGTTAAAGATTATCTGATCAAAATAGTGGATTAAACCCCCCTTGATAAACAGCACAGCCAGAAAAAAGCAAGTAAAGAGCAAAGTTCAAAATTGGCATTTCTTCCCTGTTCCAGATACAAGAAGTTGAAATAACAATTCTCACCCAGTTCTTTCATATAGTCCTCAAAGTTTTCACTAGAAAGGAGCTTCCAGGTGCCCACAAGATGGTCGCACATTTTGTCAGGCTAGAAAAATGTCTTCCACAGGTCCAAACAGAAATGCAGGACAGGAGAATATAATGACCTCCAGGAGAAGAGCACTTATCTTTAAAAAGGAGCTGTGGCCACATGATGCTCTGGGATGACCAATGAAGAGTGAGTCCCAGTGACCAGTGTTTTTCTTCCTCCCCTACCCCTCCTCTGCCAGTGGGTCATAGTGCTATTATTCATATGCCCTTACTAGCACAAAGATCACTGACTTGTTTCTATTTAATTATTTTTGTCATTCAAGAACACCCTACCTTAAAGGCAAATAATTAAATCAAACCACTTCTCAGAATAAAAAGGGAGGCTCAAGCTCAACCCACAAAAATTAATGTTCTCTCCCCTACTCTTTCATTTCAGTCCACTTTGTCAAATGGACACAGCTCAGTTCCCAGACTTTCAGATCCGAAAGGCTCATTGGGATAATTTAGCTTGCTTTCAGCACCCCTGCAATCAGAAATTTCCTCTAGTGAAATACAGAACTACAGGAAGAAGTGAATTTGGAGCACAAAGAGAGAATGCTGGGGTTAGTAGCCTAAGGCAATAAAATAGATTCCTTGATTGGGATCTGCTTGTCCTTGTACCACCTGAATCAATTTAACAATATGTCTGTAATATGTTTTTGTGTAATGGAGATGGGATATGGGGTTCTGTGAGAACAAAAATAACAAAACAGAGGATTTCTCTCCCTTTTCCTCTCATGCTTTCAGAAGAGCTATGCCCTAATGACTAGCATTTTGAGTAGTTATGGCATAAAGCTAGGCTCTAGTATCGACTTACCAAAAGTCCCTGGACACTTCATTTCTTTTCTGTTTCTGCTGTTCAGGCGTTAATTTGTTTGAGACAAGTTGTGCACAGGCCCGACATAATGGACCCATCTTGACTGATCCTCTAAACTCTGTCATACTTCAGTTCACAGAAAAACTATCAGAAAGCAGTCAAGCAAGTTTAGTCCTTCCTTTATCTGTAATGTGCTATTCCAATGGCAAAAAGCAGCTAATATAAGTACATAGTCCAGCCCCTGAAATTCTCTTTAAGTGGATTTCCAGAAATTACTCTGCTTGTCGCTAGGCATCAATGTTGTGGAGCTCATATTTTTCTACTTGTTGTCTTTATAAGTAACAATGCTATAGAAGAATGATTTATATAGGATTGCAAGATCATAGGGGTATTTAGAAGCAAAGTGAGGAGCTCTCCAGTGCATCCTTCCACTCAGGCAGGGTCACCTCTGAGTCCACATCAGGCTGCTTAGAGCTGTGCCCTTTTGTGGGTCAAAAAACTCCCAGGATGCAGCCAGCACAGTTTTCCCAGGCAACACACATCCCTGCCCACCTGTCCCAAGGGGGAAAGGATCTCCTTATCTTCTCTCTGAACCTCTCTACTTCCAGCTTTATTCACAATTTCTCATCCCCCCACCATTCACCGTCTGGTTTCAACTCCTTGTTCACTCTCCCACAGGTGTTGAGGGTTGTTTGTAAGCTGTCCCAAAGCTTAGCCAGGATGCACCACTTCAGTCTCACAGTCTCTTCTCAAAGGGCAAGTGCTCCAAACTCCTGAGGACCCTGTGGGTCCTCTGCTGAACTCACCTCAAAACTGGATGCAGGACTCTGGATACACCCTAATGACTGCTGAGAGGAGGGGCATAATCATAATTCCATCAACCTACTGGCTGTACTTCTGACATACAGCACAGGAGGTTTTTGACCTTTCTGCTGCCAGGTCTCAGCTCACTGCCCACTAGAACCCTGAGGGCCTTTTCTACAGGGCTTCTCCCTCAGCAGTGTGTCCCCAGCCTGGATTGCTCTGAGAGCTGAGCATGTTTGTACAATCTATAATTGGTTACCCTCTTGTGCCTTTAAGATGTCAGTCTATGGGGACTAGAATAGCTAATCTTAGATTTGGCCTATTCTTCTTAAATTTTTTTGCATATTCACTGACTTTGGCCTAATCTCAAAATAAATAAAACTATATTCTAATTATGAAGCAGCTGGTGCCTTTCCTGGTTGGTTTTTGCAGAGTGTCACATGCTCAAGTGTTCTTTAAAAGGAAATTCTGAGGTCCCTCAAGTTTGTGTCATTATCTTGAGATATTTTTACCCCAGATTATTGGTTTGAGAAACTCTGTATTGTGTGTGAGCAGATGGTAGGAACACGAAAACTCAAATCCAGCATTTAAATAATGAGAACAGAAAGTACCAGCTGAGGATTGTTGCAGTGGCCCAGATAGAAAGGTTGTGATGTGGATAAAATCAGTTCCTGTTCATACTTTCCTTGTCTTTTGGAAACTATTCTGTGTCCAGCTTACTACAACCAGCATTCCTTTGTTTGGAGGGGAAATAGGGCTTTTGTATTCAAAACTGCAGTCTGGGAGAGGCAATTGGCCTTTGGTGCTAACAGCTGTCTGCAATGCTTCTGATACTGGAAGAGTTTTTGGGAGAGTAGAAGCACCTTTCCATGCAAATCAATTTGGAGCAGACAAGTGCACCCTCCCCAGGCAGTCCATTACTTGCACTTATTTAGAGTGAATCGGAGCTATTTGTAGATATCTTGTGAATGTGATGACTCATAAATGCACGAAGAAAGCCAGCTTGTGGGTTGACTTGCATGTTTACTTCAACAAGCAGCTATCTGGGAGCACACTTAATGGCTCTCTCTTGAAAAGTATCCTACCAATGGTATTCTTTCCCTCAGGAGAGACTTCCAGTAACAAGAGACAAACTTACGGCACTGATGTCATCTAATACAAATCATGCCTGCTCTCTGGGGCAAATGCATCCAGTCTGCTGATAAAGACCAGAGTTTTTAATGGTCATGAAGAAATCAGTGAGGCTTCTGAGCCTGGAAGTTTAAGCAAGTGATTCATGTCATTTGCTGAAGTGTCTTGACAGCAAGAGCTGAGCAATCTGGCTAAACAGCCCCATGGTTATTGACACTGATGTGATCTCATACCACCAAAACCAAGGGCATCCTCAAAAGTGTAGAATCCGCCTTCAAAATAAGCAGAAATTTTGAAGAAACCACAGCAGGTAAGAGGTAAACCAAGAAAAGGAAGCTGGTGAGGGTCCAATACAGGAAATGCTGACAAAGAAAATTCATCTCTTAATCCCGATATGAACTGATGCAGCCCAAGTCTGCAAATGACAATGATACACTGTCTGCGATGTGGTCTTGGGGTGCTGTGACATTTGAGGATATCTGCTGATGCAGGATATGCAGAAGTGACCACATATCACAGAATTCTGTGGTTCTATGAAGTGTAACAGCAAAGCAGCAGCTGTGCAGGGGAAATCAGTAGATGGGAAGGTACCAATGATGGCTTAAATCTTACTCTCTGACTCAGATCAAAGGTGGAGATCTACTTGAGATAAACTGCTTTTTACAAAAATAAGCACAATAGTAACCTCCCTTTGGCTCTTTCAGGCTTGCAGGAACAATGATGCTCTTCCACTAGAGTATGTGAAAAATAGGATGTTTATTCCTGTAATGAAGATCTGCTACTTGGGAGACCTTTTGATTGAGCACTGTGCTAAACCTTCCCTGGTACTTTATGTAAGTATGGAATTGTCGAACTAAAAACACATCTTACTCTTGAATGTGAAAACATAAGTTAACAGTTATGACTGCTTAAAAGGAGACTTTTTTCTCGGGTTGCTCCTTGCCCCAGAAGGGCAACAGAGCAAAACTCCTTTGAGTGCTCTGGCTGTCAAACTGGTGACTACCAATGAGCAGCAGTGTATTGTGCTTACACACTAGTTTCCATAGTTCTGTTACTCTTTGGGTAAAAACCAGCATGAAAAGACATCTGTGCTCAATTCCGTGGCTGATGACATTGACAATGACTTCAGTTGAGCACTTCCTTTAGAGGAACCTGGCCTCTATATGGGCTTACTACAGCACATGTGGCTGATACCTCAGGTTTTAGCTTTTTATTTTTTTCTTTTTTTTTTGATTTCGTGCTGCCTTGGTGTGTGGGGCTGAGTTTCATATAAGGGGATAGTAAGGTGTGGGTTTTCATATAAGGGGATAGTAGGCTCTCTTCACAGAGTAGGTAGACACAACAATTCCTTCTCTATCTAGGGGCCCAAGGACCGCTGATCCAGGCCCAAGAGTATAAACAATGTGGACTGATGAGAGAAAAAAACAAGAAGGATGGGACTTCATGGGCTGGGGCTGTAATTGGACAATTAGCTCCAATACGCTAATGGACCACAAGTTTTAAAAATGTGAGATCTTGTGACCACGCCCTCTTCTGCTTCCATCTTGGAGCCATCTGGGCAGAGCCAAAGCTGTGGCTCTGGGACTGCCAGGGTGTGGCCTTTGAAGGCTCTTCAATAAATACCCTTTTTATTCCTCTTAACTATGTCTAGCCTCTGTTCCAGCTGCTTAAGGCATCATGGCAATATTCATAGTAAGAAGAAATACGTATTCTTGGCGGAGCTATAAAAATAGAGATTTTCCTTATACAGGGAGGGAACTGTGGCTTTGATGCAAGCTTCTTGTCCAGGCACAATAACACCTGCTCAGAAGATGGACTATAACAGGCCTCATGTTAGGGAGAAGAGACCATATCACACTTTCTGGTACTGCTGCAACTTAGACAAAGCAAAAACCTTTCTTAATGCTTGTCTGGCTAGGTACCAGACTGGGAATTTGTTCTAAGGCCCCAGGGTAGCTACAAGAAAGGTGATCTAATTCTGTAGCAGACAAGAATAGGTAAAGGAATGCCGTTTCTGCTCACAAAGCTGCTATTTTCATTTCTGATTAACATTTGAAACAGGTGAATTGCCTTGGATTTCTGCTTAGTCAGGAAAAGGTATAACTAAAGCTTCAGTACTCATAATGTGACATGCTGACTTTACAAAATACTGGCTTCAGTTGGCTTTAAAGTTCAAGAGGCCAAATGGTTTTCAGTGGTATTTTTCTCTCTCTTGGGGAAGGAGGTGAGCAGGAGAAAAACCAGGTCCTTTTTCCTGTGCTCAGTCCCCAGGACCAAGCTCATGCTCCCCCACTCGTGGCTGTGGCTTCAGACCTCACTCAGAACTGAGGGTGCTATTGCAAATGGTCACTCTGTTGAAGGAGTCAGATTTGCCAGCTGTTTGCCAACAACAGATCTGCTGCTTCCTTGAGTGGGTATTGGCACCATTCTACCCAGTCACACTGCTGGGCTGTGACATTTGGAGATTTCAGGCTGGTGTGCCCCAGCACCTGCTTTTTTTTACTTTTCATGATTCTGGGTACTTTTATTTCCTCCTGAACTTTAGGCCAACCAGTGAGTCTCCACACCCTTAAATAGGTTTACAATATCTGAAAGCAGGACCATGAAAATTAAAAACATTTAAAAGGTGTTTCTGAAACACTAAGCTAAGTTTTTGGTAAAGCTTTTAAGAACAGAAATGAAATCTCGTAACTCTGAGCCATAGTAAGATCAAGCCCCAAACAAAATTCGGTGGTTGACTCCATCAACTTGGAATTAAAATATGCATAATTATGTTTTCTGAACTTGCTTTAAAGATGAAGAAAAAATGCAGATATGTCTGGAGGGTACGGCAAACCTCTGGGCCCTTGCCTTCTCCTGAGAGGCAGCTGAGATTCTGGCTTTTCTCAGTAGATGGCATGGCAATAATATATGCTCTCAAAAATCTGTGGCTCATACAGGTGATTATTACTCCTGAGGAAAACCTGGACTTCTCATACTCTCCTTTAACATGTATGTCCCTCATTCCCAGAGCAAGGCAGTTGGCAGTGTGAATTTTATGAACTGCAGCTTGTGAGTTAAAAGGAATATCAGAATATCAGAAAAGTAAAAAAGGATGAGTATTTGCATATTGGGTTTGTTTTATTTCATTGCAATGAGAAGAAATGCAGGTACGCTAACTCTTACAGATATGCAGGTGATGGGCTTCCAGAAGATAATGTGGACATTTCTATATAAAAATATTCGAAATGTCAGAGGTCCACTTTATATATCCTGTATTCAGCAAATGCCATAGTGGGATGAGTAATAAATCAAATCTCATGACTTATGAATATTTGTACGAGAGAAGATCATAATTTGCTGCCTAAAAGGTAGGCATTGCAGATGCTTCGTGTATCTAACTACCTAGAGATTCCCCTGATCTAAAGAACAAGTTTAAGGTGGTCTAAGGTTGCTCTGATATTCAAATCTCTCCAACTTTTTTGCACATATGGTACAAGTCTTGCATCTAACATTAGGGCTTCTCCTCTTGAGGATGCATAATGAAAGTCATCCTTTTTCTGAATCCTGCTTTGTCTTGTCCATGGACTCACCTCACAGCACATAAATCCTTGCTGCTCTTCCCCTCTACCTTCCCCCCACCCCACAAATAAAAAGGTGCTTTTCCTTTCTTACTTTTTTATCCCTAAATGTCACTCTAAATTTAGGTACTGCAGCAGAGTTGCAAATGAAGAAAGTAGTATGTTTACCAAAGCACTTTCAGGTTTCTCCTAGCAATTTGAAGACTTGCTAGAAAACCATACTTGCTAACACTATTCTGAAAATCCCTTTGTAGTCCTTCCCCAGATGCTCTTCTGAATTATCCCAGATCATCCATCTGAAACCCTCTCTCAAAGCCTACATCTGAACAGAGGAATAACACTGTTGGTTACATCTACTTTGGGAATGCCCAAGAGGAATCCATCCCAGCTCTGCCTTGTTACTGCAGCTCATGCAATATCACCTGTTTTATTTCCATACAGATCTGCATTTAGAAACCTTCCACTGTTTTGTTTGTTTATTTGTTGTTAAACATTTTTTATCAAGCTGAAGAAAAAATCTTCAAACAGGGATGAGAGAGTAGTACATATTTGTAACGTAATATCTTGTAAATTTAAGCTATTCCTATCAGTGGTTGTCCTTCTCTTAATAGCTGCACTCTTATGTAGCAGAAGCACTCTCACCATTTTACTTGTTTCTAACCCAGCAAAGAAAGAACTAAGTGTAATATTTCAACAAGAATAAAAAGACCCTGTACAAAACATTTAAGCTCTGCTGAACCTGCACTCTGAGTAAAATATACATGAGTTTGGCCGCCCTGATTATCATGTCTTCTTTCTGCATGCTGCAGTTTCTGGCTTCCTATGCTTTCAATCTGACGGCTTGCTCTGAAACTTTCACTGAACTCCTCCTTGCATTTGTCAGAAAGTTATCTATTATTACAGATGCATTTAAATCACATCCAAAGACCTAGTGCTCTATGTAAAGGAAAGTAAAACAATCCAAATATGAAATCACTTCAGAGTTGAAGCCTTCCAGAGAACAGCCCCCTCCCTGCAGCGTGGTGAGAGCTGATGGATGTGAAGGCAGGGAGCTCTCTGGCTCTCTACAGCAGATCTCTAATCCTCTGCAGCTGACTGCTGCCCCTGGACACTGCCAGCTGAGGGAGGGAGAAGGGGCCAGCAGCTCCTGCCCAGCCACTGACCTTGCCTGGGCCAGTGGCCTCCTGCAGCTGCCTTCACTGCAGCCTCGCTGCTGGATTTCATTGTCACTGCCAGTCTCATTTAATCTCACCTTGTACCAGATATAATAGATTGGGAATCAAGAGGATCTCTATGGAAAGAAATGCTAAGGTTTTCTAAAGCAATCCATCATAGCTGCCCTTCCCACTCTGGACAGCTCTCTTGCCAGGAACTAGTCAATGTTGATAATGTTTGACATGTGAAAACTCACATCACATCTCCAATAAGGGAGTGTCTGTGAAATGCATTCCTTAATGTAAGATAGTAATGGAGATCCTTGTTTAAGATGCTGTGGAGGGACTAGAAGCACAGAGCAGCCTGCACAGGGAGGATGGAGTTTGCTACCTTATGTGCTGCATCCCTCCCAACACCATCATCAGCAGATGGGGGCAAGGAATGGCCCTACAACTCTTCTGCCCAAAAAACTTAACTATATCCAAGGCTTCTTTTCAGTACACAGAGTCTCTAAATCTGCTACCCTGGAACCCAAAAATTACTTTAAAATGCACTGTACCTTCTACTTTTTCCCCTCTGGAGGATTCCATCGCAGCTGTCAGGCATGACAAATTGTATGTCTCTATTGGAGATGCATGCCATGATGGTAATTGCATGCTTTTTTAAATAGATATTGTTCCTTCCTCTGCCCCTGCAGGTTCCTCGTTCTCTCATCATTTTAGTCTTGCTGACAAATTATTTAATCTGAACATAACTTACTTGCTTTTGTGGTCTTGTATGGTTTAGGTTGTACGTATCTCTGTCCTAACAGTATTTTCTGCATTAGCTTTGTTAATGTAGCTTCTGGTAAGCCAATACTAACTTGCTGAAATTGATTGAAACATCTGAAAATTTCTCCTGTCATTTTTAATTTAGTGTCTGGCTTATTGCTCCTTCAAACTGCTCACCCCAATTAAGGCATGACTGTGTTCAGTCATTGGCACAGTCCCCAAGTCTTCCATGAAGAAGACCCCTGCCCAAGAAAGCTGATACACTGAGTGTGTTTGTGGGAGGTGCAGGCTTGAATTCCCTTGGCCTGAAGTGGCCACTGAAGCTGAGTCTCTCCTGTTACTCAGAGAGTGGGAGACAGGGAAGTTTTTTTAAGCTGTTTTGGTTACTTATAGTTGTTATATAGTTCTTCCTCTGCCTATATAACAGCTCACAGAATCACAGATCGCAGAATCATTTAGTTTGGAAAACACCTCCAAGGTCATTGAGTCCAACCTTTGACTGATTTCCACTTAGAGCATATGCCATGTTCAGTTGTCTCTTGAATATATTCCACCACCTCCCTGGGCAGTCCGTGTCAATGTTTATCAACCCTCTCTGTGAAGAAAATTTTCCTGATGTCCAAGCTGAACCTCCCCTGGTGCAGAAGCTATGTCCATTTGTCCTGTCACTGGTTACCCACAAATAGAGATTGACTCCCACCTTGCTACAACTTCATTTCAGGTACTTGTAGACACTGATAAGATCTCCCCCGAGCCTACTTTTCTCCAGGCTAAACACCCCAACTGCTTCTCATAGGACTTATATTCCAGCCCCTTCCCCAGCTCCACTGCCCTTCTCTGGACACGCTCCAGCATCTCGATGTCCTTGCTGTGAGGGTCCCAAAGCTGAACACAGTACTTGAGATGTGACCTCACCAGTGCCCAATACATGGGAAGAGTCACTGCCCTGACTGGGCATGCTGTTGCTGATACAGGCCATTGGCCTCCTTGGCTACCTGGGCGCGGCTGGCTCATGTTCACCTGCTATTGACCAGCACCCCAAGGCCCTTTTCCACTGGACTACTTTCCTGCCATTTTCTCCCAGCCTGTAATACTCCATGGGGTGTTTGTAACTAATGTGCAGCACCTGGCACTTTGCCTTGTTGAACTTTATACCACTGGTCTCAGCCCATCAATTCAAGTTCAGTCTAAGACAGAATTTTTAGCTGCAAACCTTGCAGATTACATGGTTTGGTTCCTTGATTACCATGATATCTGCTTAAGATGAACTCTTTTTGTCTTTAGAAAGGATGAGAGATAATTTTTACTATCTCACCCCCTCTAGAAATATACATTTCCTGAAGAGGAAACAGCATTATATGGTTCTTATCTTGTCTTACAATGACTTCTCAGACAACATGGTATTAAGCATTTGGTCCCATTAGCAATAAAAAACTTGGCTGCAAAACACAATGTTGGAGAGGCAAGCCAGAGAGATTTATTTGCCAGTTCCAGCAAGTGCCTAGAAGGATAATGATTAGAATTACACTACCTGCTGCTAGTCAGAAGGTGTGCAATTTGGGACAGTACTGAAGCTATTGTGTCTTGCAGATCATACTGACACAACTAAGAAAATTCCTACTATCTCTCTGATTCCATAGGGTAAGTGGTGGTACACATCTGTCATATGCTTGGAAGTGCTTAGCTACCACTAAATCCAAACTAGCCCAGGTCAACATAGTGGCTCATTCTTGGGTGAGTATAGCTGTCTATAATCAAACAACTCGAGTCGATTGGTGCCACAAAAACTCTGTGTGCCTAATATGATCTGATCTAGCTGCATAACATTTTCTGCTCTGTGAAGCAGAAAATATCAGAGACTGCTTTATCAACTGATACAGCAAATGACCCATATGTTTCCTGAACCAGGAAACAGAACCGTGTTGCCGTTATAATAACAAAAGACACTGACTCAAAGGCTGGTTTTGCAGAATCTCTACTTTTACTACAAGTACTACTTCTTTAATACACCATTCCGATCCAAATGGACCGGATTGGTCAATCAATACATGCTTCTTGGTTGGCTGGCTAGCTTAAAGTCTTAGCACAAAAAGATAGAAAAAAGAGAGAACACCTGCAGGTTTGTTTAGACTGGAAGTTATCATTGTTTGGGCTAGGATGTTCAGAGTCTCACAAGCAGATTCTGAGAAAGTTGGTTTTCTCAGTCTCTGACCAAGATTGTGGGGGCCACAGAACCTAACTCTGGTAACTGTTTTAAAAAAAGTCTTTCCATTCGGTAGCCAGTTCTAGGATCGAAGTGGAAGATGCTGAACCCTGTATCCACACTGGCACTTGAAAGTGATGTTCACAGAATGACAGAACCATAGAATATCCTGAGTTGGAAGGCACCATAAGGATCATCAAGTTCAGCTCCTGGCTCTACACAGCACCATCCCCAAGAGTCACACCATGTGCATGACACTGTTGTCCAAATGCTTTTTGAACTTTGTCAGGTTTGTTGCTGTGGCCTCTTCCCTGGGGTGCCTTTTCCAGTGCCAAACAACTCATGGTGAAGAACCTTTTTTCAATATCCAACCTAAACTTCTCCTGACACAGCTTCAGGCCATTCCCTCAGGTCCTGTCACTGGTCACCAGAGAGAAGAGAGCAGTGTCTGCCCTTCCTCTTCCCCTCATGAGGAACTTGTAGACTGCAATGAATCTCATCCAGCCTGACCAGACCAAGTGACCTCAGCCACTCCTCATTTGGCTTCCCCTCTAGACCCTTCACCATCTTTTTGCTCTCCTTTGCATGCTCTCTGATACCATAATGGGTTTTATGATACTGTAGTGCCCAAAACTGCCCACAGCACTTGAGGTGAGGCCACCCCAGGGCAGAGCAGAGTGGGACAATCCCCTCCCTTGACCAGCTAGCCATGTTGTGCCTGATGCTCCCCAGGACATGGATGACTTTCCTGTTTCAAAGTTATTGGGATGAGGCTGTAAGTAAAGTCTTATCCAGAGGGGACCTGTTTACTTCATACACAGTTGGGCAAGTGTGGAATCTAGAGTAAAATTCCTACATTCATAATCAACCAGAATAAGTCAGAAGAGGTGGCCTTTGGATTCACATTTACTTAAGTTGAAATGGGTAAGATTCCTTCACTTCCTGGTGTATACGACAAAAACCAGTGTGCTAAATATATCAATACTTTAGGTTAGCAGAACATTTTTTTCAAGTTGTATAATTAACATCATCCTGATTAATTTCTACTCATATGTTCAAGGAAAAATGAGGATGTAGCACTTGAGGATGTGGCTTAGTTGGGAACATGGTGATGCTGAGTTAACACTTGGTCTTGATGATCTTACATGTCTTTTCCAGCCTTAAAGATTATATGATGCTATGATTCTACTTACACCATATTTCTATTATGAAGATACACGCAAGGTTATTAAAATTGCATACTAAAAGAACAGCTTAATTCTAAAAGGGTCATTTAATGTCTTATTGGAGATAAAAGGAGTACAGGTCTGCAAGCAAACACACCAGGGTAATTCCAGGATAAAAGTTTGCTTAACATGTAAGAAGAGACAATGACTTTTAGTTACTTGAGTCTGCAGTGATGTCAGCCAGCTGAAGGCTCAAAATTGAATATTGCTTGAAAGACCAAAATAACCTGTGGAAACACCTAACTGAGTGCTCTTGTGCAACAACCACCAAGAGCTGTTACCAACTATGTAATTTAGTCTTCATACTGAAATGGCAACTTTCCTATTCATTCTGGGAGAGTGTCAAGTGCAACCAGAACACTTCAATCTCAAATTTCTCTCTAGTGCATTTCAGAGGCAAGCTGATCTGCCTCCTGTCTCACCTTTTCTTTTACCTTCAAATTTGATAGTATTGTTCAAAGGAACACATCTGGAAAAGAAAAGTTATGTTGCACATTGATAGAAAAGTTTAATTCTGAAGACTGAAATAAATCTCTTTGGATTGTTCGGATTAGTACTATTCAAAATCACAATGACTCAAAACTCTGTTATTGGATGGCCAAATTTTCAATCTGTTTTTAGGCAAGAGGATGGTCTGTGTTTGAGAAACCTGGACAAAATGCACACCTCACACAACTTCTGCAGGAAGCATGTTCCTCACACTTCAAAAACCTAGTTTCTGCTTCCTGTCAAGCAAGACTACTAATGAGCCTCTTTGGAGAGCAGAAAGTACGCAAGATAATCTCTCTTCTCCTTTTCTTTCCTCTGTTACACCAAGCTGGCAGACAAAACCTTTCTCTTTTGAAAAAGAAGAGCAGTTGTTGAGCTTGAGATGTGTCTGTCTGTGATCATGTGTGACCTGCTTTACGGTGTGAACAGGAGGGCCAGAGTGCTCCCAGGAACCAGAGAGCATCTCTGTCCTCAATTAGGGCTTGTTAATGCCATCAAGATGAATGGAAGGGCAGGCACTGACTCCAGAGAGCTACCTCAATGAGATTGATGAAAACTGGGTTAATTGTTTCTCAATCAAGTTTGTGAAAAGGCAAAAGCAAAACAGAAGGGAATTGTTGCATTATTTATTCCTATCTGTGTGTATCAGTAACTTACATGCTGGAAAGTTGCTTATGCTTTCCAGTCTCTAAACTCAAGCCCTTGCATTTTGGATCCTTTGTCTTTGCTGCCTCTCCTCAGGCCCAGATATTCACATCTCTCCCTCAAGTATTGGTGACTTTTTTCTCCCTTCACATGCCTATCAAATGAGGAATCTAATTGGGTGAATATATGAAGTTGGAAAAAGGCAAGGCAAGGCTCCTGAATGTTCTTTTTTCTTTTTTTTTCCTTAATGGAAAGGTAAAATTAAGCCTTTTACTAATTTGATGTAACATTTCCTTCAAAATCCAATAACTTTATTCCTTTTCACAGAATTCACAGAATGACTAGGTTGGAAGAGACCTTAAAGATCATTGAGTCCAATGCCCAAGCACCTCAACTAAACCACGGAATCAAGTGCCATGTCCACTCTTTTTTTTTCTGACTCTATAGAATTCTTTCAGTATAGGTGAGGAAGAAGCAATTTTCTTTCTCAGAAAAAACCTGAAAATCAGGTTAGTTTTCTGGGGTATGCAAGTAGAGGACATGTCACATATTTGTTTGTCTCACCAAAGAATGAAACAAGTATGTGGTAGAAGGTGTTTCCAGCTACAGGGACCAAGCAAATTACACACATCTTTTTCCCTTCCCTGAAAAACTATTTCTACAGCACAAAGAAGAAGGTTCTTGCTCCTTACATTTTATAATGAAATGATTTTTGGGGATTATCCAGGGATTTATTTCAAAGCAATGTTTAGCTTCTGGCATCTGGAAAAGATGAACTACTTGCTTGTGTCCAACATTCTCACTGGAAGCTCTGTGATATTGCTGCAATAGACCAGCATGTATAAAAGAGTCTCATGGTCAGATTAAACTCCAAGATCTATCCCCAAGAATATTTGGACTTTTTAAGTAATCCACTTCTGAGAACACTGAAATAAATGTTGCTGCAAGTCTGCACAACCCAGTATCAGAATAGTAGCATATACTTGCAAACCAGAAGGAGTTGTTGGCTTGGATCTTCAGCTTCAGCAGTGATAATTAAAGGCAGATAATGTCAATTCAGTCATAAGGTTGTCATTTGCTGAGCTGCAGTACAGGCAATTCACCAGCTGTTCTGTGGCCATCAAGAGAACAATCTGGACTCAGACTATGTCCTTATGGCCCCAGCCTATGTCAAATAGAGGATTTAACCCTAAATGTTGCTAAAGGAAAGCTTAATAATTTCATATATTACAACTGCTGTGATTTGACTGATAGCCTGAATGAGAGTATCCCAGATAAATGTGGATGTCTGGAAAATGGGTATCTATAACAGAACAAGTCACCTTGGATTCTTCTTTACGCAGAAGAGAGGTCCAATGGTGCCTTACAGAGTACAAATGCTCTCATTTTTAGGTAATTGCCTATGCTAGAATAATAATTTGTCAATTGTGTTAATGTATTGTAAAAATAAGCAAGAGTGCTCCTGTGTGAAGCTCTGTAACTTCGTTCCAAAACCTCAGATGAGGTACATTCTACATGATGACAAACCATGATGAGAGTTTTCATCCATTTGCATTAACAGAACTTGAGCAGTTGAGGATTATCAAATTATAGTTGTCCCTGTCCCTAGTAACTAGTGTTTTTCTCTTGAATCAGAATCTAAATGACCACTAAGTGTAATTTTCCAATCATAGTTTAACACTGGTCAGCATTCAATCTTCTGTGTATTTCCTTGACCTTCAATGTATTCTCTTCATAATTCTAATATCCAGATGATATCTTAGTCCTAAGTAACTGCTGCTTTGTATCCCTGTAATCATCAGGGAGCTAATAAAGTACAGCAGATGAAATAATCTCAGCAATGCAACATTAATGTCAACAATGAATAATAACTATATTGCAAAGAATCCTGATTGTAAGAATTTTATATACTTTTGGGAAAAATAACTATTCCTAATAGAAATGTTTTTAACACTTCCCTGCCTCAATTTTTTATTTTTTAACAAAAGGTGATCATGTTCTTCTTATGAGTTGAAAAATAGCCTTCAAATTGGTAGCAAATATGCTGTGATTCCCTGTGGTGGAAGTAGGAGGTTTAATATAGCACATCATTTCTGCATGTGCTGCAGTATTTAAGGAACAATGTCTAATGACTGAACAAGAAAGCATCCTAGCCCTCAGCCACCCTGTCAGCTGTAGAGGCACTCAAAGAGGGGGAAAGCAGTCACAGCAACCTCCCTGACTTTTCTAGAATTCCAGACGTGTCTAAGAAAAGTGTCAGTTCCAAGAAACTCCAGTACTCTCCTCCTACTTCAGACACTTGATGTTATTGATATGCCTGTGGCTTCTTTTGAATTTTCTTCACTCAAGAGAGAAGGGTATGCCACAGGTCCAGAAAAGATTATTTCAGTTATTTCAGACTTGGTTATAAATCAGGATCTGATGTTCATAATGCGTATCTAATTTTCGTTGACTCTGTCATGTTGATTTACCTCAAACTTGCCCTTCAGTGGATCTTGCTCCTGGTGTGTGACCCAGCTAGGCAGACAAGATGGATCATGTCCACAAGGCACATGCTGAGCCACTTTCTCACCGGACCAGAGGATGAAAAAAGGCTTCTGCCCCCTCTGTTGTCTGTCTCTTGATTGTGTACTTTGTGTTGTCCTGTTCCTGGACCTGTTTGGGTGAATGAGACTCCACAGACACATTGCACATTGCTGTGAGGAAATGCAAAGGTAATCACAAACCTTCTGTTCATGCTACAGTGATGCTTGAGATTACAGTGGTATTTACAGTTTGCTTCTTAGCATGGTGTTTCTGTTCTACTGAATCACAGAGGTTTGGGTTCACACCACTTGATTTCAGCCATTTCACAGTTAATTGGTCAACTTAGCCAAGTTAGTCCACTAAGCTCCAGCTGCAGACAAGGTGCAGTGACACATTCAGGTCCAGGACATATACTAATGGTGTATATTTTACTGCAGGATGCGTGTGGAAGTAAATTAATTTTCCTATTGGCTACAGAGGGAAAATAAATAAGTATCTTAAAATTAAACCTCCTTCCTGCACAGATTTTGGTCTTGCAGAATCCAGGAGTGACTACCCAACACTTAGAAATGCCCGTATGCTGCAGATCAATCACTTAACTGGTTTAGTGTAAAACTGCTGGGCAGCAGTCAGTGCTGTCTCAATCTAATAGCTTTATCAAAAATGGAAATACAAATAAAATCCTTGCCAATAAATCCTGTGGATGACACAAATAGTCACAGAATGATAAATTATGACAGATGAAGGGTTGGTAGTGCAGTATGAGCTGGATTTGGTAACAAACAAAATATGCTGCAGTATGCACAAAAAATGGAATACTGGAAAATGGTACATTTGTAAAGGATTTTGACCAGACCACCAAGTGTTAACACCAGTGTGACAAACAGCTAATATGATTATTGAGGGTGTTAAGGAGAGTGCAATACTTTTTCAGGATAGAGACTGCTGGATGCAGAATGAGCTGCACAAATTTTCTGAGGGATAGAAAGTGTCTCTCAGGGAGGAGCATACATGGCTTGAGCTGCTTATGGAAACAAAGACTGAGAAGGAAGCTGAATGCAGTACAGCCATCTTGCCTTCACTCAAACACACAGCAAAAGGTTACTGTTATGTCGATGTAGCTCCTCACTCTAAGGGGTAACAACAGCCTGGGTCTCTAAGCAGAAAATGAAAAATTAAAAATAGAATTTAGGTACACTCCCTAAACAACTGGGATTAATAAAGACTGGCAGATTTTCTCTGTATCTTGTTTACAAGTTAGTACCAGTTATTTATGAGCAGCATCATTGTTATCATGTCTCCAGAAGATCTCTTTAAATCAAATTCAAATTATCTATTCCACTTGCAGTCACTACTGTATGAAGTCAAATGACTTAGGAAATACAAAGTCTGGCCAGAGGAATACCTTAACTTCTATGAATCTAACGCAGAAAACATATCCCTTATGGTTTCATTAAAATCCTTGGTCATGTTTGCTCCTCAGTATGGAATACTTATTTCCATTTCAGTATTTTTTCCAAAAGCATTTGGGTTTTACAAATGTTCTTGCTGATAAGCTGCATGTCTTTTCTCAGTTTTCTGGAAATGTGGGCAATTCAGTGGAAATGTTTCATTTTTACTTCAATTGTACAGTCATGTGGTGTGGCTCGTATGGACTCCATACTCAGCATGAAGAAAATTGTGTTGCTTTAAAGGCACTTTTTGTTTTGATGGCAATCATATGCCTTTCAGCACTGATTGTCATGCTGTGTTTGGTTAGTCTGACTGGTTTCCATGAGGATAAAACCACTCAAAAAATAATATAAAAATAAAGAAAAAAACCTCAAATTGTGTAATCTCTGCCAGAAAAAATAGCAAAATCCTGTGGAATTGAATGTCTTGTAAATAGAAAAGTGGCATTGATGGGAAATGCAAGTATTTCACAGCATGTGATGTTGAAGAGCTCTTAGCATCTGAAATATTTAATTTCCTGCTGAGGATAGCATTTATCATTTATTAAAGTCAGTGACTCTTATTTGCTAAGTAGGAAAGACATTTTCCAACGCTCCAGTCCACTGCTGCCTTTACAGCTGCCCCAATAATGCTTTGTAGGATATTGTACACATGTGTTCAATGTGACCCTGACCCTGCATTGTGATCAGAATGTACTTCAGGAGGTGAGGGTAAAGACATACATTAAATCATCTTCATAATGTGAAATATTGTTAGGGGCAATAGTGCATACCTCTTTTCAGCTTTCCTAGTGAAATAAAATAGTGCTAAAAACTGATCACTAAATAGGGAACCGAACACAAATAAGAATACATGCTTTTGGCACACGTACTGACTCCACAAAGAAAACCATGTGCATAATAACACCTAGAGCTGTAAGGATTCTGCCCATCAGCTCCATTTACTGCCAAAGTTGCTCATGACCAGACAAGCTGAAATAGAAGACTTAAACATCCAGTGAGGATTAGGCCTGAAAACAAACTAAGGAGAGAGGCAGATTGACTCATTTCTCTAGCAGTCTCTTCCAGAGTCCAGAGAGACCTGAAGAATGAAGGTCACGTGATATTCCAACTGGTTGAGTCTTGTTATCTGAGATGCTGCTTACATGAAAAATGAACCTATGAACATTTTGCTGCTGTACAGTATTCATCTGCAGCTTACAAGCAACCCATCCCATTCCATACTGAAATGAGAAAGGATCACAAAATCCAGGTGGGCCAATCGTGTCCTGGGGTGCATCAGGCACAGCATCTCCAGCCAGGCAAGGGAGGGGATTGTCCTGCTCTGCTCTGCACTGGAGGGGCTTCACCTTGAGTGCTGGGGGCAGTTTTGGGCACCATAATCTAAGAAAGATATTAAACTATTAGAGAATGTCCAAAGGAGGGTCATGAGGATGGTGAAGGGCCTTGAGGGGAAGCCGAATGAAGAGGGGCTGAGGTCACTTGGTCTGTTCAGCCTGGAGAAGAGGAGACTGAGAGGAGACCTCACTGCAGTCTGCAACTTCATTGTGAGGGGAAGAGGAGGGACAGACACTGATCTCTTCTCTGTGGTGACCAGTGACAGGACCCAGGGGCCTGAAGATATGTCAGAGGTTTAGGCTACATATCAGGATAAGGTTTTTCACCCAGAGGATGATTGGGCACTGGAAGTGGTCACAGCACAAAGCCTGACAGAGTTCAAGATGCATTGGTACAATGCTCTTGGGCACATGGTGTGACTCGAGGTCTCCTGTGCAGGACCAGGAGTTGGACTCAATGATCCTTGTGGGTCCCTTCTAACTCAGCTTATTCTGTGATCTTGAGTCAGAGAAGCCAGGGCATCACACAGATTTGGTGCTCAGAAATAAAGGACAGCAGCTGTAGAACCCATAAAGTGTTGAGAAAGAGCAAAATGCAGCATCTTGCTAATTCTAGGGGTCGATACCATCTAAGTTACTGCCAGGTTGCCTGACGTCAAAAGAAACAGGAGACTTTTTCCTGAAATTGCATCCGGGGTGCCTGGGTGGTCCAAACTTGAAAACAGCCAAAGCCATCACACAACTGCATGCTGCAGACACAGAGGTGTGAATGTTCCCTGGCAAGGAGGCTGTGACAGCTCTGCTTCAGACTGGAGGCTGCTCACACCTGCAGAGAAGACCCTGCCAGTCAGCACCACATTGTGCAAACAGCTGCATCGGCCTGACCATGCACCTGCACAATCAAAATCTCTCCCAAGCCAACTGAAGATGAACCACAAGCCTGAAGGAAAAATCCAGGATTTCCCAGAGATGCTAATTAGACTGAGCAAGCTGAAACAACTCCAACTGATCAATCTCATGAAAAATATTTGCAACATTTGTAGCTCTGTGTGCTTTGTGGAAAGCTGTTAGGAACCTACTCCAGAGCCTGGTCTATTACATCTGCCTTTTATTTATTTCCAGCACAAGCTTCTCAAAAGTGGGAGACGAGCAAAAATAAAATATATAATGTATAATTCCTGCTATGGCAAGTGCCGTTATATCTGTGTTTCCATGAGGTTTTCTCCTGAGCGCTGCTAGCATGTTTTGAACCCTATCTCTCCAGCTTGCTCAGTGCTGGAAAAAGGTGTTTTACAGAGATTAGTTTTGCAAGTATTTTTCTCCTGCAAATATCACTGATTTTACAGCTCATAAAAACCAAGGCAAAATAATCCTTCAAACTTCATGTCTTACAAAGACAAGTCTGAATGAAGGACCACCACAGGAAAATCTTGCTTGCAATCCCCTAGAGATATTCTGTTAGACCTCTAGGAGAGACACAATTTTCAAGAATGAAAAGCAGTTGTGTTGTTAAACTGGGGCAGCTCAGTGTTTAGGGAACACTTCCCAGAACCAGACAGATTTGAAAAATTATTATTGAACAGACATATCTCAGGGTAGAAAAATGTCTGAGATTAGTTGTAAATGTCTCTGTATTAGATTGCAAACAGGAACGTTGCAAAAGAGATTAAAACAAATAAACTCAACACTTCCCCACCCCCCTCCCAGAGTAATTTACTTATTTCTAGCAAATGAAGAACAAGTATCTCTGCTCTTATCTTCTATGTCCTTCAAATGTTGGCTCTTTTTAAAGTGTTCTTGGTACTTAAAAGGATGTTCATTAAAACATTGTTTTCTTGCCTTCTTGATGCAAAATTTCATCCTTTTGATTAAGGTTTTGATGTTTCCCATCAAAAATGCTTCCCATTTTTTCTTATGGAAAATAAAAATGATCCTGAAGTTATTAAAACTTAGCTTACCTTTTAACACTATTTCTGTGATAAACATACATTTTTTTACCAAAATTGCTTGTGTCAGAAGACTGACATATGGGTTATTAGTAAGTGGATGTAACAGCAGAGAGTTGACGTTCTCTTCAAAGTGAAGCAGAGTACACAGCCTGTGTAAACTTCACAAAACAGGTGAAGTTTTATTTCCAGCCTTTGTTGAGTCTATTATTCCTTCTTTGCCTACAAGATATTCTATGGATATTCTCTGTCTTCATAGTTGTTGCCACCTTATTCCTGCAAATAAGATAGCAAACTATTTAATCCTTTCTCTTCTGTCCCTAATTTTCTTATTTCTAAATGTTGTTGATAAGAGTTTTTTAAAAGAATATTATATATACACTCACATATATTCTATACTTACATATGTATACATATATGTGTGTATGTACATACAAAAATATACATAGAAACATGTCTTATTAAGTTCTTTCATATATTACAATAACTTTTTGCAGGAGGTTGATCTCAAGTTCCCAAAAGATGATCAATGACCTTTCTGGATATGGTGAAGGATAAAAAGAAATAACTGTTTCAGTATCATGATCCAAAGAAGACTCATTTGCACTCTGTCCCTAAGTAACCCTATCTGCGTGACACATAAAAACCAGCATTTTCCAGTGAATGATGACACATGCTACTTAGGCAGAACTGATGTGAAAAAGTGTCTCAGAATCCAATCCACAAGCCCTTCACTTTCATATCTCAGTCTTCAACCCACAGCATTTCACTTTTCCCATTAACAATTCAGCTGAGTCTGAATTCCCATTAACAATCTTCATCTGCTTCCCACTCATCTGCTCCATTCTCAAAGGCATAAGAGGGCAAGTCTAGATTGGTGACTTGGCAGTTTTGCCTGGAGGCTGATGATGCTGGTACGGCTTCCCAGAGGCAAAGGATGTTCAGTGCTCTGGTCTTTGGCTGAACATCAGCAATAGGCAGGAAATACCAGAGGGAGGGAGTGGGGAAATACCAGAGGGAGACATGGGGATACTTAGTAAATCTGGGTTTAAGATGTGGCAGATGATGGCTTAAGGTTACTGTACAGTGATGATGAAGAAAAGAGCAGAGGAACAAATGAAAGTTCAAAGGACAAGAACTGGTGGGTTTGAAAACTTGATTATACAATGACAAATGACTTTTTCTGGAACCTTTGAAAGACAAAGCAGGGATGAAATATCTGGGGGCACTGGGAAGGAGTGATTGCCATTGAAGAGGAGGTGAAGAGATTCAGGGATCTGCTATGAGTAGAGAAACGGTGAAGTCACTTCTGTATGTTGGCAGCAAACAGAAAAGAAAATAAAACAAGTATTGAGAGCTCTACTCAAATAGTCTCAATACTTGGAGGAAAACCTGCCCAAACAGCTTCAAATATCCAGAGAAGGAGCATGAGTTGGGAGCCATCCACACAGTATTCAAGGACTTCTCTGTGTAATTGATGGAGATGCTGTTGTCAAGGGCTGAAAGCTGTATATATGCTTAAATATTAACTAAACAACTGCCCTTGCCTGGTGTTACATGTTTTTGATCCTGCTTCTCCGTTACAGCATACAAGAGGCGGAGCTGGGAGACCAGCAGGTCCCATCAGGCTGTCTGGCCACACCACACATTTTGTACCACTTTGCACCATTTTGTTAGTGTTGCTTTTTTTGCAACAGCCATTGAGAAGGTGAATAATTTAACCTCTGAGTAGGATCTCAATAGAGGAACTGAATGAAAAATAAGTTTTCTGGGTAGAGAGATGTGCTGAAATTCTCATTCGTGCTTTCTGTTGCTTAGGTCCTCTCTTGTTGAAGCAGCAGCTCATTCTGTGACCTGTTACTATCATCATTATTGGGGTTCTAGCTATTTCACTTAATGTAGGTCGCCTGGCACACAACATTTTAAAATTAATTCATACTTAATGTCTGCTGAATGAAAATAAAGAAATTGACCAAATAATTATTTTAGAATTCAGCAAAAAACATTCATGTTTTTGGAGTGGCTTATTTCCATGGGCATATACTATCTTTAATATCTTTATTATCTGGTAATCTAAACCAACTAAAATTGCTGAGGACAAAGACAAGCCTAGTTCAACTTTCATAAGACTTTTCTTCAGATCTGAAATGGATGTAACCATTGGAAAAACTAAGGCTGGTTTGGAAGCAAAGGTTTTCTCAAAGGAATTTCTTAATTCTGAATGGCTGTATTTATCACATTACCTTTTTTCCCTTGTGTGTTACATTCAGGTTCCAGAGTTGTTTATAATCACACGGTACAGCTGAAAACTACTGCTTGCTTGGGAGTCACCTTGAAGAGTTTTCAGACAGTCCAAACCTGTCATTGTGTAAAATTTGGCATGATATGGTGGGTGAACATAGCCCACCCCCCACTCTGGAGATTTAGGAAGCTTTGTTAGACCCATGCCTGGGGAGAGTGAGGGTGGGTGGCCTTCTTCTCAGTGCACTGTGCAATAAGAGGACACCCACAGCGGGCTTGTGCTCAAAACAAGAGAGTGATGTAAGCAACAGAGAGTGATGTAAACAATTACAGCTCCTAAGATTAATATTTCCTGCTGAAAATCTGTTGCTCCACGACTCTCTGTGAAAGGACCTGTTAAACTCGGGTGCATCGAAGCTTAACCCCCAGTGAGATGCATCCCACTGCAGCTGATGCTGACCAGTTATTCAAGTGTGTTATTTCTGCTGGCCAGCTCTTCATGCCTTTACCATTTCCCTAACCTTCTTTTCACTAAATCCTTTTCTAAACAATTACTTAAGAGAGAAAGCAGTACCAGGTAAAGCAGGATTAAAATACTGATCGTCTCAATGAACTGAGACTCAGAAAAATGAAGGCATCTCACAAATATGAAAGCCTCTAAGATTTAGTTTACTTCTGCTGAATAGGATTAAAAGGATTTTGACAATCTGCTGATGTTTCTCCCAAGGCTTTCCTCCCCAACACATACCCCAATCATGTAGAAACCTATTGAGGAAATTGAAGAGTACTCTGGGTTTGAAGTTTTAAATAAATCCTTAACTGAGTCATAGACTTCGTGTATAAAAAACCCTGAATGATGTTCAAAACCCGGTGATGGATAAATCTTTGTGATGTGGTGAAAACTTGTTATTAACCCAGAGACTCTTCAAACAGCAGGTTTTTTTATCCCCATTAGGGCATAACAGTCCAAATACTCTTCCCACACCTTCACAAGACATGTGCAGTTTGCCCTTGGGAACGTATCTGGAAAAACACATGCACTCTCCAGTACCTGATGGGAGCCTTACATGTGCAGGCAGGGCTGGCTGATAAAAGTTTCAGATGTACCAGCAAGGCTGGCAGATTGCTGCCACAACATTATCTTTCCAAAGAAATTAAATTTTATTTGTTTGTTTGTTTTTTAAATGTAGCAGGTGCCTTGTTAAGAAAAGCAGTCCAAGCTGTGCCAAAGCCCTGATGGGAAGTGATGATGAAAAGAGCCTTTAGTTGTGTGCCTTCAGCTTTGGTGAGCATAACTGGGCTCTGAAAGCCTTGTCACTGCTAAGATTCACCAGCTGTGAATTAAAAATTCAAAAAAAAGGTTGAAAAAAGTACCTTAACATATATCTTCCTAGCAAAACAGGATATATGATGCTGTGTACAACAACAGAGCAAGCATTTCTTGCCTTTACATAGGGAGATGTGAAATTCTGTTATGACACAGAAGTTGATGTTTTCTGCTGTTTACCTTATTTTTCCCAATATGAGTTATTCTGTGCTATTATCAAGTGGTTTGGAAAACCAGTCAAAGCACTGTAATAGATCTGACCTTTCTTGTAGCTTTCTTTAGACAATTTTTTCCTAAGAAAAGTGACCATTTTCTGATATCTGCACAAAATATCTCTACTCTGCTATCAGTGTTGATGGCTTTACCTGCATTTCTCATTCATAGCTTCCTTCAAGTCCTATGGGAGACAGAGGCTTTCATTTAAAATCTGTTTATAGCTTTGCTGACTACAAAAAAGCCCAAACCAAAACCCCACTAAAGATGTGTACCTGAAAAGAAATAGCACCTAATTTATCAATTTAAAATACAGATATTTAAAATTAGCCACATGAGGTCACCATTGTTTGTTGGGGTTTTTTAACACTGGGGGACTGACTACATTGAGTTTCCTTACATATATATTTATTTCTCTGTAGTGTGGCTAGTCAGAGGTTGGTGTTGAAGGGCTGACTGACTATGTCTATGCTAATATCATGTGTGACCTAAGTCTCCTTTGGCTTGTACCATCAGAGGACTCTAAATTTCTGCTGACCCAAACCCACAAAGACGTGTAAGAGAGTGGTGGGGTTTGTAAGGATAATAACAGTGTTTACAGAAAACCTGATCTGTAGAAAGAAGAAAGTGGATTAACTTCTAAGCCCAGCAGCTCTCCCAAAGTTATCTTTGATTTTCAGTCCTTTATGTACACAGAACTGCAGGTACATCAGACTTTCGCTGCCCATGAGGCAAAAGGCCCCTGCTCAAAATCACACAAACTCTAGCAGCAGCTCAAAACTTGCAGTTTTGTCAGTGTGTCCATGAGTTTCTGCAAGCTGCAGCAAGATCCTGGTGAGCTGGGTTGCTCACTTCTGTTCGAAGGGCTTCCCAGCAGGCATTTGGGCTGGACAATTCAAGGGAAATCAGGTGTCAGCTCCCGGACCTGGACAGATTCCCAGCCACAGGCAGTGTGCCCAGCCTGAGCAGCTATGGTGCCCAGCAGCACCAGAAGCACTGGCCACCTGTGTCGTTGCCATGGTAGTCATGGCTCTGGACTTTGTCCCCTCCTGGCTTTGCCAGCTCACAGTGGCAGTGTGAGCCGTGCACGGCGTCTCTCCCTCCACCCATCACTGGTGGCACTGGTGGCAGCCTCTGCTGCAGAATGAGCTCTCCTGAGGACAGCTCCCAGATCCAGAGGCAGATGCAGTGAGCTGGGAAGATGGTGAGCAGACCAGATAAACCCACAGGACCTGTAATCTCATGGACTCATTATCCAAGAAACCTTAGAGTTACTGGTGATAAAGTAATACTTTTCTGATATCATCATAATGACAGATTCAAAAGGGAGTCTCACCTTCCTACATTGTGCATGTATACACAGATAGCTGGGTGGGTTATTTGAAAAACAATTCTCAGGCTCTTTATACTTTGCCTTCTGTTGGTTAATACATGAGAAGTAAAACTACATGGCCCAACCTATTGCTCTCTAATTTTGTCCAGTAAGGGGAGGCATTTTTGCATTTTGGAGACAAACTGTGACAGAGCACTCAACAAACAGAAAAAAATGAACCCCAAACCAGTCCCTTGCCTCTCTGCTTCTCTCACTAGCCCCTAAAATTAAATTATCTTAAAATAAACTCAATTTTCATCATATAGTTTGGTTTTGTTCTATTTATTTCTGCACCGTCAGAGTATTCTGAATTTCTCTGTATCTAGGAGAGTTAGAAACATATTCTTCACATAGAAGTTGCAAGTGCAAATTTTTGGCTTCTGACCAGGTTTTGAGAAGACAAAAATCCTCGAAACCAAGAAAGAAAGCACAGAATTTATGAAACAATTTTCAGCTTGGTACAGTTAGCAATACAGTTAGCATAGCTGCACTGCAGCTATAAAAAGAAGGCAGCAGATTTTTATAAAGCCAAATGATGCTGTCAGACTGATGGTTTAGGCAGGAAAAAAGGGGTTTACTTTATCTTGATAAACAAGATGTATATTATTGCCAAGTATATTACTGTCTGGTAGTCAGAAACAAGGAGAAAAACAGAAGAAAGGGTCTGGCCCTCTGAGGATGAACTATAAAATACCTGGACAGGGAAAAGCCTCTAAGAACAGTGTGAATAACACCCGTCATACTGACTGAGGGCTGCCTGATCCAAACAGAGCACATACATATAAAAGTGAAACTGGGTGTGATTTCCTTTGGAAATTACTGGTGTTGGTTTGTTTTAAAAGCACTGAAAATTGAAGGGTCAGAACTCAGGGGACTCCCATAAACCTGCATCTCTCCCTTCATTTTACATACTAATACTACTGAGCATTCATCATACGCAGTATCACCCACTTGTAATTAAACAGCTTGTAGCTAGGAGCAACAGATTTTAACAATATTTTTAGGAAGAAACATTTTCCAAAAAATAGCAGAAACCCAAACAACTTAATCAGTAATTTTTAGCTCTCATTTTTCACTCCAAAATGTGGTTCATACACAGCAGAACAGCATCACAGAGGTGGGCTGAGAGAGCTGGCTTCCATAATGTCCTACAGCTTTTCAACTAGGTCATGAGTCTTTAAAGGAGGCATTGATGTGACAAATTAAGGGTAGAAAGTAATTTAGCCTGGGTTTCCCATTTCAAACTATGCCAGATATGGACATCCAAGATTCCTCATCAGCTGTTTTCTGGCACAAGCAAGAAATTTTCTGACACCAAGAAAAGAACTGGTCTTTGACTGGATGGATTAGCTTTTCCCCGACCTAGGCAGAAAAACAGGTAAATCTGAGCTGTGTGGGGATTCTTCCACTCCTTGCCTACTTTGAGCTGCCTCCAACCATGCTCAGTTACTCTCATGTCCATGTTCTGGCTTTTGTGGGTGCTGCCTCTATGACCCTTCCTTTCCCCCCTGTTCTTTGTTCCTGCCATCTCTGCTGACTTCTAAAGGAAGGAGACCTGAGAGAAGACACTATGTGCTCCAGGCAGCTGGAGTCAGGGTCCCTGGAGCCTGCTGGGATGCACTGTGGCCACCCTGTGTGCTGGTTTTGGCTGGCCTAGTCCTAATTTTCTTCCCAGTGGCTGGTATGGGGCTATGTTTTGAATTTATGCGGGGCACAGTGTTGATAATACAGAGATGTTTTTGTTACTGCTGAGTGAGGCTTGCACAGAGCAAAGGCCTTTTCTGCTTTTCATAGTGCCACACTGGTGAGGAAGTTGGAGGTACTTGGGAGGCTGGGAGGAGACATGGCCAGGACAGGTGACCCAAGGGATATTCCAGATCGTGACACCATGGTCAGTGTGTAAAATGGAGGGAAGAGGAAGGAAAGGTGGGGGTACATTTGGGGTGATATCATTTGTTTTCAATGTCACTGTTATGTGTGTGAGGCCCTGCTCTCCTGGAGATGGCTGGACACCTGCCTGCCCAGTGAATTAAGTCCTTGGTTTGCCTTGCTTGTATGCATGGCTTTTGGCTTTTTTTGTCTTTATGTCAACCCAGGAGTTTTCTAGCTTTTACCCTTCTGATTCTGTCCCCGATCCCTGGTGTGAGTGGGTGGCTGTGTGGGGCTTGGCTGCTGGCTGGGGTTAAAACACAGCATCCCACCCAGGTGTGCACCTGTATTTCTGTGTGTGCCAGTTCCTGCTTTGCAACCTGGGTCCTATTTCTCCAGTTGCCCAGTGTGCACTCATGAGCCCTTTTAGCTCAGTCCAGCTGTTCCAGAATACTTGTAAAATTAGTTTCAAATTTTGTTCAGGTCAGCATGACTCTGGACAATTTTTTTTTTTTTTTTTTTTTTTTGACAGGAGCATCTCTTTATATTTTTCCCAGCATTGCATAACAGGTAGAGAGTTCGGTTGCATTACAAAATGTCTGGGCTGGGCTGCTTGCAGTTTTGCTGCAAATGTAACTGAGAGTAGAGAGAGAATGTCCAAAAACCTGAGATCAGAAATCAGCAGGTCTTGTTTTAACAAGCCAGTTGAATCCACTACAGCCTTTTTGCTGAGTGTGCAAACAGCAACAAAGAATGAACTTCAGTGCCCAGGTGGTGTAACTGCTCCATTCTCTTCCCAAAGGCTCCCATCTGACAGCTCAATGAGCTAAGCTGCAGAAACAAATGGGACACCTTGCACTGCCTTCATGCATGTCTTGACAACAATCTTCCCCACTTTCATCTGGACAGAACCCAAGTCCCTGCATTTGATGCAACACGCTTGTTCAAGATCAGGATTTTCTGTATGTGACCTCAAATCTACCATTTTGTTAGAGGTTTAGCTAACTCCATAATTAATAGCTAGGGTTCTGATGGTGTTGCCATAACAGATGTTGGAATCTTGACTGATGTAGTAGCAGTGCACACCGATGATTAGAGAATCTCTCCATTCCCTCCTGGTGCCACTGCAGAGGAGAAGCCTACTATTACTTGTTACTATAAATATTTATACATCTTCCAACTCTGCAGTAAGGCCAAGAGGAATGAAAGTAGATTCTGTTTGCAACTTCTAAGTGTCTTTACACTTATCATACAAGCAGAAGTTTTGATTTCTGCTTCCATGTTTGTTTGCTTTCTCTAGTCAGACACTGTCCCAGGGACTTCCAATCTCCTGAGGCAAAGAAGAAAAGGAGAACAATCTTCTAAAGTTTTTAACTGGATTTTCCTCCAATTGCTAACTTCTCCTGTCAAATCTACATCTGTTTGTATATTATCATAGAAGTCAGGCAATGTGGCTGGAAAGGACCTTGAGAGGGCTCTGGCCCTGAAGGGATCAGCACTAACACTGCATTTCTGATGGATATCTGTGTAACCTGTTCTTGACAATTTGCGAGTAGATATTTCCCACTCTCTCCCAGATTTTTTTTCATATGAGAATTAATCTTTCTTGCTGCAGTTTAAATCTATCATCTCTTGTTCTGTCTTCACTGAATGTTTATTCTTTTACTTTTTGCAGAAACTGCCTGAATATTTCAGGTAATACTAAATATGCCCTCAGTTTTCTCATTTCTGTTTAACAACTTTCCTCCTTCACAGTCCAAGTCTTTCAGGTGCCTGATCCTTCTTGTTGCCTTTTTCTGACCCCCTCCTGACAAACACAGTAAGATGGTCTTTTTCAACTTGGTGCTTCTTTATTGCTGTCAATGCTAAGCACACTTTTCAGTAATGACTAGCAAAAAAACTTCAGTATGACTCTGTGGCTGGTCCTTCTGCAGAAACCAGTTTAAAATATAATTTTATTCTGAGATGTATAAAAACAGATTATGAGGATAGTTACAATCTTCGGCTTTGTTTTCTTAGTCATCCTGCTGGCAGAAGTACAACACCATTTATGCAGAAAGAGCTCCAAAAGTCTTCCATGTACAGGCTTGCAAGTAGGAGGAAAGGCAATTAGTGACCCATTTATGTGTAGAAAGAGAGGCAGATTCTTTGTGAGGAAAATGAGCAGAATTTGAAGAAATGAGTTTCCAAATGAGGAATTAATGGTCCTAACCAGAGAGATTTGGTGCTAACCAGAGAGATTTGGGTGTTGCAGCATGCAAACATACAAGGTGATGCTTTGAAACTATATGAACAGTATACTGAATGCTCAGTCTAAACACAGCTGGTTAAAAGTATCCAAACAATACCTGGAACACTTTCTCCATGACCAGAATATTTTCCTTTTGTCACCAGAAAGCAAAGCAGGAGCTTCTACCGGTTCCATGCTCGTGCTCCTGACACATGTGATCATTTGGTGATGGTTGAGGCAGATCGAGCCCTGACTACATCAACCACCTGGGAGAAATGCTAAGAGCACCCCCAGGATCTGCACCATGTTGTCTCTTCCCTCTAAACATTTATTGCCTGCATTCCTCTACCTACACTGACAATTCAGCAGACTGTTGAGAACTTAGCAGATATATTCATTTTTTCCAGTGAAACTTATTTGCTGCCTGACACAGGGCTAACTTCCTTGTGCTGGAAAGATTTTAGATGCTGCTTTCACTAAATAAAGTTTTATAAAGTGTGAAGCTGCAAATGACATAAGTTTGGATATAGTGCTGCTATCGAGATCAAGAGGCTTTTATACACACACGGTGTGAAGCAATCTTTACAGTCAGAGGTGTTTGAATCATAGAAAATTATGGCTGGAAAGAGCTTCCACAGATCAGCCATTCTACCTCCCACCCAGACACTGGATAAACTCTACCTACAACTTTCCTGGCAGATATTTGTCTTATGTCTTGGTAAAAGTCTCCTATGATAAAGCTTTTCACAGATTTCCTTAGGCAATTTATTCCAGTCCTTAACCATACTCAGTCATTTTCCTAATGTGTGATTTAGACAGAAGTATCTTTAGAGAAGAAAGCAGCATGATCGGAGAAAGGTAATATTTCTATTTATCACTAGTACGACTGCAGTAAGAGAGTGACACACTCACGTATCTTGAAAGCACTAACCCAGAGAGACCTATGTATAAACATACGTGGATTTGAGCATGGCAGCAGCAAAACTGACAGGGAGTTATGCAAACAGGGTGGCTGGAAGTGCTGAGCTCTGACATTTTACTGAAGTTCCTCCCTCTCTGGGTCATCGATGGCTGAGCCAGTGCTGTGAAGGAATGCTTTCCTCCGTGGAGGTGTCACAGCTCTGAGTCTTCACCTGGGGCACCCCCTTTAGCAGCAAGTGCAGAGCTCACCCCCGTTCATCAACACAGACTGGCAGGAGGAACAAACTCTTTTTATAAATCCCTCTGTTGGGGGGCATTCATGCGAGCTGAGGAAAATCGGGTTCAATGCCCTCTTTTGCCTATGAGCTCTGACTCATAATTTGCACTCGGGTGCCTTGTCTTTAGATTGCTCACACTTTTCCGCTTTTGCAATGCCCTGCTTGATGTGGAAAAATGTTTAATTGCCCTGGAAAGCAAGAGTGTGACTTACAGTATTGCAATTAGATTCTTACAGTGAAGCTTGGAACAGCTGGTTTGGGTCTGGCCACAAGGATTGCATCAATATTTTATGCAATATTTGTTTCATGTAAAATGCAAACACAAACTTTGGCTGAAAGAGCATCACCCTCCAGCCCAACTGCTTCTCTCAGGAATCATGCTTACTTTCTGTGACTCACTCAGCGTTTAACTTTTCCACACAGTGGAACAAGTTCAGCAGGTGAAGCAGAGCCTCCCTGCCCTTGGTTACACACCCTTTGGAAGGTGAGCAATGGCGGTTTTAATCCTTTCCCACAAAGAGAAAAACAAATCTTGCATCCCAGTTCTTGGTGATTGTTGTAGAGTGTTTAAAAGATTTTTCTATCTAGCTACATTTTGAAGGAAAACAGCAGCTTCCATTTGCCTTCATGTGGATCCAAGGTTGAGAGCTCAGCATGACCTTGCCATGCCCACAAGGCAGGCAGAAGAGTGTCTGGGGGTACACAGACAAACAAGGGCAGGGGCTGAGCTCCACATGGCCATCCCAATGGGCCCAGAATTGGAATTGCAGAATGGAGACCACTGCAGAAACTCCCCTTCCTTCATGGTGAAGTACTAACAAACACGGTCTTGAGGGTTAAACAACTGGACTTAAATTTACTGCAAACAACCAGAGTTAAATTTAGATTGTCTTCCTAAGAACATGCAAAAGAAGTATAAATCTGAAAACTTTTCATGTCTTGGTGAAAGAAACTTAGCCTTATAATACCACTAATGTGTTAGGGGATGTTGACTGCTTTTAAAAATGTTATCCTGCATTTTAAAGATCAGGACACCAATTAATTAATGTAATCTTCTTACTACTCTTCATCAAAGAAGTTTTACCTAATTATAGTAGGTTACTACAAACTTTTCCCCAGGGAGTTTCAGACTGTGGTATTGCTAGGTGTGCTGAATTAAGGAAGCAAGTTTCTAATTCATCTATTCAGGAGTATTTCAGAGCCTAATTCTCACAGAATTTCTTATCTCTGTTGTTTTAATTCAGTTGTCATGAAGTTATTTCTGGAAATTACTTAATAACCAGTAGAGAGAATCTGATATTGAAATTGGCTTGCATAAATGTGGACAAAGGAAAGAGAATTCACAATTAAGAGGTGAAGAAAAAGGCAGACTAGGAAAGCAGAACACCACAATTCAAAATATTTGACTAAATTCAGGTAGTGCATCCCGAAAATTTCATGGGAAGTTGATGAGAGGGAAGGTTAAACTAAGAAGAATGGCTGTCACTCAGAAAGAATTAATAGGAAAGACAGATACAGAAACAATCTGACAGAACACAGAGGCAGCTTGCCTCCCTGTCATTTCATCACTGCCCTCAAATTCAAGAGGAAAAAGAAATGAAAAGGAGGTCATGTTCATAGTTACAGGAAAAGAAGAATGAGCTTGAGCAATTACAGACAGGATCCAAAAGACCAAGGCATGAAAGAAGATGTCAAATAACAAGAAATTTGGGCTTAAACAGCCTTAGTAAGGGAAGAACCAAGCAAGAGGAAAGCCTCTACTTCAATTGCAAAACAGCTTGATGTGGAGAAGACCAAAATATTCAGCTGTTTCTTTTGCTTTTTGCTTAAAATGTTCAATGATGACAGGTCTGTAATAATTAATAGCAGTTGAGAAAGCATCAGGTTTCAGCCTAGGTGAAGGATGGGATAGGGTGACCTTGGAAGGTAAAATTCTTATATGTTTGATGTTTCAGCATGGCTGATAAATTGTTCAGAATGATATTTAAAGACAAACTGAAGCAACCTCAGTGGAGAACACACAGGAAAAGAACAGAAGAACTGGAGGGGAGATATGGAATAATGGGCCTTACTAACAACAATTAAAAAGTAATTCTAACTATTCGGGCCCTGAAAAAACATTCTGTTACTTGCCAAACTATATGTCAAGAGCAAATGATGTAATTTCAACATTTTCTACTTCAAAAGGACAATTATGCTTACAGTTCAGGAAGGAGTAATATGCCATCTGTCCTGACTTTAATAAGGGACTTTTGACAGTCCCTTTCAATGTTCCTACAGGAGTATTAAGGAAGATAGAACCAGAATAATGGCACAAGCAAAAGTGTAATTCTCCATGATTCATTGTCAAAATTGAAGGACTTGTTTTTCTACAAGGTCGTCACTTAGGTTAAATTCAGCTTTCTACTTGATATAAGAGTAATTTTTGTTTTCCATGCTCACATGGAATGGAACAAGAAGTAATGAGCTTCGGGTTTAGAAAGATTCATTTTAGACATTGGTAGAAGCCTTTCTAATTATGTCACAAAGAGAAGGAAACACCTTAAGAGTCTGTGTCACTGGAGGTCTTTAATAACACTTTAAACAAACGTGAAACCACAGAATGGTTTAGATTGTAAGGGATCTCGAGGAGCATCTGGTTCCAACACCCTGTCACGGGCAGGGACACCTTCCTCTAGACCGAGGTTGCTCAAAGTTTCGTCCAACCTGGCCTTGAAAAATTCCAGAGGTGGGGCATCCACTGCTTCTCCAGACAACCTGTGCCAGTCCTCACTACCATCACAGTAAAGAATGTCTTCCTTATAGCTAAACAAAACCTACTCTCTTTCAGATTGAAGCCACTACATTTGTCAAGGATGAACAATTGTAGTTGACTCTGACTCTTCTCTCCCTTTCTTTTTGCTGCGATTAGATGCATTCAAAGAAAAAAAATTGACTGCAAATGCAATAAAAATAATTTTTCCTTACTCTAGAAAGAGAAGAACCCTCCCATTAATTCATGTAGTCATGCACTTGCACAGCTTTGAGAATCAAAGCCTCTATCACATCAAATATCTGTGATGTATGTGAAGATCACTATTCATCTGTATCTTTTATCTTTATTTCCAACAGCTGCAATCATAATTAAATTCCAACATTGCTGTTGTGATTCGTGTTAAAGCTTCTTGCTTTGCTGTGGCATAGCCAAGACACCTATTAGTCTCTGGTGATGCTAATTAAAGAATGAACATTGATGGCAGAGAATATTAAAGAGGGTTTGTTGTGGGAGAAAAAGAGCTATATAGAAATGCAAGCATTTATCAAGAGAAGCAGTAGCAACATGGAGAAAATAACTACAATGAGTGCACCTGACAAAAGTGAGCTCCAGCAGATCCAGTTATTAAAAAGAAATGTCAGTGTTGCTTCCTTAGACTCAGCATGTGCACTGCTGCCTGCTGGGATGGAGGGCTCTGCTTCAGCAACACCCTCAAATCTTTGCATGTCCTGATATGAACAGCCATAAAAGTGGCAGGATGAAAATTGCTGAGAAAAAGAAAATGTTCCGCTGAAGAATACTGACAGAGAAAAGCCTGCCAGCCTGGAATTGTGATACACTTACAAGCCTTGGGAAAGAGAAACATGCTTGAGAAATGCCGCTGATATACTTGAAGTACAGCTGTGTACCTATAAACCAGAGACATCCTGAGACACTAGTGATAGGCCCCAAAATAAGAAGCTGTAACAACAACTTATTGTCTGGAAAACTGGAAACAGTCTAGGAAAATAAAATAGTTCCAAAGGAACAGCAAACAGCATCATCTGTTTGTTGTTACAATGTGCAAAAATGGAAATTCACAGCATTTATTGGCTGCTTGAAGCGGTGACGTCCCACACCCCCTTATGCCTCTATGACCTAAAAGACATTTTCATACAAAGTGGAGACACTCTCTCTCTGAGTACTTCCTATGCTTCACTTGGTTTTCTTTCCTAAACAGGTTAAATCTCACAGAAGCTTTCAGCAAGCACTTGGAGGCTCACCAGGGATGTCTGGCTGACTCCAGGCTCAGTGACACAGATCATCTCCAAACAGACAACTTTACCTAATTATTTTACTGTGTTCACTTTGGGCACAGTTTTGAGGGATTGTTCTACCACCTCTGGATGGTCGCATAGCCCTCTGGGGTCAGTTTGTCCTCTCCTTTGGGATGGTTTGGCCCCTTCTGAAATCTGTCTAATTCACTTGATACTGGCCAGTATTATATACCCATAGAAATAATCTATTGTAATCTATTCACTAATTATGTTTGTAATAACCTGTAATAACATATACCCCCTTTGTTGCTACTACACAATTGGCTGCTGCTATTATCTGCCATACTAATGATTGATACCATGTTATTGATTGCTTATCATCATTTTTATTGCTTGATATATGCATATCTTCACTTTATTAATCATATCCACTTGCTACTGTTGATTTTTGTGCTATTTGTGCTAACCTGTAATAAGGTGGAGAAATCTAGCAGATAAAAGTCGCTATGTCTTCATGTATTGTGGAGTCCTAGAAACCACAGTCATGATCCCTACCCACCCACAAGCCAGGTAGCCCATTAGGTTGTGACATGTTCCCAGGCATGTGCTTAGTTTCCCTAAGCATGCTCCATGGTGCCATTGGGAATACAAGTGAACCTACAGGTAGGGACGTGACAAAATGTTTTGCTGGATGTACAAGAAGCTCTAAAAAACCAGTAACATCCCATTAGAGACAGGATCACATAGGAGGTTCAAGAAAGGGAAAGCACAGCTGCATTAATCAAATGGCTTGGCACCCACTGAAGATGTTTGAGAAGAGGCTGCTCTCTGGATTCAAATCTGTGGTGTTGCAGGGTTTGGCTGCTGAGCACCAAGCTACTCACAAGGCCAGAAGCAGTGGGTGATCTGAACTCGTCCCCCCAGAAGCTGGAGGAAAAGGAACTGTTTACCAGAACCACCTGGTGTTGGTTTGTCACTGCTGAAAGTGGAGGCTCAGGGATGTAAAGCATTTTGGTCGTGATGAGAAGAAAGTATTTGACTCAAGGTCTCTAGACTAGCCACGACAAAAGCAAATTGATGGGTACAAGTTAAATTAGTATTTATCAAGTGAAAGTTTACAACTTTGAACTTCATTATACATGAATTTTTACAGGAAATCTAACTTTTCCAAACCTGTTTTCTTCTCTTTATGTATGTGGATATTGGCTAGGTAATAAATATGTATAATACAGATGTATTGAATTTAGTAGATTAACATAGCATTTTCTCCTCATGCTACCAGGAGTCATTTCCGTGGCTCCTGAATGTGGTAGCATGAAATCAGTAGAGTTACACACAGAACTACCTCACCCATCTAGGTTTCCTCCCTTCACTCACCTAATTAGTTCAAATTGCATCAGCTACAATCTGGTTTAATGTGACAAAGTACCTGCTGTGTGTCTCTTCAGGCCCACCTACGTACCCGCTGTGAATGTGTTTGCTTTAAAAAGCCAGTGTACTAAGAGCCAAAATTGAACCAAACCAAGCAAATTCTGTTGCATGAATCTTCTGTTTACCCAAATATCTTCCTTCTAGAAGAAAGGTATTGCAAATTGTCCTTTCTATCATTAGCTTGCAAGATCTCTGCCACCACAGGACAGGTCCCCAGCCCTCCCTTACGTGCCCTTTTCAAAACTAAATGCATCCTGTCAACAGTGTTGCTGTCTGAGTTCAGTAAGTTCATGCTGTCTCTGAAGTCATTGATAGAAGGAATTACAACAAGCAGGGTGGGAGTGGATTTACAGTTCCTGCACTGCGTTTGGAAATGCCAGGGATAAATTTTCACAGACTGTAATGGAAGAGTCACACATCTGAGACACTGCCTCTGTGTGTCATCATGCATATGTTGAAAGATATGAAGCAAGTGAGGAGAAAAAAGCCTAGAAATGAAACAAAATTTTAATGAGCATGCTCAGGTAAAGATGCACAGAGCAGAAAAATCTGTCTTCTCTTATTTGATTTGCTATGTACATTATCTCAATATCTATAATTAGATTTGTGGGTTTTTTATTGTAACTGATGCCACTTTAGAAAATCATTAGTCTCTTTATAGGTTAAACTGTAACTGAATTTTTCCTGCTTTCTTATCTTCTATTCCATCTTCTATGCAGATGGTGCCTTTTCTGGCGAAAGTTAAGCCAATTAAATAGCTTTAAATATTTGTGAAAAACTGACTAATTACTTATTTTCCTAGATGTTCTGCTAAAATAAAATTATTTTTTTAAAGAGATGCAAATATCTGTTTTCCAGAAAGCTCAGTCTATAAGCTTTACTATGGATTACACCAGATCCACAGGGCTCTGTGTAGGTACAGACCCTTCTGGACCAGAGCCGTGAGTGGAGTTGGAAGTAACTGCATTTAGCGCTCATTTCAAGTAAATGAAGAGATATACTTATGTGGTATTTTTTAACTTTTTCTTTTCTTCATTACCTGAAGTTATGTCATTCTAAAAGGGAAGACAGGAGGGTATCATACCCTAAAGGACTCCAGTGAAGAACACGTTTACTTGAGAGAGGGAATTGGGGTTATGATTTCTCTCTCTGCTTCCAATCCTTTGAATATTTTGTCCATAATCTTTCATTTAAATTAAAAAACAACAACAACAACAACAAAACCCAACAAAACCAAAACCAACAACAAACAAACAAACAAACAAAGCCCTAGACAATCAACTCTATTCTGGATTAACAAGGAGACATAATATACTTGACTTCAGTTGAGATGCACTGAAGATTGCAATGAAAACTTTGGGAAGAAGAAATAAACACTAGAAACAGAATCTGCTGAACTGGAGAAACTAACTGAATATAGAATTGGGGTGGCATTTCCTAAAATCTCAAGTATTAGGCTTAACAGTTGGCAGGTACAATTGACAGAAAGAAATGCTTCTGACTAATAACTTCTGGCTAATAACTACTAGTTATTAATTTTCCATGATATTTAAGTAAAAGATAGGAGAAGTTACCTGAACTGGAATGTGTGCTGTGGAAAAGATATTTTCTCTACTAATTGATTCATTTGACAGAATAGCAGTGTTTTTCAGTGTCAGCCACACAAAATGACTGCTGATGGGAATCGTTATGTCCAGGCTTCCACTTCCTTTCAGTGGAAACTGCTATTAACATCTCAGTGCCTACAGAAGCAAAGCTTTTTACCTCCCTCTGCTATGACAATTTGTCATTATGAATTCCATTTCAACACAGTGAACTGAGCAAGGTGCACAGATGAAGTGGGGGAAAATTTACTTTTAAAGAGATATTACATTGCTAATTACAACTAAATAAATATTGAAACAGGAATTTCTAATAACATTAACCATTACTCTCTTTCAAATGTGTTTTGCTGGAGGACTGTCGAGAACTGTAACCACAATTTCAAGTATAATGAAGCAGAAATAAAGGGTGTTTTTACTATTTTTACCTTTCAGTAGTGAGGTGATGTTTTGCCTACAATAGGCCAATGCAGACATCCAGTAAGGTGGAGGTTTATGTCATTAATAATAAATAAAGTCACCCTGATGAACTTTTACACCTGAGTTCACATGTTTTAATTCTGGAGAAACTATAGAAAATTGAAAATCCCTACAGAGGTTTACTATATACCTCTCTATATGTCATCATACCTGTTTGCTATGAGAGCTGGAAAAGAATAACATTTCTAAAACTAGAAACATTCCCTGCAGGTACTAATATAAGGTGGTACCAAACTAGGACCTCCTGTCCCTGCTGCTGTTGGCCTATTCTGGCCAAGTCCCTCTCCTACCTTCCCCAAGATCTCACACTGCAGCAATCCCCAGGTCAACACATCTCAGCTGGGACCCTCTTTCCAGTTATTTGTCCTCAGCCAAGAACCCCAGTGCCAGAGACAGCATTAGGAGCTTTTCTCTTGTCCAAAGAGAGATTTGCAACTGAGGAAGGAAAGACAGTGTAGCTGTCTTGCAACACCATAGAGAAGTCATAGTACAAAAAAGATATACCATGCTGATCCCCACTAGAGTAACTTATTTTAATGCACCCTGGCCTGTATTAAAGGGCATTGCAGACAGTACAGGACATATCTCTCCTTTCACTACTTGCTTTGCTGGGCATGTCCTGTGTGTGTGTGCCCTGGCAGGGCATCTCCAGACGTGTTACAGGGAGCGCAGGAAAGTCTTTTCCTGAGAAAAGTCTTTTCGTGAGAGGCAGTACCTCTCAACAGCCACACTGAGATAAACAGTGAACCTTTTGTCAGTAATGCATTGGCACTTAGCATCTAGGACACTGCCTTTGTAGGCAAAGTCATAAATACAAATAAACTTTTTACAGAGTGCAGCATAGAGATGCATGAAACCTTGAAATAAGCAGATGTGTTACCTGTCCATGCTTGAGCAGATCCTGAAAAATATAGTCTGAATATACTATTGTACAGGGACAATGCAGACACAGCTACTATTGTTCCTTTACATCATCACAACACATTTGGAGGCAAAATATTGAGCTTGTATTCTCTTTGGAAAATAAAACAGTTGTATCTCAAAACTCCTAAAGATCTGCTTATTTGTGTCTGGGTTTGTTGTTTGTTCTAGGGCTGTATCTGCACACAAGATTAAGACATGCATGCCCAGAAGATTATCTGGTAGGCTTAAAGAAAGGCTTTCAGAAAGCCATGTCCTAATTTATGACAGCAAAAAATACAGAGAAAATTACTGCAGCCTTAAATTCAGTATAATCTAATGACTTGTATGTTTTCATCTTATTTTAGGGTTTAGATTTGTGATCTTTTGTGATTGATACCCCAATCTTCAACATAAATTGAAAAGGAGGGAACATTAATTCTGCTGGCACAAGTACTGTTTCACACTCCTTCTCAAGTCACAAAAAAAGCCAGAGCTAAAACCGTCAAAAAATTTTGGCATAATTCTTCTGAATAGCTCTCAGTTACTGTATCCAGCAATAACTACAGGGAGCAGAAGGCGGGTGGAAGGGAGGCGTGGGAAAGGGAATGGTCTCTAAAGCAGTGGAACCCTGGGCCTCCTGGTGTTTCCCTGGCTCCGGCTGCCATCTAGTGTTGTGATGTGTAGGGATCGGTAAGGGGCGCGGCTCTTTGCGCGTTTGTGCATCTTCGCCCTCCGCCTGCGTCCGCGCACGGGCAGGATAAACCGGCACGGAACCGCCTCTCCCGGCACAGCAGCAGAGGAAAATGTTAGCTTTGTCCAGAAAGCTGAGGAAGAACTCCTATGAAATGATTTCTCAAGTATTTGCAGTGCAACCACTTCTAAATAAAGTGATTCACATGGTTGTAAACGTAGTCTCTGCTGCGGTAAGGAGTGACATAACAAAACGTAAACCTTAATCTTCCACTGCATGAAAAGGGGAGGCTGGCTTACAATTACAATGCTGTGGCACACCCATTGTTATTGTTGTTTCTTCCTCTTCTCTTTCCACTTCAGTGGGAGTACAGAAAGCCCAACTCGCAACTAAAGCAACTTTTGTACAGAGAGAATCACCTGAGTGTAAAAGTCATCACAGGGATTGTGCAAACCAAGAGTAAGTATGACACAGTGTATGTAGGCAATGTACCAGTCATCAAAAGAGCCTATAAGCTTCTGCAACAGGATGTTCACTCATCATTATTTTTAGCATCTTAATACCTTGAATTGTGCTAGAAATTTAGTTCTGCTTTGCTTTGGGAGAGAGCACTCCATTCTTTAATCCATTCTCCTCCTCAAACAGGCAGGAGTTCGTAGCTCTTTCATACAGTGCCACAATGTGCTCTCGGCTGAGTGCAGTCCTCCAGTTTGTTTGTTCCAAATGCTGCGCAGGGCTTTGAAGTGTGTCAGATTTTCTTTGCCCTGTTGTTTTAGCAGGCAGACAGCAGATAGGGGGCACAGAGGACATTTCAGAAGCTCCCACTGATCTTTAAGAAGCTGCAGATCTTTGTGTGACCATCATACAAACTGGAGAATTATGTGACATGCTACATTCACTGCTGCTCTTGGTGCTGGACAAGCAGCAATCCACAGGTGAAACGGATTTTGCCGCCCAAGAGATCTGGCTGACACCCTTGAGGTGTCACATCATTGACATCCTTGTGATGCCTGGAGCTTGTGCAAATAAAGGCAGCCATGCCAGCTGCTGTAGATCCAAAACCAACGTGCTGTTGGAGAGCTGCCTCCCAGCACTTCAGCAACAGGAACAGACTGGTGAAGGAAGTTAGCTCCCTCACAGGGAATGAAAAGAATTGAATCAGCAGCTGGCTTTGAGAGGATGGAAAGAACCTCAGGAAAAGAAAGAGATGTTCCTTATTTAAAACACTTCATTACCAAGGCCACAAGATGGCATTTTATATCTAGTCAGAATGCGTAGTTCCCATGGACATTAGACTAAGCAAAATCAAACCACACCTTTAGGTCACATATATGAGGGATAATCCATATTCCATAAGAGGAAGGGGAAGAGAGGAGGGATTTTCTACAGGACTATTGAAGAGGGCTGGCCTGAAGCCTTTTGTGACTATGGCAGTATTTCATGCTGGGAAAAGCTCTGCAGGATTGCATCTATTGGAATAGTCTGCTTTGCAGCTAGAGCAAAGCTCTGCAGGCTGTCATAGGAAACAATCACAAATTATCAGCAAATCAATAAATGGGGAGGGCAAGTGATGGATTATTGCCAGGACAGCAGACGAAGGCTCCTGCATACACAGCAGTGCCAGAAGTCACTATATTTGGCAGTACTATTTGTTTTAGTGTTGGGCTAAAAATCAGTCCCCTCCTCTGAAGACCTTTGTTAAGACAAGCAGTAGGCTCTGCAATAACTGCAGTGACAATGTTTACCATTTAAATTCTCAAAGTAAAGGTGAGGGACTGGTTAAATTTGCTCATCTAGTCCTTTAATTTCCAGTAGTATTTTTTAAAATTTTTTTTCATTCACTCCAGTTGCTGACTGTCCACTTGATCTCCTTGCACCTGTAAATTTTTAATGTTCTTCACTCAGAGCAGAGATTCAAACCACAGTGGAATTTGCCAGTTGAAGTCCTGCATTATTCACTGCAAAGCTAGAAAGTTGCCTGTATACTCAATCCTTCATGAGGAATATTCATTACCTTAATTTGACAGTTTGTCTGTTCAATCTGTGGTAAGTGCCCTTCCTATCCAATTGTCTCATTGCACAGCAAAAGCTATCTTGTAAATACATAATTTTATCTTAAAATTATTTTAAAAAAAGTCTAAGAAGATTAATTCTGCCACTCCATCTTTCAAAGCAACAAAACCACACTTCTTACAGTTTTGAATATTCAGGGACTACCTCATATATAAACTCTCAAAAGCATTTTGAATACACAGCAATCTTGACTTCTCTTATTACAAAAACTTGTCAAAATTGCAGGCTAGAACAGAAACAAAATGTCTTTAAACTTAATTACATATCCGTGTCTTTTCACATGACAAAAGAAGAGTGCATATGTTGAAGAGGTATCTGAAAAGATAATGCTTAGCCAAGTGGCTAGTTTCCAACACAGAGTGAACAGGGCCAAGATTAGAAACTCATAGAAAGTTTTTCTTCAGATAACAGTATTGGGAAACCTAACAATGAGAAAGCTAGATGCTTCAACCAGCTGATAGACCTCCAACACAAATGACTGGCAAGATAACCCATAAAGTTTGAGTCTAAAGTTTGAGGTTGGAGATCATTAATGAACCATGATCTCATTGGAGTAAGTTGAAATATTCACTCCAAAACCCAACTGCAGGTGCACACAATCTTACATCTAAAAGGCACAACCCTTTATGATCTGTGCAAATCAGAGGCCACGAAGAAGTGGTATTCAACTCAGTTTGAGACCCACAGGTTCAGCTTGATGGGTCACAGCACTGGACCTGATGAATGCTAAGAAAGGAAGCACGGCTAAAGCCACTGCTGCTAAAGTGTATTTATTTCTAACATGTTCTTCCATCTTAAGTACTTTTTAGACATATCTCCATTTCACAAAGTTAAGCAGATTTTGTTATTACAAAAGCCACAGAAATGGTACAGAAGATGTTTCAAAAATAACCATGATCCCACACATTGTTTACAGCAATAAAGTTACAGTGAAATGCTCAAAAGGTTTTACATCCTTGTCAAGAGGAATTTTAAAAGCAAACTAATTGCAAGTCTGGCTTTTTGGGAAGACCTTTAAATAGGAGCCTGACGTCGTTAACATTAATCATCTGGCAATAAGATACGTCTTAAAATTAAGTGTTTCTGAAAAATCTGCAAAAATCAACTGATATAAAAACCTGACATTTATAATACGCAATCTGATAAAACTTCAATATACCATTTTTCAAAGTAAAAACAGTGGGACAGCAGTACAAAAAGTCAAGTTTTCCAAAGCACTGCTGTGTCTTAACTAAACAACCAATGAGACAACTTTCTTTTCAACACAAAAAAAACCCCAGTCTAAAAACAGATCTGACATCTTTTTTTTAAAGTGCATTAATTATCTGAACAGTGCACTGATGCTTTTAACAATCTTAAATACAAAAATGCAGAGAACCAGTATAATTTTCAAAGCTTAAAACAACTGACACCTAGCATTAAATTACTAATATTTCTTAATTTATAAACCCTTTAGGTTCATGTACATATCTTCCTCTGCGTACATTCTGTAAAACACAATGGAAACCTGGTCCTGGTTGGCCATCACTTTTGTAGCTTACAAAAAATTAGAAAGTTATGTAAAAAATATGGACTATGGGCTTATTTTTTTGCCAGCTGAAGTACTGAAAACTGTCTTGGATTTAATGATTCCTTAGACTTTGAAACACACTTATCCATGAAGAGCCCCAATCAAAATTAACAAAATGCACATCATACTGCATCTTAATTTCAAGTCAGTACATTTGGAGATAGGTGTGCTCAGAACTTCATTCTGGAAGATGAACATATCCTCTGGCACAATAACTATTACTTTTGAAATTGTAATGGACTTGCAAGTGTATTGGCCACACACGAGGCTAAAGAAGAGATTGTGTCCATCTACCATCAGAAAGGTAGAATGACGACTACCAAACCAATTACAGATAAGTAATAAAGGCTTTAAATTGTAGCCAAAAGCACAAGCAACCAACAGGTTTGGAAATGTATGAACCACCTCTACAAAAACTGCAATGAGGTAAGGAAATGGATACACTGGAGACCAGACAGACAAAGACTGGATAAACAGTAATGCCTTCATCTTTTTGGGTTCAGGATCAGAGGTGATGATGCGGTGTTAGGACAGTGGGTTTTGTTTTTGTCACTTACAGAACTAGAGATGTTTATTTATCTATACATCAAAGAGTCTCTTGCTATGTGTTCCAGTGTAGTATAAAACTTGAAAATACTACCTGCATATATTTGCTTATTTTTCTAGATTTTTGTCTAATTGTTATGTTAAATAAAATACTCAACAGTTAATGCTTACTTAGAATGCTTTTCAGTCTCAAAGCTCTACTTAACAGGCACACCAGTACTGAAAAACTACCATCTATTCAAGCTGTAGAACAACCACCATGTGGGAAAATGAGACAACATTAGATAAGGACATTTATGGCGCAGCTTTGGTGTTCAGTTGGTTGCATCATCTCTTCTCAGAGGAATTACTTGAAGTGCTTTGGCTATTCTCTCTCCTATAGCTCGACTACTTGCTGCAATTATCCTTCGAGACATCAAATCAAACGGTCCCCCTAGAAAGGCAAAGCAAACAAAGCAACCAGTACATATATGAAGAAAATTAGAAGCTGGTATGAAAATAAGCACTGAAAAAATTGCATGTAAATTATACATTATTATTTAGGACCAAGTTTTTCCTCTGGACAAAAATGCATTCAACAGGTATCTAGTATAAGCTACATCTAAATTTTCTTCAATGTTTGTTTACTGTCTTTTCTCACTTTTCCAGGAGTCCAGCCAAAGGATTAAAGGTTGTCTTCTTGCTAAAGAACATACAATTAACCCATTCTTCATCTATTAATGGGTTGGGAACTGTTCAGTAGTGGCAGCTTGGAAAGTGGACTGAAAAGAACTTCTTGCCTTCTCATTTCAGCTACATTTTACTCCCTATTAGCCATTTAAAAGGACAAGAAAGTATTATGCAGGCCCATGAATTTACCTGTTACATCCAGCAGTACTCCACCGGCTTCAGTAATAATGATTCCAGCTCCTGCCATATCCCAGCAGTGAATCCCCATTTCATAATAGGCATCAGCTCCACCCGTTGCCACAAGGCACATGTTCACAGCTGCTGTACCAACAGCTCTAATCCTAAAGAAGATACAAGATGTTGTTTTAACCGAGAAGAGTTTGCAAAAAAGTTACAGTGTCTGTAACAGACAACACAGAGAACACAAAAATGTCATCACGGAAGTGAACTTGAGCAAGCATGATGAAATGCTGAAGTGAATAAAAAATGGGAATGAAATGTTGCTTAAGTAGTAGAGTTTTCAAATACAGCAAATTTCTAGAAATTACATTTACAAATTCTGCTAATCAATTTCTCTTTAAACACATCTTAAGTGATTTCTTAAACTAAAACATATTATGGAAGATAATTTCCCATAAACAGTAACAGTCTATTCTTCTCTTTGAATACAAGAATTCAATGAGAGTGTACACTTTTCAGTGTTGAAACCTCTTTTTTTTTCCCAGTGTCTCTGGTGATGCTCAGTAAACATCTCTGACTTGCCAAACCCTCTTAACAGTAATCATAAAAAATAAATTACAAAGCACAAATTTGGTCTGGGTAACTTCACCAAATCCTCGTGTCACAAATTCCAGTTTCTTTTGGAAATGTCAATGTACTTAGCAAGTAAGTGTGACTTGTACAAAAAACTGCAGTTATTTCAATTTACAGTAAACTGTACATTAAATTGTAACTGATAGCAGCTAAACTACTGCAAGAAGCAACTTAAATCAACTCCAGTCTCAAACTATTGTTTACAAACAAAATGCCTAAGTTGAACTCACAACATATCTAAAACATATTTCCTACTTACATCTTAGCATAAATTCTTTACATCAGAAGACTTTTTGGAAGCAGGAAAAAATCTACATGTTAAATGTCAAAACAAGAATCCTGAGAACCCCAGCATAAAATTTCTTAGTTCAGAAACATAAATACAGTTGAATAATGAAAAACTGTCTACTGAAACTAGATTTGTACAAAATAGTTTGTGGAAATGTAGACTTTGGCTTATCTGGAGGAGAAAAAGCAGGGAATGCAACCAACATAAGAGCAGTTTATGGACAATTTAAACTATTCAGACAAATTAAAACTGTACGGTTTTGAAAGAGGAAAGCGAGATCTACTTTTGTCTTATATATATATAAAAAAACCAATTTTCATTACTACAAGGAAAGGAAACTAAGAAATGTAATATAGCTTCTGTTAATCCAGTTTTATCTAGGGGAAAAAAAAACCCACAAAATTGTACTTAATTTTTTTAACTAGTAAATACAACACTTTGTAGTCCTGCAAGCCCAAGAATGCTTTGCTTCTCAACACTGGGTTCTCTTAGGGTTCTCTTCTGCATGTCTCAGCTTGAAAAAGTTAAATACACTTTCTCTGTGGAAGCTACTAGACAGAAACATTTAAATAATATTTCACATTTAAGGTGTCAAATATAATGCAATCAAAGCCTTATAAAAATTATCATATTTACAATATTAACCACTGTCATTATATATAAATATATATAAAAATAGGAAGTATCTTACCCATGAATAGGAATACTGAGAAGTCTTTCCATATTAGAAAGAATTATTTTTATAGCCTCTGGATCACGATTTGACCCCAATTCTGTTACTAAAAGGGATTTTGTAATGTCTGGAAAAGAAACAAAACCTCACTCTTTCAACAGCACAACTTAAATAGTCACAGTAACTCATAGAGTTTACTTCATTGCTTTCTTACAACACTGAATAAAAGTGAGGTATCTTAATAAAATAGTACATATATCAAACATATAAAAATCTGTTATTATTTGGAAAATGGCAGGAAAAAATATAATAAAAGAAGCACTATCTGCTCCAACTGCACATACTCATTAATCAATTCCAGTACTAAATAGAATTCTATTGCTATAAAAATTAAAACAGCCTTGAGATACTTGAAGACGTCATTCGAAGCATGGATTTTACTTCATGTAGTGTTGTAAGCACAGAAGAGTGGTACTGACTTAAACCAATAGGTCACACCTGGGAGAAGCTGAATTGTTTGGCAGATTTGTTTCACTCTGAAGAAAAATCTCAAACAGATTGCAGACACACAGGGAATTAAAAAAAACCAAATAAACTAACAAAACCACAATACATGGGAAATAAAATATTCAATTGTCGAGTCCTGATTTTGCACAGATCACATCATATGCATCAAAGAGAACATAAAAGGTGTTTCCCAAAACTAAACAGCCCATGGCCAAAGAAAGTCTTGCAAAACAAAACTATGAGCTAAGAAATACCACTACATCCAGGTCCCAAATTTCTCCTGTCTCACTTGCAATCTGGTAATTACCAGAAAGAACCCACTCAGTTCAGCTTACCTTCTTGGCCCGATACTTGCAGTTTCTGACCATTGCAAAATGCACCTTTTCCTTTTCTGGCGGTATACATCTTGTCTTCTATACAACTATACACAATTCCAAACTCTATCTGCAAGAAAAAGGAAAAATACCTTGAGGGGTTTTTCCCTTTCTTCCTATTTCCTGTGAAATAAGAAATTACAGAACTTAGTTGTATCTAGAAGCAAGCAATTAATTTGGATTTTATTAGATATTAAGTAATAAAAAGTATACCTTTTTGTTTACAACAAAGCCAATTGAAACTGCCACAAATGGAAACCTACAAAACAAAACATTTCACTAATTTACAGTGAGATACTATATTTCTTTTATTACCATGTTTACTCTTAATAAAGACAGCGTCCAGTTAAATGTAATGTATATTTCAAAAACAAACTTGGATGATACAGAACAGATTTTTCTGGAATTTGCACAATTTAGCTGAAAATAGAGCCAACAACAATGATTACCATTTGAAACACAAACTTTTCTACCACTGGGGCTGCCATTCCTGTTACAGCTGTTCCTAGCCTAGGGACTGTTTTTTACAGCCAAAGAATGCAAACAAGCCTCTATGCTACTAACCTTTCTCAGAAGGAACAAGCTGGCCAAAATGGTCTTGTAAAAAGAAACAAGTTACCTCTCCCACCACCTCTCCTTTCTCCACCAACGCCATGACAAAGACAGATATTGAAGAATGCAACAAGTGTGAGGAGAGTGGGACTATGTAAGACATGGTGGATTGCATCTCAGCCCAAGTTTGAAATAATCAACCAATTAATTAATTATTTTTAACTTTTTTTTAATTACCAGACATTTGCTTTTATTCTTTCTGAAAAAAAATACCAATTTTTAAGCCTGTAGATTGAGCAGAATGGGTTCTTTTCTTATAACTTTCTGAACATGTCATTTAGCAAGATTCAGAAGGTATTTAAAAGCTATTGTGCACATAGCAGCAGTCATTTCAAAACTGAAATCAAGCAAACTCAGAAAAGCTCACTGGAGCCAAAATCTACCACATTTAAAAGATGTAAGGAATAGGCTGTCAGCATTACTCTCTAAGTCCCTTCCTCATCTTGGTGTGACATATCACTGGTAACATTGCTTACTTTCATAGCTGGGGCTCCTGGATCTCAATGGATTTGAAATTTCTTAGAAACCAGCACCTGAAGCTGTTATTCCCTTTCCGAAGATGCTGCAACTTTTTATTCTGAATCCTGTTCTGTTGAAATCTGCCCATCTATCTTTGAAATCATGCCAAAGGCTGCTGACTCCTGCTATACAATACAGGCCTCGTATGGAACAACTGATGTAGGTAACACAGAAATACTATTACAATACTTACAGGAATATCAAAATGCTTGCAAAGACTGCCCAATGGCTCTCAATAAGTAGCAATTTGTAACTATTAACAAGTTCATAATACCTATTTTAAAGCAGTTTAAAAGTTAAAAACAACCTTACTTTCATGGAACTGGAGAAAGAAAAAGGGTAATCAGTTGAGGTTGCTAACATAAAAAAGATGAAAAGTGGACCTGTGTACAAAGTTGGTAGTTCCATCAATAGGGTCTATAATCCATGTGGGGTTATCTGTCAGAATGCTGCCCTCTCCAGCTGCAACAGATTCTTCTCCGATAAAGCTACAGTAGAAACATATTTAAAAGACAGAAATTGTTTAAAAGGTCTGAATTACAACATTGTCCTTGGCATTGAAATTCTTAAAAGTGAGATGAAGCTTTGAGTACCACCAGTGTGGTACACAAAAAACTAAGAAATAACAGTATTTATCCAGAAAGCACCAACCATATCTGACCAAGCCTGCATGAATATTTATGATGTCAAGGAAAAGCACAATATGTGGGGAAAATAATTTTATGTTTCAACATAGAAATAATACCAGAATTCAGCATTCAGAACATTGACATTTTCATAACTTTTTTCCATTAACAGCATCATCAATTTTTTTTCAAAATACCTATAGCTATCTACACCTTTCAGCTTATTTGTGCTATACAACATTATTTTATAGCTTGTGTATTCAGTGAAGAAAGCCTCTGTGATTTTATGTACCTGCTTAGAACACTGCAGCAACTGTTAAATTTGAAGACTGATTTCAACCCAAATAGACAGAAAGTTATTAATCTCAAAATTTTAGTTTCACAAGCATGACAAAATGGTAACATGGTAAAGGGATGAAATTCAAACGAGAGTTCCTGAAGAAGATAGGTGAGTGTATGCTCAGCCACAGTACTAAACCCCAGGGACACAGAATGCATAGCACCACAGCACCCCCAATTTCACAAGTTTTGCTGCTCATGAAAGTGTTTTAGACTGCAAAATTATTAGAATGAGTCTAAGTGGGAGGAATTCTCTTTGAAGCCTTTTGCAGGTTGTCACAATTTATCACACATTACTCAACCTATGAAAAGTTTGCAGCAAACACATGCTTTCCTCCAAAAACATGTAAAATAACTGCTGGGAGGAAACAAATGAGGTTGCTTTTATATTGATTGTGAGTTTTATGATTAACTACAGAAGTGAAGATGACTAATCAGAGAGAAACAGCATGTTTCCAAAAAGCAGCAGACTTTCAGAAAATGAGACTGTATATAGGTGGATGAGTAAGTTACTAGGAAATTCAGCACCATTATGTCTAATGTGACACTGGTTACCTAAAATAAAAAGAAGCTAAAATATTCTAAAATGCTTATCAATGTCACAGAAATGGATTTCAAGGTCATTCCACAAGTCTGTATGCTTACGCTAATTTGGTTACTGAACTTTTGCACAACCTCAGCTGTTTGAGTTCTATACAGATTTCTTACATTTCACATATACAACTACAATAACAAAATCTCCAAGAAAATGAAAGAAAAAATAGCAGACTGACTTTAAGGGAACTGTATTAAACTTGAGCCATTATGTCAAAAGGCTAAAGACAGACCCATGTAAGCAAAATACATACAGATTACCCTTCAAGAATGCATTTTCCGGGGGTGGGGGACAGGGGTATAGAGAGGGGTGGAAGAAGGGAAAAAGGGGAAGAGCAATTAAGAAAACCAGTATTCTGTAGGACAGTCTTTCTGTTATGCAGAAGAAGATCCTGTCTTCTTTTAAGGATGTTTTATGTTGTAAAACTGTATGAGATTTGCTAAAGACACTCAGTTCCACAGGAGCCATCCACCTTTGACTTTCCAACACAATAACCACAAAGTTTATTACAGTTGGCTCAACTGGAAGTGATTTTCAGTCTAAGTTCTGTCTTGTGTCAGTAGACCTGGGGACATCTTGTTTTATTGCTACAGCCCTGGGCAAAACTTCAACTCACTACTGCTCTAAAATACTTAATTTATTGAAGGTCATGCTACAACTTGCCAGCATGCCAGCTGTAATAAAACTTTACCAAGCAAAATCATAAACTTTCCATTTTTCTTCTGTGAAAAGCATGCAACAAGCCATACCTGTGAGAAGGATACTTTTCTTTTATCAAAGAAATAATGAACTTTTCTACTTTTTGATCAGTTTCTGTCACTAGATCTACAGGTGAACTTTTAGTCATAACAGATATTTCTTCTTTGAGTGCTCCACGGATCATCTGTTGAAACAAAAACAAACAGAAAAAAAACCTTTCACCGTTAACAATATGGAAAATATTAGTTTTCCAAAAAACTTAAGCATAATTTTTACAGTAATTTTCTATACTGCACACACAAAACACCAGCAGTGAAATAACCTGGATTTAACTGCAGGAGTTGGGACTTGCATGTCTAGTCTCTACTCAGTACAAAATTTTATGTGGCTTTAAATATACAATACAAAAGGAAGATCTCCAGGTAAATGAAACTGGAGTCCATTTTGTAAGGACAAGTTTTAGATTTACAAATTTAAATACCTGAGTTGAATAAAACACCTAACACTGAGCTCAAGTCAGCTATTTTTAACCAGACCCTGGCTTTAAGATCTTAAAAACTATCAGTATCAGCTTAAGCAAGAATCTGTGCCTCACAGCCCACAGAATTATTTCACTGTAACTCAGAAAGATTTTCTGAGGTTAGACTTTAACAAGGTCGTTGCAGACACAAGGTTCTACAATCTTTGCAGCTCCAGGGGACAGAATTAGTACATGTGCCATCTTGTCTGGCTGCCACAGCCTTCAGATGCAGAAGAACTACTAAGAACCAAAACATTTGGTAACCGCTCGTGCTGAGGCTTTGCCAAGATACACAAACTTTTTCTTGTTCTAAGCCATCTTAAACCTCATATGGCAAAATATCACCACTGTAAGGGATGGTTCTTATTTACAGAAGCAAAGCAGTCTTCATGAAGAGAAACAATCATAGATTGGTTTGGGTTGGAAGGAGCTTAAAGATCATCTAGTGCCAGCTCTCCTGCCATGGGCAGGGACATCTTTCACTAGACCAAACTTAGAGCTCCATCCAACCTGGCCTTGGACACTTCCAAGGATAGAGAGAACACAATAGGAGTGTTATCAACAAGCCTCTGTATCAAGCTGATTGAGGTGTTCACAAAAAAAGACTGTGACCAGCTTTCAGGCAGTAAAATACAAAAGCAGACAGGAGTAGTTTAAGGGTGAAAATTGAGACGCTCTTTCTTTACCACAATTCTGAATTTTATTTTTTAAATAAAACTCAAGGAACAAAAGTAACTCCTTAGTCTTTAATCAGACTCTAAGGCAAGGAAAAGTGCAAAGTTGTTTTCTTAAGTTAATCAAGTTCCAAACATAAAAAACACTCTAATCTTGTACTCAAACATCACAAACTGTTCTGCCCATTTAGGTTTTCGACAAAACACTCTTCAAAGAAATTCCAACGTCAACCTCCTTCAAAAGCTATATACGTATCAGACTCAATAAATCACGTAATTATTTATAAAGAACTTATACATACCTCTCCAGCCTTCCTTGCTAAACCAACTGCATAATCCATACATTCTTGCCAGGGATCTGCCATCTTTCCCGACGTAAAGAGCCTAGCAAAAGGAGAGAATAATGCCAAAAATTAGTATTTTTAGTATTTGCTTTCTTTTTTTTTAATTACAAATTCGAAGTTTTTTGCTTCACCTGGTTCAAGTACTGTTCGAACGAGGAAATAGGCTGAGCGCACGCCCCGCCCCACCCCGCCCCNCGAGGCCGCGGGCCCGCCTCCTCCGCCGCCGCTCGGTGGCGCCCGCGCCTGCGTGTGAGGGAGCCCGGGGCCGGGTGAGGCCGCCTCGCCGCCGGCGCTGTCAAAATTTACAGGGGAAGTGTTGAAATTAGACTTTGATGGCGACTTCTTGTTAATAATTGGTCGTGGCAGGGCGGAGATACCGTAAATGCTCTCCCATGGAGCACGCGATTAAAGTGTATAATAGAATTGATGGTTTGGGTTGGAAGGAGCTTTAAAGATCATAAGCAAGTCCTCTGCCGTGGCCAGGGATACCTTCCACTAGACCAGGTTGTTCAGAGCCCTATCCAACCGGGCCTTGTTCGCTTCCAGGGGTAAGGCATCCACATCATCCCCGGGAAACCTGTGTCAGTGCCTCAGAACCCTCACGGAGCGCGAGTTCACAGAGTTCAGCGATTTTTGAAAGCAATTTGCAGTGCAACTGATGCATCTTCAACATAGAGAGGAAAAAACTTTCCAAGCCTGACTGATACCAGTTTCATTTTTTTTCCTGTGGTCTTTCGAGCCTATTTTCTGTCATCAGGTAGAGGCAAAGACAGGGCTTGTTTCGTCCTCACAAATTGCTACTGATGTAGCTAACTGACTGTCCTATGTAAAATGGTGATCTGGCTAAACAGGGCAAGAGCTGCAATTTGCTTTAGGCTTAAAATAAATGTCTACCACACCAAAATAAACAGTCTTACCCCATTGCCCCGATGCCAACTCAAGGCGCAGCTAGGCCAAAGGGGCTTGGTTAGTTTTGTCCTTTCCACATCACTGAAAAACGGTTTCTGCTCTCACTGAATCTGTTGTGTGGGGCAAGTCACTGTGCAATGCCACATTTCCTCCTTCCCATGTCAGAAACAAGAATAAGCCTGCTTTTTAAAGTATTCAGTCCTTAAAGAACTACAGAGATGGTAAGTTGTGTTTTTATTGATTATTTTGCACATCGTTCCTTACAAGGTTATACCAAAAGCACACAGGCTATTGAAAGAGGCACTTTGGCTCAGATTGGGTTTTTGTTGAGGCAAGCAACATGCCTCACTACAATCTATATGGGACTGCACAAGTGTTATGAAAAATGGCTTTTTTGACATCATTAATGTATACTTAACATTACAGCAAAGGTTTTACAGATTTCAAATTCTGCATTCACCTTAAAATCAGCAGTAGCAAAATAGGAATGCCTGAAGTTCTCTCCTAACAAGTATAAGAATTTTCCTAATCCAAACCACAATTTTTATTCCAGCTGAAATGAAATTTTGTATTTTATGTACAAGGCTACTAGGAGGAAAACTAAGCTCCAAGGTGTATTTTTATGTGTCACCTGATAAACTGGATGAACAGAGGTGACGTGTTGATAAAAAAAAAGTCTGCAAACCAGACTGATCACACCTCCGGGTGCATACTTTTCTAAAACTGACACAAAACCAGAAAATTGTGAAAATAAAAGTATGAGAAACTACTGTCTGCTTTCTTAGTGTGATATATTATTTCTTGTTTAGTACAGCATTGCCCAGCCAATCTAACAGGTCAGGTATCCAAGCAGAATTGAATTCTTGGTGTTAATACAACCCTTTCTAAACTGTTGTGTACATTACAAACACATGCCAGGCAACCCTGTAGAAATGTTTGAACAGGAACAAGGCCAGGAGCTGCTACCACAGCATCTCATAAAATGTTTGTAAATCCTTGTGCATTCTCTAAAATTACAGCTAGAACAACTAAAATGCTTGATATTCACCTATTTTTGTAGTTTGGTTGAAAGCACTGTTTATTGTAAAATCACAAAGTATTTATTTTGATAAATTCCTTTCTTGCTCGCATAACTTTACATACATTCTTTTGCATCTACTAGAAGTTAAAGTTTTGTTTATTAACTTTGAAGTGAAACAATTCAGCATCTTCTAAGCACAGGCCTGTAAAATTAACAGTGGTTTCAAATGCAAACTGACTCCTCTAAAGTATTTTGTGTTTTTTTTTTCAAATGCAGTTGTTAAACTTTAAACTTCATGTTAAACATGAAAATGTGCTAAGATAATAAGGTAAAAAAAAATGCTAAGTAAAGATATGTTGGAATCTAAACTGGTAAAATGAGAGCAATTCTAACCTAGGCAAGATCCTAAAGGTCTGGAAAAGTTTCTGCTTTTGCTCCTAGTACCATTGATTAGGGTGGAGTTTTCACCTCTTCTCAATTATTTATCTGTCAGACTAATTTGGTTTTGCTTCTCAGTTTCTGAAAACTACGTGGAATGAGCTTCTGTGTACAATCCTAGACACATTCCTGGAATAAGATAATAGTGAAAACTTTTTGAAATCTTATCAACTGTGACTTGCCATGTTTGTACTGTCATTTGCAGGCTGATAGCCCTTAGCCATTACTGGTGATTGATGAAAGCAACCACACTGGTAAAACCTTTGAGGTCTTCCCAAAGATTTACTTCCTGCATATCCCAAGTCTATCTTCTCTTTAGCCACAAAAAAAATTGTTATTTAAATTATTTTGTCTGCAAATCTAAGGCAGAAAAATCAGGGGCAGGAGGAAGGGTGTAAATAGAAAACTCTTGAAGATTTACTGCTGAAAAAAAAGGGAAATGACCCTTTTGTTGCACAGAAGTATTTTTCACTTGCTTTTGTAGCAACAGTGTGGGGAAAAAGTTCTGTTTAGGGCTCTGACCAGCTCACTGGTTCCAAAATGCTGGTTGGCTCTTACTGCATATTCTGTACCACAGCAGCCTAAGATAAAAAGAAAGATGAATAGACAATTGCAGATGAAAGGGAGGAAAATAAGTAACAAGGGAAAAGAGAACTGTTCCTCTTGTACTGGAAAGCAAGATAACAACTGGAGAGACAGGCAGGGGAAAGCAGAAAAATGCTCTTGTACTTGCCGCTGCCAGGAGACAAAGATTTCCAAAATATCCAGCCACTGAAAACCCTTTCCTTCATGGAAACCAAAAACATCTTCCTTTGTGTGACAGCCACACCACATCCAGTAAAGTAATTTATTCATACCTAAGTCATGTTAACACTACAGTGAAGAGTACTGTAAAGCAAAGTAAGTGACAGACTTACCGAGATCTTTTATCCCCCACTTAATCACACAATGAGCTTTACAGTCAGGAAGACACCTGAGTGAATTTACTTTTGCTTCATAGAGCTTTCCTTCAGTAAACTATTAAAAGAAGAAAATATGGACCTGGTATATGGACAGTGCTGGTTTCCAAATGCAATCTAATCTGTTAGTGTAGATATAGAAAAGATGCTGCAATAGTGTAATATGTTTCTTTCCTTCAGAAAACTGTCATAGTGCAAGTTTACATTTTCATTATTAATTAAGCCATACTGTCCCCACCACTTCCACATAAATAAATACCAAATTTAAGAAAAAAATCTTGATATTATACAGCTCAATAGAGCAAGAATTTATTCTAGAATGTGAATATCTGTAATATTAGTTGTTGTATTTTTTCTTTCAGGACATAGTTCTTCTGTCATTCAAGCAACTGAGAAATTGATGGAAATTGTGTCTTTACAATGGAAGACAGATTCTGGCATACCAGTGATTTTAAAAGAAAACTGGACTCGCTTTAATACCATGCTTCTAAAAAATACTGGATTTTTTTTGTTTGTGAAAATTTATTTACTAACTAAAGTAGGATTCTGTATCTTCTATAAATAGAACATTATTATCAAGATACTCCAGAATTACATTCCCTCCATTGTATAGTGGATAGTCTTTATCAGATAGCCACATTTCCAGTGTGTGCTCAAATGGCAAGGCTTCTCCAGAGGCAGCATGGCATAATCTCAGTTTCTGCAAGACAAATAGCACAGAAATTAACACCAAGATTTGCCTATCCAAGATGAAAGAAGCAGGGTGGAAGAGCCACAAAAGGCTAAAGAAAAACTAAAACCAAAATACAACAATCTGGAAAATGTTTGTTACTGCTGACTTACCTGGGATGTTGATTTGTTGTTGTCATTTTTAAGGCTTGCTAAGGAAGCTGCAAAATCTACTACTTTGCCAATACTCCACTTACTGCAAAAGAACATGGGTTTGCTTTTCTCTTTGTTCCCTTTTGGTAAAAATACTTGAAAGTAAATTCTTTCGGTCTAGAAAAACATGAAAAATAAAACAAAAATTATCTACCAAAGAAACACATCATTCCAGTCATATACAACTAGTAATTTTTTTTAAGTAAAACTTAAAACTTTTTAAATTTTTTCAGTAAAAAACTTAAAACTTCAGCACCGAAATTACCGACTGAAATTTGTTTTATTCCATCAAGACAATTTTACTTATAAAATATAAATGACCAATATCATCAAATCCAATCTTTTCCAGGTGCAGGCACATATAGGATGACACTAAGTTCTTAAAGTTGGAGAGAACATCTTTTCCCACCCAGTCCCATGGCACACTGTTATATATGGATACACATGAAAAGGTATCTGCCCTTGTGAGAGAAAGATGAGTTTTACTAAGCAATATGTGTTTTTGGCAGCAGTACAGTGTCTTAAATTGGAATGCAAAAGCAGTTAGAGCAGTTCACTGTACTAGAAATGCCTGCTTCAAAAACCAACATTCAGATCATGACCAGCTAATCCTTTATCCTGTACTGTATCCTCCTTTTATGCACTAAACACTCTTTCTACTAGACTGAAAGATTTGTTTAAGAAATGTCAAGAGTAATCTATGAGGGAGACATTCTGAATGGGATTGGGGTAAAATATAGCAATCATGACTGCTATAAATTCATCATTTAGGATCATCCTTGCTGAATCAAAGCCAGAAACTATCAAACAAGACAGAAGTCTTCTTTTTAAAGGATTTATTTATGCGTTCCCTAGGAACATATGGAACTACCTCAACCATGTTAAAAAAACTGACTCTGAATTTCAACCTATGCATTTTCCTCAAAATTTGTGTGTTCTCCACACAGAAGAAAAGAGAATCGTGTCCTGGAGCTATCCCTCTGAAATATCAGAAAATATTATTAACTGAGCAAACTGAGTAAATTGGTTTCTTATTCAGTTGTTAAGGTAGAATTGAAACTCCCTTTTGCCTCCCTTCATCCCCCAAAACCACATTCAATATGGATATTCTGTGAGCTGCATTCAGGGGAACACCAACTGGGCTATTAAAACAACTGAGGAAGGCACAATGCCAGAGCGTCACACAGGAGGTCACCTTTTCTGGGGACCAAATGGATTGTGGGCAGGAAATAAGCCCCCTGGTCCACTTGGCAAATTAATTATGTTGGACTTCTCCCTTGAACACCTGAGGGATGAACCGAGGGGTGGTGTTACACCCTTACTGGAGATAAAATAAGGAAGGCTTAGGGAAAGCTTTTGCTTGTGGTAAAGTTGATGGTCTTACCACTCTGGCAGGATTTAATCAACAGTTTGCTGACACTCCCAGGCCCTCTTCTGTGCAGTCTGACAATGGCATTCATTAAAAAGAAAAAAAAAACCCCAGGAATCGTAGGATGACCATGGAGTTGCCTGGGTGTTCCACCTGTCCTCAAAGTAATGGTGCAGTCAAGAAATTGAATGGTCCAGTAAAATGAGCTCTAGGACAAAGTTTCCTTATGGGAAAATGGGGTAAAGCCCTACTTAAAGCTGTTTGATGTTTAAAATAACCAGTAGACACCCACCAGATGCCCAATGAAAGAAGCTCATTTTCCTCCTCTCCAACCAGTAAAATGTCTAATAAACCCCCTACTATCAGACCTTCTCTTTTTTCAGGGTGACAATGTTCTTACTAACTACCCTTATGAAGTTTAAAATACCTGTCTTTTCCTTTACTAACTCCCAAATTAAAGGGAACATGAAAAACTGTTTCTAGATGGGGACTCCATTTACCTTCACTGAGGTTTGGATAATTCCCAAGAATGAGTAATTTCTTATCATGTCAGGAAATGAGTGAAATTTGGACAGACTTTTTGGCCTGAACAAACCTGGAGCATGACCAAGTAATCATCACTTTATCTTCATAGAAACCTGAGCTGTAAAAAGATGATCACAGTACTCACTGTATTGTACTGACTATTACCTGTACCTCCTTCTCCCTGTTTCACAAATGGGATGATAATTGTGTCATTCAGTTTATGAAAATCATTTCTCAAATGGGTTTTTTACACATACAAATGTGTTGTGAATACAACATCCTCTTCAGATGCTAGTTCTGGGTGAGTAGCTGAATCTGCACCTGAAACATCTTGGTACCAATCTAAGTTGGAATACTCATCCCTCTACACTCTCAAAATTAGCAAACTCAAACTTTTAAGGCACATTCTTATGATAAGACTACATTGTGCACTGCAATGTTCCAACGTATTAATTCAGTCTGGGTGGGAAAACCAAGCATGTTTACATGTTTCAGGGCTAGATGATCTGAAATATTGATATTGCTAGCCAAGTATTAAGATTTGACACTATCTGCTTAAGATGTGCTATAAAGTTCTGTGCTGCACTATTTAAAAAATTGTGCTACAAAGTTCTGTGCTGCACTACTTAAAAAATTGTGCTACAGCGATTGTAGAAATCCTGTTCTAGTCTAATAATAAAAATCTATGCTCTGCTGATCATCAAATTCTGCTAAAATAAGAAGTTTTAATACAACTTAGTGCTGTCATCTTTCTGCCAAGAATCCCCAAAAGACCCCGTTTGTCCCTCCAGTGCTATGTGACAACCATGTGGCAGGCAAATACATTTCTGCTATAAAATAATAAAATTTGACTCCACTGCTCCAAACCCCACACAGACATCTTCTAGCAGACATAAGACTAGTGAGTTTGCTTTTGGGTACCAGGCTCAAATATACATTTAAGGGATTGTCGTCTTGAAAAATGAAATGCAAAACCAAGCTGAGGGAACTCGATGAAGATCAAGCAATTTAGAAAACTTTCCAGTCCTTTGAGAATTCAGTTATTGAAAACAAACATCACTGACCTGAGGCAAGGACTTGTCCCCACATGCGTGCATTTTCAGTTTCATTAATGCCACTTTTGCTGCTGTCTCACTGTTTTTTGCTCCTTTACGTTTTTTGCTTTTCACTTCATCGCTCTTTTTAGAATCTGAGAACAATATTATTCCTGTTAATGTGATCATTCCAACAGTTTCCTGAGCATATTATATGGCATAGACCCACTTAGTCTGTTGTCTCATTGCATTGCCAAGGATCCCATCCCTTTTTGTGTCTGTTCATATTTTCCCAAAGTCATGTATCCGAATTTTTAGTTCTAGCAGAATTCCTTTACACTGAAAGGTAGATAAACATTATCACCATGTAAACACAGGCTGCAAAAGCCAAATAGATACAAATTCTGATGTGGCTATCACAGCATTCATATGGCAGTATTTCAGGTTCTCCTTTCTACATGTAACCCTACTGTCCAGCTGGGCAGTGCTGTTTATTCTTTTTCCCATTCTAGAGCTTGTTTAAAACCTGCAAAACATTACATGGTGGAATCAGACTTTTCTGGGCATCTTGATTGTGTAGGTGTGATCTCAGCAGAATGACATGCCCATCCAAAACAACTGCATTATTTGCACATGAATTAATGCATAAATAATAATGGCTAGGTACAATTCGTTATATTACAGTACTTGTAGAATGACAACAAAGCAATAATTCTGAAAGAAACCTGCACCCTATTTATTCTTTAGAGATTCTCCTTGTACTGTTGTTTTGGCTCAGTTTAGATGAACAGTATTAAAAGGGCTATTTAACCAAGGAACTCCCATACTTTCTTCTTATTTGGTCAAACGTGACCCCTCAAAGGAGGTCAGAAACTCAAATAGTGTTCTGAAAACAATATAAGAAAAAGAATATATATGCCTCTGTACTTGCCTATAATATGTTGAACAAGCTGTTGGGTGGCAGCCATTCGAGGTTTTGGTGTGTCCAGCTTCTCACATTCATGGTCTGATTGATGACGATGTCTGTAAACAACCAAGTAAAACTTCTATTGCATTTTCCATACATTAGTGAATGAATATTGATGTTTAAACACTCTGTTCCACTCACCTGAGACAAAAATGTTTTTCACAGTAAGGACATAACACTGGCAAAAGCTCCTTTCCATTGCAGTCCTTGTATGAGCATGGGTAAGATCTATGATGATCGGGTTTCACAGAACTGTTTCTTATATTCACCTAGGAGTAAGTACAAAATATTTTGTGTAAATAAACAGATACTACAGATATAAGTTACCATCCCAGCTTTCTCAAAGGTCTGTGCTAGCTCTCCACTTTATGGGCAAACCTGGTCTAGCTATTCTCTCCTACTTTCGCCCTGGTTATGTTTAGCCCAGGTTGAAAAAGAGCTTCACCCTACTAAAAGTCAATCTACTTCTGAGAGGAAGAAAAAGAGTAGATTCATTTTTTTAAGCTTTTCACATTCTAAGTTAAATAATTCATACTTATATACCATATGCATTCATCTATTCTGAAAACACTCAGCTAAGTTGCATGGAATTTTAATTTAAGGCTGTCATATGTTATTAGATTACCTCAGAACACCCATGAGCATCCCGGCTCCTGTGCTGAAGGCTTTGTGGAAAAAGAAGAAAATATCACACTGTTATCAACTTTCCAGGAAGAAAAAAAAAACTGCATATGAAAACATAAGTGTTTAGAGAGTAATCTGACAAATTTTATCATGGAAAAACTTTAATTAGATAATGAATCTTCTCCAAAGTTTGTTCTATCCTATGCATTTCACTTATTGAATGGATAGATCATATTCTTTCTCAGAACGTAAAACATTTAGCTTTTGGAACTTATGCCTCAAGATAAACAAACCATTTCAAGAGAATGAAGACATTAGCATGCCTAAGAGTTCAGTTCAAAGCAACCAGAGTTTGTCTGTTTTAATGGATTTCAAGTCACTTTCCATAATGGCAGAAATCCCTTGAAGATTTCTGGTATGTTAGAAATGAAATCTGCCCCCAGTCTCTGAGTTTCTCTCAGCTGCCCTCTGCTAACCTGAAGTGTAAATCAAAGTGCAGGCCCTGATTTCAACCTTGCAAGAAAGCTCAAAATTTTTTCAAGAAGAAAACATAATCAGCCACCTCCTTTTGTGACAAGGTCACTCATTTAGTTGACACTGGGAAGCCAGCAGATGTGGTGTTCTGCATTTTAGCAAAGCTTTTGACACTGTCTCTGTGTGTTCTTCTGGACAAAAGGTCCAGCACACAGCTAGACAAGTCTGTAGTATGATGGGTGAGCAAATGGCTGATGGTTTGGGCTCAGAGAGTCACAGTTAATGCAATTGCTTCAATTGCCAGGGCTCAATTTTAGTGCCAGTGCCCTTTAGTATTTTTATAAATGATCTGGATACATGTTATGGTTACCAACCATTCTAAACCAGGAAAAGCTGTTAACTCCCTTGAGGGTGGAGAAGTCATACACAGACATTCTGAATAGACTGAAGAGCTGGGCAGTCACCAACTGTATGAAATTCAATGAGAGCAAGTACAGGATTCTTCACCTGGGATGAGGAAATCCTGGTGACCAGTATACAACATGAGGAAATGGAAAGAAGCTGTGTCACGGGAAGTTCTGCTTGAATATTAGGAAAAGGTTCTTAGAGAAGGTGGTTGGGGACTGGAATGGGCTCTCCAAGGAAGTGGTCATGGCACCAAGATTGTTTTGAGTTCAAGGACTGTCTCAATGACACTTAGTTGTATGCTTTAGTTTCAGTCCTATGAGGAGCAGAGAGCTGAACTTGTTGACTCTTGTCAACAAGATCCTTTCAACTTGAGATACTCTGTGATTCTATGAACTTACCAGAAGATGCCTGAACAGCCATCACATACAAAGGGAAGAAAATCTGAAACAAAGAGATTAGTTTTCAGTTAAGACAATATGGTTGTTGTTTTGGTAATAGTTTCTAGCTTAATTTTGACATAATTGACTTTTGCTTACCAACATCACATGGTAGGTATATTTGTAAGAAAACTTAGCAACTGCATGAACACTTTAGCTAGACATGGCTTTTGTTAACTCCCCTAATTAATATTACAGAAAAATATATGAACAGGTAAATTATACTTTTATACATTCCAGAAGTTGGAATTAGGCTTTAAATTCTTTTTTTTCAATATCAAGCTATGACACTGGAACATATGGCTACCCATCAAAATTACTAGTTATGTTAAAAACTGAATTTATTGCGAGACCACTAGAACACCATTTACTAACAGTGGGCAATTTACTTTTTTTTTATGGGCTGCCAACTGGAGGAGATGCTGGCTCTTTGGAAGGGAAAGCATCTCCTCCACTGGGCAGTCATAATGATCCTGCCCCTTCTTCACATCATATCGTACACACTGTCCTTGGGTGATTAAAATTGCACACACTTCCTAAGCCTCCGCACACATCCCCTGCCCACCACATAAATTCTTACACATAAAATCACGTCACTGTCTGCCGAACTCCACCATATCATTAATGGCACCAAATGCCAGGTCCAGCCCACTACTCTGCTTCTCCATCGTTCGGATTTTATGCTGACAGACTATCACGCAACCGGACCACACAGCTCAGGTCTCATCATCTCGATCCCTTCATCTCTGAGTGGTCCCCCAGAAAGCTTTCGGTTCAGGCGGTTCTGCTGCTTCTTTCTGAGAGGTTACGTTTCCAGTCACACTCTCCGAGATCACTAAAGGCATGCAAGAGTGAGGAAGGGGCATGCGGGCTATTAAACCACCCAGTAAGTGACACAGCCGAGGTGACAGGCGCTGGCACTGGACCATGCAGGGCTGCTGCAGCACAGAAGACTCCCCGAGCCGGGAGACACCCCTCGCAACCTCGCATCGCACCGCCCCCGACCCCCGCCGGGACCCGCCGCGCTCTCCCTTACCCAGCTGGCGGCAGTCGGGCACCCCACAGTGCTGCCCCACCTCCAGCTCCGCCATGTCCGCGGCACGCAGGAGGCGGAGAAGCGGCGGGGCGGGCAGGGCAGCGCTGCGGCGGGGCCGGCGGGCCCCGCCCCGGGGCGGGCGGGGCAGAGGCGGGGCTGGGGGCGTTGGGGACCGCCCGCGTCCGCATCTGAGCCTGAGCATGAGTCTAAGCATGAGTCTGAGCCTGGGCTCGCCTCGCGGGGTCGGAGCGGCGGGGATGCTGGCCGGAGCGGCTGCATCACCGGGCTCAGGGTAACCCGCTCTGAGCAGCCCGTGTCGGCTCAAGTGACGCCTCAGACTTCAGTGGGCCCAGAGCCGCGGCTGGTGCTCCTTGGGCTGTTCCGGGGGAAAAAAAAAGCATGTTTTGTGTCTTATTTGTGTCGCTATTTGCGTCATCCCTTGGGACAGACTCTTGCTCCCGGAGGCAGAGCAGAGGTAGCCCGGCTTCTCGAAGCACTTCGTGCACTCTGCAACCTGAGGTTTCCTTTGCGGCGCACCCACCGCTTTTGTAAAAAACCACATTCCTTCAGAATTCTGTGTTACTCAGCCCTGACCCGCGTGCACGCCTGTGCCCGAGGGTGATGCCCTCCCAAAACACTTTCCTGCGGCATGTCTCCAATGCTGGTTCCTCAGTACGAAAGAGACACGGAGCTCCTGGAGAGGATCCAGCAGACAGCTACAAAGTTTATCAAGGGACTGAATCATCCCCCTTCGGAGGAAAGACAGAGTTGAGCCTCTTCAGCCTTGAGAAGAAGCAACTGAGAGGAGACATCACCAATGTCTATAAGCATCCTGCGGGAGGGTGCCAAGAGGCTAGGGCGAGGCTCTTCTCCGTTGTGCCAAGCAACAGGACGAGGCAACAGGCAGAAACTGATGCACAGGAATTTTCACCTGAATACGAGGAAGAACTTTTTTATTGTGTGGGTTACAATGCAATCGAACAGGTTGCTCAGAGAGGTTGTGCAATCTCCCTTCCTGGAGATACTGAGCCGCCTGGATGCAATTCTGTGCCATGTGCTCTAGGAAGACCCTGCGTGAACAGGGCGTTTGGACCAGGTGACCCACTGTGCATTCCGCGATTCTATGACATGGGAAAAAAGTAGGAGGGAACCACAAACTCGGCAGCCGCTTCCGCAGCGCCGGCCCGGCCCGGGACCTTGCGGCTGTCCCGCGGAGCTCGCCGGCTCCTCTCGCCGCTCTGCCCGGCGCTGGCTGGGGACAGCGGCAGCTCGGCCTCCGCGGAGCCGCCCCCGGGCCCGCCCCGCCGCCAGGTGCGGCACCGCCGCCGCCCGTGGGCTCAGGAAGTGCTGTCACGGCGTGTGCCGGGCAGGGAGGCTCCTGAGGACCGGGCTGGCCAGACCTTTCCGTCGGCGGGTGCCGAGCTGGGATCGCCGCCATGAGCAAGATCTCCAAGTTCTTCAAGGGGGGCGGCTCGGCCGCCTCCAAGGGCCGCGGGGGTCCCTCGCCGCAGGAGGCGCTGGCCCGGCTGCGAGAGACGGAGGAGATGCTCAGCAAGAAGCAGGAGTACCTGGAGACGCGGATCGAGCGGGAGCTGGCGTTAGCCCGGCAGCACGGCACCAAGAACAAGCGAGGTGAGTGCGGGCCGGGCCCCGCGCCATTAAATCCCGGGGCTGGAGCGCCCTGGGTACGAGGGGCACTCGGGTCTCGCCGAGGCTGTGGCTGGGCCGGGTCACCTGGCTCCGCAGGGGAGCAGTGTGGTTCGGCCGTGGGCTCCGAGCAAGTATCACCACACGCGAGGCAGGATGGTGGTTTGGCATCTATGAACTGCGATTAACGAACTGTAGATTCATGTAGCGGGATGGGAATTTGTTATTCCTCAAAAATTTACTGTCTGTGGTTTCCTGTGCGATTCTCCTGTTCGTGCTTTGCACCGCAGTCGATGCAGGTGCTGACTGGATACACGGAGGGCAAAGTGCTGCTGCTCGACAGGGGAGGGAATCGCTCTTTAGGGGCTCAGCATTGGCTGAGCAGGTGGCGAATGAGATGAAGGATGTGTGGATGTCCTGTGTATTCACAAATCAGTGCACATTATCCCCATTGCTGAGAACTGAGGATCAAAGTGATGCGATGATTCATCCAAATAATGTAAGAAGTATGTATGCAATCAAAAAAAGAATGATATCTTAGAGCATTAGTGACTGCTGCTCTGGAATGTTGTTAGCTACCCCATCTCTAAGTCAGAAAAGGACATAATCTGACAGCTACACAGGAGAGGATGCTAAGGGATCAGAAGGTCTGGCTCCTATGTATACTGATGTTGTCACTCCTGGGAAGCAAATGATGGTAGTCAGTGTCTTGGGGATATACAGGCCTCAGAGAAACAAGTTAATTACTTCCTGACGTCGCATGGAGGCCTATTTGTCTACTCTGAGCTGTATTTAAATTAAATGCTTCATAACAGAAGAAGAATATTTTGAATTAAAGATTTGTGATGTAACAAGAAAGTAGGTGTTTTGCCTGTTTGTTCTGTTACTCAGTGATTTGAAAAATAATGCCCTGTATCTTTGAACTTGTGGGGAGCTGTATGTTAGAGGTGTCCTGGTTAGCCCTCTAATGTATTTGTAATACTTTTGCATTTAATAATTATTAGCAAAAGGCAGTTTAACTAAACTGTTAGTTCAAAATGGATTTAAAATCATGGGTCAAGATGGGACAGATTTGAAGGCACAGTCGAGGGAGTAAAGTCAGTTGAGAGCTCAACTGAGACAGCTGCTCAAGAGGATGGGAGCTGTCACAGTTGTCCCAGACTCACACTTTCTAGTCCTCTGGGTTCAGCTGGAGTGTTCCTCTGTCCCTTGTCTAGGTACTGGCACCTCTGTACTGTCACACTGAGGTAGTTCAGGAAGATGATCCAGCTGGAAGCTAATTTGCTATGGGACAAAGTGACCAGATGTCTCCTGAGGCTGAATTCATTGTGCAAATGCCTGAGCTGCAGGGCTGGTGGAAGCAAACAGGTTGGTTCCTATGACTGTAGCAATTCCTGGTTAAATCCAGACATGCTGCTCTGGAACTTCATCCCAAACCTGAACTATAAGCTGGCACATTTGCAGAAAGAAGCATTTCCTGCCTTGCTCCTGCCCTTGTGCTGCTGCCTTCCTTTCCCTTGGCAGATCTCCCTAAAGAGTGTGTTTCAGAAAGCTGGATATTGTAAAATATTGTGGTTTTCTTTGTCTGGGTTATTTTTTTACCCAGGATGGTTTAAGTTCCACTTATCCAGTTGACCTGGTAGCTACATGAGTGCTTGTGCCCCTGTGAAGGAGAGAGTGGGGCACAGACAGGAAAGAGAATTTGCTGGGAAAAGGTGGATCTGCTTCTTCTTTGACTTAGCTGGTTGATGGTGGTTTCAGGTGTGTGTTGGCCTTTTGCTTCAGGCGTGCAGCATTTGATATCTGAAGCTTTTCTCCCAGATTGTTGTTTCCACTGCAGTGCTCAATATGCAATTGCCCTAGTTTTTAATCTATTAAATTGTTCACAGAGTCATATTGCAAACTGTAGGGTTGAGCTGTTTGTGGTTAAAAATAACTGCCTTTTATTTTGTCATTTGCTCAGGGACCAACAGTTAAGAACAGTAAAGAGACAAGAGTAGGGCTAAAAGTGCAGTGTGACAGTTTTTATTCATGCCAAAAATGGTTCTAAAACCAAAATGGGGTAACCTAAATACAGTCAGAGGAGAAACAATATGAAACATATATTGTTTAAAATATAACCTTGCTGTGCCAAAGTGCTTAAATTTAGCAGGATAGTCAGTGAACTTAAATCCCCAATAATATGTCTTCATTTGATATGTCAATTGCTTTACAGTTTAATTACTGTCGATTTACATTGACAGCATATGTCTGTACTGTACACAGCTAGTGTACAGTACTGTAGAGCTCAGAGAAAATCTGTGCTAACCACCATCTATTGTAATATTATGTAAACATACAAATGAGAGAATAAAGGTTTTAATCTACATTGCCTTGTTGAAGTGAGTGTTTTGGAGGGACATGGCTGGTAATTTTAATGTAGGGTTTTTTTTTCTTCATTGCATCTGTGTAGAAGCCTATGGAAACTAAAATGGGGTGTCTGCAACTGGAGCAAGATGCATATAGGGATAGAAAATGCACCAAATTAGCTTGATCTCACTTGATTTTTAGGTGCATGAGTCTGAGTCAGTTGCACCAACACGAGAGAGCAGATTCCAGCACCAGCAATTTCTCATGACTTCATAGGACTCTTGAATGGGTTTCATGTGACATCAGTAGGCTTAACTTGATTTAAAAGCTGTAATGCATTAGTTATGCCACAGATGTGAAACATCACTGAATTACTCCTGGCTTTTCCTTTATGAAGTATCTCTGCAGTTCCTGTACCTAATCTGAAATTAGCTGTAATTTTGATGTGATATATTTCCAGCATTCCCCACTAATACCGTATTGTAGCTAGACTGCTTCAGGGTCATTTTCTGAAATTCCTCCTGAAGAGGTTCTGTCATGAGAAGCAATATTTTTTTCACAGTTAGCACTGACTTCTAATGCCTTTCCATTCCAGGAACCAACTCTTTCTTAATCTCTTGCTGTACTTTTTGGGTGTTTCTCAGTTTCAGCCAATGCATAGCTGCTAGCCCCATCTACATTATGGCTTTTCTTCTCCATTATTTTGAAGGACATAGAAGAAAATTTAAAGAACAGGAAATGATACTGAATATTTGAGAACTTTGTTTAAAAGGAAATGTGTTTTCTGAACACTTATTCTGTGCCTGTAATTGTGAAAATAACATACTCATGAATGTGTGTTGTTTCACAGACCCTAAAAATATAAAAAAACTTAATAAAAAGAATAAAGTTAAGATAAGCCATCCAGAATAGGCTTAAATCTCAACCATGAAGAACCACATAGTACTACTGAGGACAAAACTTAGGAAGAAGGTGGGAATAACAGGGGGGTTTTCACAAGTACATGCTGCTAAATATGTTGTGTGTTATGTTTGGGCAGGGCTTATGTAGCCATGTAGCATTCCTTTTCAATGAGCTAGGTGTAACCAGGAGGCTGTGGAAGCCAAACAATGATGTGGTAGTTGTGTGTTGTGATGGACAGGACAGTCATGCCTATGGCAGGCTGTGGGACAGGTTGGGAGTGAGGGTTTCTGGCAGGGACATAAAGGAAAGCCCGTGGTGTGTCTGCTCTGTGAGTTACTGTGACTGTACTCTGACTTTCATGATCACATTTCAAGTGTCTTGCCATGAACTGGAATACTTATGACTGGTCCAGCTCGTTATTGTTCTTGATTTAGCTCCTCAGTTGTAACTGCATGTGGCTTCCTCCACAAGGCTTTAAGGACTATGAGTGCTGATAATGAGCCTAATTAGGGTCCTATGATTTTTATGACCTCAGCAGCATTACCTTGGGTTGTCCCTGGAGTGAGAGAGATCAGAATCTGAAGTCCATGAATCCCTTGCAGGCCTGAGGTGGAGGTTTGTGAGCAGTATCCAAGAGTGAGACCTTATATTTTCACAATGGTGTTACAAGAGAAGAAACACTCTTTTCCTACTTCAGTAGTTTCCTCATGGAATTATAAGGATTATTAGACAATTGTTTTATTTCTGCTTCAGAAGATGATGAGATCGTTGTTGCTTTTTATACTGATGGGTGTTGGTGGTGGCCTTGACAGGTAAAGGTGGTATTACTGCACTGTTGCTTTTCAGTCTGATCTGTCATAAAACCAGGAGGAGACTGCAGAACTCTTCCTATGTCATTATTTCTGGTTTTCCTTTTGAAAATCTGGATATTCAGTGTGACCAGGATTCTTAGTGCCCAGCTGGCCATTTCTGCTTCCGTAATGAAGTGTCAGCATTGTAGCAATATTGGAAAAGCACTCTTCTGTATGTTAATAAAAGGAGTTCATTAATATGCAAACTTAAAGTGACATATTAGTCTTCTTTTGTTCCAGACAGCTTGACTATAAAATAAAAACTCATATTAAAAGCAGTGGTTCCTAATCTATGAGCTGTATCCTGCTTACTGGATTCAGGAGTACAGGAAATGTGCTAAAGCCCTGCCAACTCCTAACATTAAAAAATACAGGAGTTGAATTGGCTTCTTTGGAACACAAAAAAAAAAGTTTATGAGACCACTTTTGGTTTTTTTTTTCCTGGAGAAGCCCTCCACCTCTTCCTGAATGAATTGGTGTTAACTACACTTGCTTCCTCAGACTTTACCTCTGCTCAAACTCATCCTCCCCAGGCTGTCTTCCTTCTTTGAGATCTTTGGAATGGGGAACACCATTTTTCAGTGCCATTCTTTGACCTTCAGTGAAGTGAGTTTGTCTTCTCTGCTCAATTTCATTATATTTTAATAGATACATTCTTCTCCAGTTTGGTAATTAGAATGTGGTAGCATTATAAAGAAGAAGCATTTCAATCCTGTAAGACTTGCACACAAATTTAAAAATGCTTGTAATGTGCAGTAGAAAAGCACTAAAAGTTCTAAGTATTTTGTAAAACACAGAAAAATAGGTTTCGAATAACAAGGAAAGTCTCATAAATTAGTGATAGGAGCTACTGTAGCAAAATACTCTGCAATAAAGGGCATTCATTTAACACAAATCATATAACGTGGTGTGTGAATTTATAATGCTTTGGTTGATAAAGAGTATGAATTTATTTCCTATGAACGGCTTCATTCTGTAAGTCACTGGTATACTAAAGAGAAGGAAGATAATATGTTGCACCACAATAATTAGGAGAAGGTGTTTATGGATAGCTAAAGTCGCAGAGAGTTTAGCTTCTCCTGTGTTTTCTTGATTTGGGTGTGGTTTAATTGAATTATCTTCAGGATTTTGAAAACAACTGCTTTCTGTGTGACTGAGGAAATCCATTTCTCAGGGAGCAGCCAATAACAGCACCACTGCAGAGTCCCATGTCTGAAGAACACTGACCAGAAAGACTGCCCCATGGTAGATGCTTTCTCCAGCTGAATGCTCCTCAGCCCACAGGGCCTCAGGGTCCTCCCTGGCCCAGCTGGTGTTATGCACAGTTTCAGACAGTTGCATTTGTCTGGAGCCTCTAGCTTCCTAACCTAAGAATCCAGGGTCAAATTTGATCCAATGGAAGCTAAGAAAGGAAGTGGCTGGTGTCTTAACTCTACCAATACTAAGCATAAATAAGTAAGGAAATAATAAGTAGGTAAATATTGTTTGGGATTAAATCAAAATTAAGTATTTTAGAATTGCCAGTAGGAATTTTACAATTCTTACATTTGCCATGTGCATGACATCATCTGGTGTTTGTGCAGCTTCTTCAGAGTATGCATGATCTTTGAACCATCCCCCAAGACCTGGGAAAATCTTGGATTTGAATGCCATGGGGTTGTGGTTTGCTGGCCTGAAACATCTCACTGCAGGTGGTGGAAGGCGTCTTAGCCTGGGTGAATGCCTGTCCTTGTGCAGCTCATGATGAGCAATTTTGATCATGTTGATTCAAGCATTTGTCAACAAAGCATTATTTTTTTTAGCGTGCTGTAACACACCATAACCTTTGTGCCTTCCATGGGGGAATCTTAATTCCATTTGAAAAGTTGTGTACCTCAATGTAAAGATTCAGTGTTATTGCACATGGGCAATTTTAACAGGATTGCAACAGTAGCTGCTGCTGTTGGTTGAGTTTTGTGGGGGCGCAGGGCTGCTTGTACTTGCAGGCCCTGAATTTGTTTGAAAAATTAAATGTAGGAGACAAGGGAAAGAATGGGGGTGCTAATAGCGTTGGAAGAAACCAAACAATGGGTTAACTCAGTCTCTTGGTTTTGTTTGGTGGGATTTTTTTGCCTGGCACATGTGTGGTTTGGAAAGGACTATCATCAGGAAACGCTTGTGGCAAAATTGTGTGTGTTCCACACCCTGAGGCCAAGAGAAAGTTATTTTCTCCTCATGCTTGTCACGTGCATTTATTCTGGTAATGATTTACTCTGGGCAGAGTACGCTGCTCGTAACTTAGTGAATATAAAAGACTAATCTTGACAATTTACAAAGATAATGGCGTGTAGCTGGATTTGACTGTGCCTGTGTCTACAAAGTTTTTCATGTTTTCAAATTCTAAGGTTTAAAGATCACGTTCCTAAGTAATTGTTAAGAAACAGATGAGCTAAAAGCTGGAGAAATGCAAATCCTCTTCAGATCTAACCTATCTGCCTAGCTGTGCCATTTGGGCCCTCTGTGCACTTCACAGTTACTGCTGCTGAGACAAAGTTTACAAAGTGCCATTGGTTGAGTTGTGGTTATCGTGGCAGATCTTCTTACACTGTCTTCCTTAGATTTTACTTACATTTTGCAGCTTATTCTTTTCTTCTCTCTTCTGCTTCCTCCCTTCTGACTTCTCTCTGATGTTTTTCTTTTTCCTTCCCGTCTTCCCTGCTTGCCTTTGTGCACAGGATGGAGTTCAAGATCTCCCACAGTGGAGGAAGAAGCTGCTTTTCCTTGTGGTGCTAAAAGGAGTTAATCTAAAAGAGACTTCCCAGCATGTTCATGGAACAGCCTGTTGGTGATTAACAGGCTGCCGATCTGGTGTGGTCAAAGTTTGTCTCCCTCATAGTAAGGTAGGAGGGTGAGAATTATAAGTTCTGCAGGTCAGCTTGGTGCTGAACTACTTGTCCTTGCATTTGCTGTGAAAACACACAATATACTTTGCCTCTTCCCATTCCAGCTGCCTTACAAGCACTGAAGAGAAAAAAGAGATATGAGAAACAGTTGAATCAAATTGATGGGACACTTTCGACCATAGAGTTCCAGAGAGAGGCATTGGAAAATTCCCACACCAACACAGAAGTGCTCAAGAATATGGGTTATGCTGCACAAGCTATGAAAAAAGTACATGAAAATATGTAAGTGTTTTCTAGTAGCTTCCAAGTTGAACTTACTAACCACTTTCAAATTATTCCATTACTACAGACTGTTGTATCAATTTAGATAGTTTTGACTTCATTTTTGGTTTGGGCATTGAATGACAGGAATCCTATTAGTGCTATAGTGTTATATTTGGCAGAAAAATATCTTTTCCTACCAATAAATCTAGGAAGGAAGTTCACTTATCTAGTGAGATCTGTTTTCTTCAGTCTGTCTTGGCAGTGGAGAGTGGCCTCTGCCCTTGGTTTGTCTAGAAGAAAATCTAGTTATAGAAACTAGGTGGACTCTTTTCCTCGGAATCCATAAGCTGGACTGTGGGATTCAAAGTACTAACTAGATCCACCCCCTTCCCCTCCCCCCCAATAAAAAAATAATAACTTTTTTTCATATATCCTATATTGTTTCAAGGGGTGTTTTTCTGCCTGAATAAACAGAGTTAAATCAGAAGAGTTGTTCTGGGAGAAATAAACAGGAACTGAAACAATAACGAAGTTAACAATAAGAGGAAACCTTTAAATGGGGTACAATTCTGTTAAGTTCTCCCCAGTTCTGGTGAAAGCTTAACATCAAAAAAGATCCATAAAATTATAGAATAATTTGGGTGCAAAGGGACTTTTAAAGATAATCCTGTCCAAACACCCTGCTGTGAATAGGAACATCTTCACCCAAATCAGATTGCTCAGAGTCCATCCAACCTGACCTTGGAGGTTTCTAGTGATGGGGCATCCACAATTTCTGGATAGCCTGTGCTGGCACTTCACCACGCTCATTGGAAAAAGCTTCTTCCTTGAATCAAATCTAAATTGACTCTCTTTTAGATTAAAGCTGTTACCCTCTGCCCTTCACAACAAGCCATGTAAATGTTTATCCCCATCTTTCTTATAAAGCCCCTTTAAGTACCAAAAGGCCTGTAAAGATGCTGACCTTGAGGATCTGCCCATGGGCTGTGACTGGCTGACAGAGGTATGAGGAACACAGAGAGGGAGACACACTGCTGCAGTTTGACTTTTGTTATAATCCCGACATGGAAGTATCTGGACTGGGTGTAGGTGAGGAAAATTATTCCCTGTGAATTCTGCTGTTTATAGAGTCATGGGCACAAAAAGAAAACAGGCTCTGTTCAAGTGAGTGTGTTCTGTAGGATTTGAATGATACATCTTTAAAGAAATGTTTCCATGTTACCTTGCCAGGGATTTGAACAAAATCGATGATTTGATGCAAGATATCACTGAACAGCAAGATGTTGCCCAGGAAATTTCAGACGCTATCTCAAACCGAGCTGCCTTTGGTGATGAGTTTGATGAGGTTAGTACTCCAGGCCTGTGAGTTTTACCTCCATAGTTACTTTGCTGTGCAGTGGTTTGTTTCTCAAGAAGTGTAGATGTGAAATTCCTTGGTTCTAGCTTACCTTATCTAACACAGTGGTATAATTTTATTATAAATATAAAAATTAAATAAAACCGTTAGATCTAAAATATATAATGTACTAAATACAAACCTGTAAATGTAAAAATAGAAAAATATTTTTAATTTTGTATCAGTTTTAAGAAAAACATTTTTAACTGCATTCCTGTAGTTACTGTTCTCATTTAAGTCTCAGAGAAAGGTCACTAAAACATGTAATTTGTACTACTCCAAGTGAACACTGAAACATACAATTTTTTGTTGCTCCATATAGACATCCGTTTGACTTAAGTGCATGTCCCTATGTCATGGACAGGCTGCTGTTCATAATTCTGAATATTTAGACCATTTTTAAGGTCATTTTTGGTGCTTGGAGATGCAGGTCCTTTCCCTGTTGCCCAATCCACATAAGATCTGATAGGTAGAAGTAATACCTGTTAGAGGCAATAAGGTTTCATTGTAAAGCTCTTTTCTTCTGAAACCCCCACAAGGCATTTAGGACCTTCTCAAAATTTGTTGCAGTAGCTTTCATCCAGTGCCCCCAGATTTGATTATTCTGTACATTTAAACAGACTGTAACTTATTTCTGATCCAACCATGGCTGAGGACTCAAGGGCCAAGGTTACTCAAAATTCTTGTAATCTGTGGAATGCGGAGATGGGTGTCAAGCTCAATATCAAAACCAGTTTTGTTTTATTTATCAATTTTGCTTCAAAATTGCCAAGCACTAAGAATCATTTGAAGAATGTCCTGAATACTCAAACCATTCATGTATTCCCAACTAATTTGTTCCTATGTTCCCAAAAGGACAATAAAGAAAAATATAAATGCTATATCACACATATTTGCTTGATTGGGAGGAAGAGGAAATTTCATTCAACAGTTCTAATTTGTTGAAAATAATAATGATTCTTTGTACTTTGTTCCCATTACCTGTTTTCCTGTATTTCCCCTTTGAATGTAAATAGACTTTCCAAGAAACATTTAGTCAATACTGGCACAAGGAATGGGATTTGGCCTGAGCTTCAAACAATTGAAAAACATCCTGCTACCCCAAACAGCTGTACAGTGTCTTACTTTTCAACAGTGCTTAGCTTTGTGGAGTCTAGGCTTAGTAAGCATGTTGTAGATTGATCTGGAAGTTCCTAGGGGATACCAGTTGGAGCTGATGTGCATTGTTACTGTTTGGGAAATAAGCTCCTGTCACTTGGAGCATCGTTGTACCAGCTTTTGCATAGCAGCCTAATACTCAGAGCACTTGGTAGTAACTGGAAAACTTGGTTTGCAGGCTACTGCACCTTAAGAGTGCTAGAATCAATAAACTTAATTGCTGGGATGTAAAGTGGTTAGTATTGAATATTTAATTTAGTATTTTTAAGGCTGTTTTTTCCATGCACTTGGATGCATTTTCTCTTCACATGTGTGCCGTGGCTGTAAGGAAACCAGGGAAGAATGTGATTTCTCCTGCTCCAGACAGGCACAGAAACATAAGATTTCCTTCTCCTTGTGTTGGCACAGTGTATGTTTGCCTCAAATTATAAAACCATGAGAAAGTAAATCCAAGTATAAAGTCCTGTGGTGGCTATGCAACTATCATTTTAACTTCTACACTGGTGATAAACAAAGTATAAATGTGTAGGCAAAGCCCATTTCAGTACCTAATAGCTCTTACTTTACTACTTTTTTAACACTTACCCCACCCCTCTCCAGTTGTTTTTGCCCATTGTTTCTTTTAAACCATTCTATCAATGTGGCAAAGGTGCATTTCTCCACATATATGTAACATTTAGCTTCCTTTCTTTGGGAAACTTCAGCCAAGGAATAAGTTCCTTGCTTTTTTAAAAAGCGTACAGCCTTTTTATTTTTAGCATTGTACGAGTGGATTAGATCATCTGTCCAAACCAGCCTCTGCACCTAAACGCCCACAAGTGCTGCATGCTTCAAGAGTGAATAACAGGACCCAGGAGGACAGTTTTGATTCCAGTGCTGCTTTGAAATCACATATAATCCTGGACTTATGTGATAGGGCTGAAGCATAATGTTTAATGACAGTCTGCCTTATAACCAATGGAAGGTGTTTGCCTTTTAAAATGGGAGAAATAGCACATTAAAGTTAGAAGCCATTGGAGAGTACAGGCTCTAGATTTGGAACAAACCTGAGGACAGCAGAGAGCAGAGAGGCTTTTTACTCCTGTATTTGCCTTTTTGGCATTGTACTGCTGTTAGTTTTCTTTTTAAGTTTATTCCTTGTCCTGTTTCTAACTTCCATTGTTCTATTTTCAGTGTTCATTTAGGATTTACTTAATTGACCATACTTAGTAAAAAATACAAGTTTGATATGCTGTTTCTTGATATGTCCTTTCAGGTGTAAATTGTTTTTTCAGTAGTACTTTATTTCACGGTGGTTAAATGTGCCCTTGCATGTAATCGCTGTCAGTAAATAATGTTTTCCTTGAATTTAGGATGAGTTGATGGCAGAATTAGAAGAACTGGAGCAAGAAGAACTGAACAAGGGAATGAGAGATGTCAGGTTGCCAAGTGTTCCGTCTACATCGCTGCCTTCTCGCCCTGGTAAAATGCCTGCTTGCCATTTTACATTTCTCATGATTAAGCCATGCTGTGAGAAAGGAGAGAGGAAGAGAGGGTTTCAGATATGCGTTTAACTCTGTTATAACTTTTACAATGTTATAAATTCCTTTTCCTATTTTTCTATCTGCTTAACAGAAAAAGCAGAGTGGGATCCTATTTTGCTCTGTGAAAGCATTTAGGACCAAATTCTTTGTAGATTTGGGGTGACAAACTCAGGGAATTTGACCTTGCAAATATACTGATGAATCTTGTACTGAAATGTATTCAGATCATTGAGGAATGATCTTTTTTTGCCTTTTTTTCCCTTCTTTTTGGCAATTAAATCCTTAGTCTCTTTCAATTAGAGTCTGACCTAGATTCCAAATGTTTACATCATAAAGATCCAGCTTTGAAGGGTAGTGGTTTGATATTTTCCACTGGTATTTTAATTAGAAATGAAGGAGGCTTTGGGAAGTACATATTTAAAGACATATGTTCATTCCTCTGCTTTTCTTGTACTGAACAGGCTTATTCCTGGTATTAAGCTGTAGTTTTATTTTTCTGTAGTTCTGCCCTGTTCATTTTGAATTCAGCCAGAGGCAGTCAACTTTTACTGCACTTTTCACTGTCAGTTGAAAGACTTGCTGTGTACTGACATTAATAAAAGAATATAAATACTTGATGGTTAGGACGGCACACATGTGACACAGGAGGCTTATGGTTTCTGCTACAGAACAGGCTACCTAGACCAGCTCAACTCTGATACTATGCTATGTGTTTTGGCAGATGACACTTAAATCCTGGGAAGCAGTTTAAAATGTTCAAGCTGAGACTGTAGCCTCATCTACTGAACTCAACTGCAGAACAGCTAGTTAAAAAAAAAAAAGGGATTTAGAAAAACAGTGAAAATTCAGTCTGGCCATTTATGATTTATTCATACATTGTCTTCCAGATCCAGCTGTGCCAGTTGACATTTTTATTAAACTCAGACCATCTCCATGTGCTTCTCACTATTTTAATTTTCTACATCCATCTGTATGCCTGCTCCAGGCAAGATGAGCTGGTTACAATTATGTAGTTCAAGGCTGTGAAAAACTGGCTTATGTTTTCTGAAACTCTCTGCTTACTGTTACAAAGCAACAGCAAAGTCAGACCAGTTGATGGATCTATAATGCTTCTAATTGGAGATGCATGCTCCCCTCCTGATTCTGAAGATGAGGAAACTGCAATGGAGCGAGGCATAGTGACCTTCCCCAGTCACACAGTGAACCTGTGACACTTGCAGAAGAGGGGCTGAAGCTGTGGTCCCCCATGTGCTTCTCCCACCCTTAGTCTCTGAAGGTGGTAGTTGCAGTTCCCCTCTAGCCAGTGGCTCCTGGCCCTGTGGCTGCCTCAGGTGGGAGCCAGCTGGCTGCTGTAAAGATGCACATGCAGGTGCTGGACCCACTAACAGTGTTCCACTGGTGGCTGGAGAGATGCCAATCCTGATGTGCACAGCCCACAGATGGAGGAGGAAGCCTGAGGTTGAACCTTGGCTCTTGGGCATCTAGTTTGCAGGTCAGCAAATGAAGACAATTTGGGTGAGGTTTTAGTTTAGTGAATGCAGATGATGTGTGATAGGAGATCTGGATACAAAGTGTGTGTGGGACATGATACAGGGCTGAGAATTGCTATTGCAGTGAACACAGCAGTTAACTGATGTCACCTGACCAAAGCAAGTTCAGGAATGTTTTTCTCCATTTAATAAATGACACCACCCATTAAAATGCAGAACCTCTCAGCACTATTTGGAAAGGTAGCAGGATATGCAGCTGGCCAGGATAGGTCACTTTTTCTCGTTTACATGGTGGTGAGAGAACTGACAGCATTCTTGTGGGCCTTTTTTAGCTGTGACAACCTTTAGAAATTAAATGTTTTTTCTGTGTGAGTCTTTCAGGAGGAATGACGTCAGACCTATACTGTGAACTTTAGGAAAACTCCTTCTATAGGAAATAATGGTGGGGCAAAATAGTCACATCTCTTACGAGCTTCATTCCTGCATTACTCATGTTCAGCTTGCTACTCAGTAAATTGGTCTGAGATCTTCAAACAGAAAGGCACTATGCAAGCCCTCATGCTAACAGATAGAATGGTTTTGACTGTTACATTAGTAGATGGTTATTGTCTCTTTATCTTTCAGCTTCAACCAGGAAAAGAGCAGAGGATGAAGATGAAATGAAGAAACTGGCTGCCTGGGCTTCATAAGAGCATGGTCCTTTTATAATACCAAACATTGTGGTGCAGAACGTAAAGAGCTGTACTGCTGTTTTATAACCACATTGATTTAGTGTGGTTGCATTTCATACAGGCTGGGATTTTTTATGGCATATCTTGCTGAGACTAGTGTTACTGCCATATTACAAAACTAGCTTAAAACGAGCAAACAAAAGAATAGCTGTCTAAACCTTCAGGCATCTTTTTTTTTTTTTTAGGCTCGTAAAGAGATTTGTTTTATTATTAGTATCAGTTTTTAATAGGTACTATCTTACCATATCAGTTGGTTTGTAAAACCCATGTGCCTCACTTATGCTCAAAGCTGCATTCATTTTTGAAATGAGAAAGTAAGTCATCAGGGCCCTATAACTAGAGGGTTATTTGGTTATTTGAATATTAGCAAAACAGCTTAATAAGTGTCCTCACTTGCAAGTTCTTGGAGCCCAAGAACTAGTAACCATTCATTTGGACACGAAGATTCAAGCAGTCTGCCTGGAGCAACTTATGGTGTCCTAGATATTAAGACGAAGCTCTCCTGTAGGCTTATTGAAGTGGGATGTGTTTTGTTTTGTTTTAACTGGCCAAAATGTCCCATGCACTTCTATAGGTCAACTTGAATTGTATTTTGGGCTATTTCTGGCTAGGTTACAGAATTACAGTGATCAAGAAAAACGAAATGTTTAGGTTCTTACAGATTCCTGCCAAACACTACTGATTTTCATTAACCCTGTAAAAAATCCAGACAAGATTTGACCTTCCTGTGTTTTTCTCCACTACCTTGTCTTTCTAGGATAAGTATTTGCTTTGTGTGATAATACTCATCCTCATCAAAGGAATTAGCAACACATTTTTAATTATACAATTTCAAAATAGTTTTTATTTCTGAGCATCTGGTTCTTTTCTCTTACTCAGTTTTTTGAATGGAAATAATACCAGTGTGTTGCATTTGCAGGGCCTTTTTAAACCCTGGTTAAAAGCTGATTCTGGGTTACTTGTAAAGTTGGTGTGTTACTGTCCAGCTGACAGCATTTTAGCCTAAGGAAAAAATGCCATTCTTGAGTGCTAAACTACTACGTATATGAAGAGATCGCTGTTCAAATACAGCCCAAAAATTAAATAGGATCCTTTGTACTAACAAAATATTAAGTAAGTCTCAAGCTCTATACTAGTAGCCTGCTGTCAATCACGAGGAAATAGTAAAACACTGTGGAGTTCCTAGGGGTGTAGGAAGCAGAGTCCTTGATCTAAGTTTCTTGTTTTCAAGTGAATTTAAATTTACTGATGACTGAACCACCTGGGAATAGTGGTGGACTTGGTTTCTGTAGATCATCAGCAACAAAAGACTGACCCCTTCTCCTGCAGGCTATAGCCTGTGATTTGCTGGGTGTTCAGCTTCAACAGGCTTCAATGGCCTTCAGCTTAGTGGATTTTAGGTTAAGCTTAAGCAAATACGTGTCTCTAGACACGATCTGCTCAGAGCCTTTCAAGTTGAGCCCCATGGATGAAAATGTATGAACCCTGTGGAGAGATTGACTTTTTCAGGACTTTAATTTTCTGTGGAGGCATTACTTTTGGATTGTATCTGTATGAGAGCTGAATCAAGCCTTGCCACTTCGGATCATGCCCCCCAGGAAAAAACTGGACATGTTAATTCTGTCCTAAAATTTGGAGGTACCAAGAAAATGGTCCCTTTTTGTTGAGAGTAGAGAGAGTCTGGAATTATTTAATTTTTGATTTAAATACAAAATAAAAAAGACAGAACTGCCTTGACTTTAAAAAAACATTTTAAACTCTCAAGGAATAGGAAACCAAATACTAACAAAATCCTACTTGGTTTTAATGCTTGCTGAAATTCAGCATGAGATGCTAGCTGAAAGCAGGAATATTTAGTAAAATAGCAAATACTGTAGGTTATTTCAACTCCATTTGCTAACCCTTCTGGCTTGAATCCTGTGTTCAAAGTGTGCAGTTTATGCAGGTCTCTGAATTGTGTACAGAACATATTAGCACACACTGGGTGTGTGATCATGCAAGGCTGGCAGTGTGCTTGTGGACACTTCTGGTATTTCTAAATATGAGGCTATGCCAACACAGTCCCATAGTTAATTTGAAAAAGCTGGCTTCCAGCCTCTGTTCTTGTTTGAATTAGTAGTTTAACAATGCTTAGCTCTTATTTAGGTAGCACTTGGCATATTTGAAGTGCTCTACAACCTAATGGGTCTCTAAGCTTCCATTTTGAAACTTAAAGTGACTTTCAGTCTGCTTTGGAAAATGTGGGCCTGCTGTTTTTGAATAAGAACTTTCCATATGAACATCCCTCACTGGAGACAAAAAAAATCCTGTAGAGATCTTTTTTGCAAGCCAGTATTTGACTGCTGACCTCTGGCAATTTTTTGGCCAAGTGTTGATCCTGAAGAATCTTCAGGTGTGTTCAACTTATTAATCTCAGACCAAGCGCTTTAAAAACAAAACTTTTGAAAAGTGAAGAAATGAAACTGAATATTCAGGTGAGCTGCTCTGAAAGCTTATGTATAGTGGCTGGTGATCCTGAAAGACAGACTCATATACCAGTTCACAGGCCAGGATGTGAGGTTGGTGAAATTATACTCAGAAACACTGTAGTGATGTACAGAAATGAAAATACACCATGGACCTCCATAACTGGGGTGTTTGTTGCTATATTTTTTGGGACACCAGTTTTCTTCAAGGACAAAGGCTTTGTAGGGATTTAATGCAACTGAGGGAGTGGCTCTTTCCTGTGTCAATTCAGATAACAGTGGGACAAATGGCTCTTTCTTATTTGAACATATGCCTCTCTTCATGCCAAGATGGTATTTGTTTAGTATGCAAGCAGTCGAGAGTGAATGATGTCAATGTGTTACTGTAAATGTACCCTATTAACTGGAACATATTTTACAGGAGGACTGTGGCAGCAGATGGTGTACTATAACTGACTTCCTTTCTTGTTGCTTATTTATTCTGAGGTTGGTTTTTCCTCCTAACAGGCTTAGACATTCTTAACATGGATAACTTTAAAAAGGGAAAAAGATATTAATAAAAAGTAAAACCAATTCATGTATGTATACATATACACACTGTAAATATATATTTTGGTGTCATGTTTGTGTTACATTATTTTATTAAATTTCTTTTCCTATCAGGCAAAATTTTAAGTACCCTTCTTATACTGTCAGTAGAATATAGTGCTCTTTTAAAGGCTGTGAGAATATTTTGAAACATTTTTTTGATGTATTAATCTTTCAGCAGCCCATTAGAATTCAAGAATTCTTTGAAGTTGATTTGGTTTAAAAAACAACCAACAAGAAAACCCCACCACAGTGTAAGCTGTGGTGTTTGGGCTGCTTCACACTTAACAGTTGTGTTGCAAGAAATTCTTTTAATATATCCAAAATATCTCCCTTTCCTCCCCTCTGACCTGAAGATCTCATTATTGTTTCAGAAATACTTGTTTTTCACTTTCCAGGTCTTGCTTGAAAGGAAGAATGATCAGATATTTCAAAAATGAAAAAGAAAAAATATTATAGGCAAGGATGAAGTGAGACAAATACAAAAGGCATTTTTTTCATTCATCTTATTAGAATCTCTTTAAAGTCTGTTTGTATGTGTGGTGTCTCACCTTTTATGTACATACACATATATTTACATGTATGTATGAAATGCTGGAGCAGTGATTGAGGACCACCATTCATTATCTGGTGTGGAAAGGTTTCAATTGCTCGGGCAGCTTCTCTTTTCCTCTTTGTAAGTCCTAAGGGCTTTGTCACAAAATGCCAAGGAACTGCTGTGGCACGAGCCCTGCTGTCTGTGTCTACAGCTGTGGGGGATGGAAGAGCAGGATGGAATATTTAGAAAAATCTCACTGTCTTTCATAATGTAGAGCTTATATTATTTTAATTATGTCATTTTTTCAGAAACATAAGGAGAAAAATTTAGTCTCAAAAATTATTTAGCAGCACTTCTTAAGAATTATGAGTAGCATAATCTCAGGTAGCTGTCATATTTTCTCACATCTGTCCCCACTGCAGAGACTGTGGCAAGACCCACCTTCATAGCCTGTTGAGTCAGGTGTGTATTGTAGGAAAAGTGTAACTAGTTTATGTGACCTTGATCATAGTTTAAATGGTTTGTTTTGTTATCAGCATGTAATTACTTGGTCACCACTGAACTATACTCTTAGGATCAATATCTGCAGATCAAAGTAGATTATATAGTTATGAAATGCTAATATGTGCCTAGAAATTTCTGAACAGCCTTGTATCTCTAAGATGACTGTGTCTGGCAGGGTCACCTGAGCCCCTCTGCTGCCCTGCTCCCCTCCTCTCCTGCACACTACACTTGGGTTTTCGTGTTTTGCTTGTATGTATGCTAGCTGACTTTTCCCCCTGCAACTGCAAGTCTTCTGATAATTCCCTGGTTGCTGTTTACTACAGTTGACTGTCAAATTCCTCTTTACCAAGATAAACTTTGGGGAAATGCCATCTGGGCTTGCCAGTTCCCCAGCCCCTTACAGCTTGTGCTGTCTCAGCAGCCACTGCTGCCCAGGCTGTTTTTAGGGCAGCAAGGGCAGTGTGGGTACCCCTCAGCTGGCTTTCTCAAAGGGCAGGCATCCAGCTCTCCTAGGATTGAAAGGCAAGTTGAGGATCTGTGATTTGAGCTCAATTTAATCTAATAGATGGTAGGCAGTTGTCTGAGCTGGTGGTCTGCTCCCATGGAGGTGGTGTCAGTACCTCCCATTCCCATTGCTGTGACATCAGCTTACACCACGTAAGGGTTATGGGGCAAGGAGTGTTTTGTGGGTTCAAACAGGATTTACATGGACACCTCAACTCTACCCTGAGTTTAGCACCCTTACCTCAAAAAATTAAACTTGCACTTTATGAGTAAAGTGAGTGTTCAGAAACATTTAATTTATAAATATATCCAGATATCTTAGCTTTACTTTTGTATTCAGCTTACTAAAGGGACCTTGGTGCAGCTGCTGAACAAACTAAGCTGGGATTGCAGATGTAGAGGCATGTGTAGGGTTGTTGTACCTACCTATTGTTTGTACCCTGTGTGTATATGGGGTGTTGGGGTGCCTGGTGTGGCTGCTTTGCTGCCCAGCAGCAGTGGTGAGCACCATCAGCGGCAGGGCTGGGACTCTGCAGACCTCCAGGAGGAGCTCTGGGTTCAGCATACAGCAAGAAACTCCAGCAGGCTGGAAAGGCTGCAGTTTTCTCACAGGACCTGATTTCAGTCTTACTGCTCATGCTGGAGGGAAAGGCCTGCCTGGAAGTGCTGCTCAAACATCAGGGGTGAAACCCTCCCACTCTTCCCGCTTATCCCACAAATCCCCACTTGTTCAGAGCTAAAATGCTCTTTTAAATGCTAACCTACCTTCTCAGCTGCTTCTCTGGCTTCTGTCTCTTTTCTTCCCTTCCCCTGCCTATGGCTACCTTGGTACTCAGCTTTGTTCCCTGCTTTGGACTAATGCAGGAGCTCAGAAGCAGATCATCCTGCAGCAGTTTACCAGCACCCTCTCTACACGCTCAGGTCAGGGCAAAGAGCTAAGACCAACCTCAAAGGTTTAAATCTGTTAAAAATACTTATTTTCAAGAAGTTAATACTGGCTCATTGATTTGTGCCTTGCAGTGACCAGCTGCAAGCTGGATGTCATTGGAACACACTGAGGACACTGAATTGCAAGAGGGATTTCTCGGTCAAGTCTGTCCTCAGACCCTGTGAGAGTTCAGAGCACAGTCATTCAGAGTCAGTCACTGTGAGGTAATGCCAGTCCTACTTTGGGTTAGGTGGGAGCATGTGGGATGTGCCTACAGGGAGGTATTGCAGCTGGTGGTTTTGAGGCTGTTGATGTTCGTGTGTAAAATTAATCACTTTGATTTATTGAGGATTTGGATCGTAAAAGGTAACTTTACCAAGGAAAGGGTTTATTTGGCACAGGAAATTCCGTCCTAACTGACACCTTCTTACAGCTGTAATGAAGTTTAAGAAGTTCATAGATAAACATAGGTTGGAGATACCACCTTGCACTTTTCAGGTTAAAACCTTCAGCTCCCAATGCTTTGCAAGCAGTCAACAAAATATTTTAGTCAATTCAGTTTACTGAGCTAGGGAAAACAAATCCCCCTGTGTGAACCAAGTAGTTCTGGAAAAGGTTTGTAACAGCACTAACCTGAGAACAGATCTTATCTATTGTAGCAGACACTTGCGGTTGAACACAAAGGATTTAATTTTATAAAGAAGACAATAGGAGAGAAAAAATGATGGGGGAAAATGATAACAAGTTGAGACACTAATTTATGTAGCCTGAGAATCTGGCTAGGGCACATATTGTGTCTGAATAAACTGAAATCTGAGTCAACAGCTGCTTCACCAGAGCATAACATAGAAGCCTCTTTGTTGAGAGGAGAGATCTTGTCCTGTGACCTTTGGATAATCATGAGTCTTGTGTAACTCACATCATTTGAAAAGTGAAAAATGTTGAGCTTTCCGTGGTTTTCTAGTCTCAGATGTGAAACGTGTCTCACAGAGGATGTCAGTAGTGAACTACAGCATGCTGACAGCAGAAATAGATAAAAGTAATTACATGTTCTGTTAATTACATGTTCTGTTTCTCATGTTAACTCACAGCAAAGTTGAGCTGAATTTTTGATTGTTTAATGCTCTTTCATCATACATTACTTTGCACATTAATTTTGCTGCATTCTTAAATTATTTTAATTGCCTATTTAGGTAGGAACAACTAAGTCAGATATAACTGGTTGTTCTCTGCAGTAATCTCTACAAGAAACACATTTTTGAGCTGCTTTTGTACACCTAAGCAGGAGCAATGTCTCTATAGGCACACAAACATCTCACCAAATCTTAGTCATTATTTTGCAAAAGATTACACAGTGAGACAGTTTTCTCATCTGTTTTTTCCAATGCAAGTTATTATCCCCTTGCCAAATTAAAATCTAAGAGGAAGCTCCTGATGTTTTTTGTTAGGTTTACAATTATCCTACAAGCTGTGCTGCAAAATTTCTAAATTCATAATGCACATCCACACACAAAAAATAAACATCTCAGGGCAAGACTTCTTCAAAATGTACAAAGCAGCTGCCATATTAGGGTAGAGCTCTTGCCTATTGCCTCTGCTTGTCCCTGTAATAGATGTATTTATTCTGCAGAATGAGGGGGAAATGGAGACTCCATCACACTACAAACAATCCACCCCACAACCTGATTACCTGAAATGCCTAGAAAAGAGCCACAGGAAATCTGAGAGGAGAGATCCTGTAGTTCTGCCACAAGTTGCACGTTGCTAAGCTTGCTCTATCACTTGCTGTATCTATCTCTATCTATCTGTCTATCTATCTATTTTTCAGACAATGTAAAGCAATAATGAGATCTTGAAAGGTCAATATGCAAAATTCTCCCAGCAGGTGCTTGCCAGATGAACAATGCTTGACAAACCCATATTAACTGCCAAACAACCAACCGAGCAGTGTTTCATAGTCATCCTCAATGCTTCCATAAAACAGCTGTGGTTTCTTCTCAATGAAAAGCATTAATCCACATGGAATTGAGAAAACAGAGGTCTGTTTCTCCACTACGTGCAAGCATCCTAGCATGTTCAATTTGAACTGGTAGAAGAAATGAGTATTATAAATCTAGATGCAGCAAATAATTCATAAGCAAGGATATTTAAACCTACTTGAAATCCAGTTGAGATATCCCAAGACAAAGTTTCTGTATTGTACGGCAAAAGTCTCACTGGATCAGCAAATCATCTAATTTTAGTCTGCTGACAAGTCAAGGGGGTCAGCAGTAACCCTAGGACTGCACCAACTGGCTGTGTAATTAGGATGAATCATGTAATTGCTTTCTTCCTCAGGTTCCTTGTTTGCACAGCAGAGGGAAATACAATACCTATCTCTCAGATACAAAGTGGGGACAAATTTTGTTTGGCGAGCACTCCGGTGATCCTTAAGTCAAACAAGTGCTGAGTATGAATCAGCAAGCCTTTAGGGTCTCCATTAAGAGCTTGAAAGGGCTGAAAAGGGGAAAAGTCTCCATGAAGATTGTGTTGAAAACCAGGAAAACATAGGTTGGAGCACTGCTTTTGAAGGCTTAGCAAAGGGTTAAGGTACAGAACCTTTCAACTTCCCTTAAAATAGATGAGACCTGGCCACTGCTGAGAGTTGATCCCAGAATCCCATTTGTTAGGCCAGTGCTTTAATCAGTCTCTGCTAGAAGGAAGACCCATGCTGAGGGTTTCTGCATTGTGGGGAGTGATCTCTTCCTGACAGGTGATGCATGTGACAGGTGAGGTCCCTGTCTCCCAAAGCCAAAGGGTTCAGCTCTGGCTAGCAGGGACTTCTGAGGACTGACATTATTACTCCAAGTGCAGCACTCCCATGTCCAGGCCTCCTCTTTCTCCAGAGCCATGCTGCCCAGCTTTGCAGTTTGCCATATTTGCAAGCCATACCAATATTCCAGCCTGGGCTGGATCCTCTGATATCCTTATTGAGATAGAAAAGGCACAAGTCATACAAACGGGCAGGAAAACAGTGAGGATGGGGGTTATGCACAAGAGAAATGCACTGAAGACTGTTTTTCTCAATGTCAGGTGAAGGTTAATGGTATGAAAGGACAAAGAGAAGCTTTGCCAGTTGAGTTAAAACATCACTAGCTTTCCTGAATTTTAATTTCAGTGTCAGGTGCTGTTCTGTTGCAGAAAGACTTAATGTAAAAAATTCTCATTCTCTTAAGTAGGAATACCGTACACATCAGGCATTCTGATTTATCCAGCTAAGCAGAATTACATTTCAGAACTCAGCCAGTTTCAGAGCTCCTTCAGCCTTCCTGTTACATGACAGTGAAAAATGCTTGTCTTGGAAACATCCTGCTTGTGCACATCCTGTGCTCTGGGCAGCATCACTGAAACACTGTCTGATGCTCATTAAACAGGATTCTTCAATCCTAGTATCACTTTGTTTTTATGATGCTGGATAAACCTACACTTTGGGACTTTTAAATACAAGACAGAAGAAAAAAAAATTTTTTAAAAAGAAGAAAAAAGCTGCTTTGTGACTTGGGGTTATGCTTAGACATGTCTCATGACAGCCTTTTCCTGACTCTAGAATAACCATCAGAATGGTTCTAAACTCATCAACCCAAGGAAAAATTTCAAGAGAAACATTTTGTATTCCAGTATAACGCTCAAGATACCCAGCTGGAGAATAATCTCTAAACTGACCAAAAATCACTATTACTCTGAGGATGACGTTTGTCCTTTATATCTATTACAAAATAAGGGTATCTAGAGATACATTAATATTTTACTGTTTAGCATAAAGCGTGTTTATGCTAAGTGCATTTTCTCTATTTTTCCACTCCTCTGAATCCATGTAGTTGCAACAGAAACAAAAGGTAAATAAAATCTTGGCAGATCAAAAAGACTGAACAGAAGCCCTGGGCTCAGTGTTTTCTATGCAATGCACAACCTGAGAAGGACCAAACACAAAAGGTTGTCCTCTGAAACAAGACTGGGATAAAGGCTAGCACAGTGAAGCTGGCAAAGAAACACCAGTGCTAAGGGAGAAGGTGTTCATGAATGGGTTACAATTAACACTTAACCTAAACCACTCACAACACAGAAACTAACAATTAGTGAAGAAACAGTTCTGGTCAACAAATGAGTGAACGCATTTTTTCTTTCAAATGAGAAAAATGTTCAAGTGTAAACTATGAATAAGTTTCTCTTGTCCTCTTTCCCTTCTGTCTTTTCCATTCTCTCTCATCTTTCCTCTAGGAGGTTAAGTTCCTATGGAGTAACAATGTGTTGAAGATCATAAAAATGTAGAACCAGCAACTACACTGGTCAGTACATTGACTGCTCAGCCAAACTCTTAAAAGAGACATCTTTTGGAGATGGCTGCATTATCAGTTCCTAGATTCCTTATTAGATTCAAACAAACATGGATGTGAGGATACAGTTTAGTTACCTAAGCATCCCTTAAAGCAAATTCCGTATTTCGTAGGAAAAATACGTATCTAGTTTGGAGTGTTTTAACTGTCTAGTAATCTCAGTGTTCTGATCTCTTGCAAGAAGACTTAATAGAAATATAGGAAGGAATGATAGGAAGAAAGACCCCTAAGACCTGGCATAGAGTGTTTCCTACAGGATTCTTCCCTTCCTTGGTGATTTGTGACCTTGGTCTATTGATTTGTGTTATCTGACATTTCTAAAAAAAACCTGATTGTAGCAGAACATAACTTTTTTGAATTCCAGACCACTCACCCAGGATGTATCAGAGTCTGCCATAGCTAGCATAGGAAAAACTCCTCCACAAACAAACCACATGAAATTTCCTATAGGAAGTTCTACTCAGAATCAGTTTTTTTCTAGCAGAATAAATGCTGCTCCTTCACAGCTACATTTCAAAAAAGGAATAGAAACTGCAGAGAAAAAACCCAAATTACTTAGTGTTCTAATGAGCTGCAGAGAGTAAAACCCATCTGGGGCAGACATACCATCTGGAACAGGAGCTTCCCTGGTCCCTTTTCACTTTGACTGTAAAACCCCAACACCTTCCCCTGAAAACTAAGATGCCTAACAAAGAGGAGAGCACAAAAGCTCACTGGAAAGTGCACCACAGAGGCTACTCTCTTCTACCACTGTCAGGTGCTGTTTGGTGAATTCATTTCCTTCCCTCCTTGAGCTCGTTCAGTTGGGACTATTGTACTCACAGCTAATGTTGTGCTGTATGTTCTACACTCAATTAATGGTTGTCAGTGGGAAAGGTATGGAGTGGGAGTTTGTAGGGATTCATTCTTGATTCAATACTAGTCAGCGTTTTAATTGACTTAGCAGTACACAAATCAAAAGCAGAGAAGTGGTGTGGGCAGACTGCATGTGCTTTGGAGGATAAAAAATCCTGCAGGATTAGAAGATGTAGCATTAAAGAAAAGCAAGGACCCAGTTAGATTAAACTATGCTCTATGTATTAAAATCTAAAACTAAGGGGAAAAGCCCTGTCGTACATCAGGGGCTGAACTATTAAGGCAATCACCTACAACAGAAAAGAATGTGTTACTGGTTGTTTTTCTTCTAACTAGCTCACTCTGCTACAATTCCAGTTTGAATATTTCTCTGTGCTTTCGGCAGAGCACAGAACTCCCCTGTCGATTCTTACAAATGAAATATTGGAAACTTACATTCTTCTGTACTGAAATTGCAGCAGTAAGTGAAAAAAAGAAAGAAAAACAGGGAAAACAGTGCCAGGATGGATGTAAGTGCAGCAGAAAAAAATTCACTATGAGATTGACTTGGAATAAACCTTGATCAAGATGTTCAGGTCCACAGTGGGCTGCCCACCTCAAATTCTGCATGTCCTCTGTGGAGGATAACCATTCATCAACCAGTAGCATAGATGAACAAATGCTGACAAATTCACTTTCTCCAGCTCAGTTTAGTTAAAACAAGGTCCCCCTAAACAAAAATGTCTATTCATAGGACACCAAATATTTTGGGTTAGCAAAGTATCTTTTAAATCTTGAAGTTTTCATTCCTTTGCCCTCTCATGACTAAACTGTAAATTATATTAATGCTTTTATTAATGTCTAGATTTTCAGATTTACCTGCTGTACTTTAGAAATCCCAGGCACTGTATGACCCAAGCATCTTTTCAATATTTTAAAAATCTTTATAGTTGTAAAGCTAACAATATTTTAATAGATAAAGTTTTATCTTTTCAAATATATAAGTGACAACTGACACAAGATTTCATGTATTTTCAATAATGCTCCAAAACTTTATTGAGTTCACCCAACATCTATGAGGATTTATGTAGGATATTTAAAAAAAAAAATCATCAGTTCCTTTTTTACTTTCACCTTCAACAAAAATACAGTAAGGTTTCTGGTGTCACAGTATTCTCATTCATTTTCATGCAGACAATTTTTGGTAAAAACAGGATTCAGACCAAGGCTGAGTAAGTGCAGGAAATCTCCGAGGTAAGAAATGTCTCATTCTAGCAGTATTTTATCCTTCTACTAGACAAGGCATTAAATGTTTTTTTCTACAATGCAAAAAAGAAGACAGGTGTTTTGTCCATAGTTTTATTTCACTAGGCAGGTTTATACAGTTCTGCATAAAGGTCATTGTATGCATGGCCTGAAGTACAAAGCTCCCTTTGAAAACTCCAGCACAAAGACACTGCATATTGACAACATTAAACAACGATGTGGGTGGTATAGGGCAAAAAAAATTAAAACAAAACATCATTCTTTCTATTGGAAAAGCATAATAAAACAAGGCACTTTCAGTAAATAAGTGAAGAACAAAAAAATGCTGTATCAAAGATTCCACAGAACTGACCCAGAGCACTGTAACAAAATTCTGCAGTAATGAACAAGTAAAATACAAAAAGGCACTACATAATCCTCTCCCTGCAACTCCCATTTCTCAACCAATTAGCCAACTGAACTTGGCACAATGGAGTCTTAATTATAAAGTGCATCTCCTGTCTTAATACATTTTGAAAAATAGGCTGTACGACATAGGGACCAACATCCCCATGTGTACAATATATTGAAACAAAAATACACTGCAACTAGATTCAATCTAGTTATGAACTGTGCAGGAAAAAATATGGCTTCTTTACAAGTCTTTCAATGACCTCCATATAATCTGGAATATTTTTAAACAAACATGAATGCATTAGCAAGGTGGTAAGAGGTAGTGTTCTGAGTAAATGGCAAATTTACAGATTTTGTTGTTACATGGGTATATAACAAAGGTATCCCAGATTTTCAAAGCAGCATTACTGAACAAAAAAGCATTACAGCATGCTATCTTGGGATGAAAATACACAGTGTTTGGGGGGGTCTCAGATCAGTTCTTTCAGCAAAAATGGCCATTTTACAATGTCCAACTATAATCCCATTTTGTTACTACTTTTCTCTTGGTACTGGAAGTTTTCCTATTGCATTGCATAAAATTTTCAGAGAAACTTTCTTCAGCTTCAGAATTTAAAACCAACACATTCTCCATTCCTATACACAAATGAGTCCATTTTTCCTTCAGCAAGCATTATTTTATGGCTGTAAGAAAACACAAATACCAAACAGACGAACACATCAAATGTGTCACAACAATGGCAATATATGACATATGAGTTAGATGTGTTCCATGATTTAATATGAAACTTCTGTCATTCTGCTAGGAAAGTCAGCCAAATTGTATATGTACACTATCTAAACTTCAGCTGATTTTAGCCCTTATTAGACTTCAATATATTAAATATATAAAGGCTAGATAAAAACTGAAATCAAAGCAGCACTGGATATATTTCTTACATTAATAATTTGTAAGGATTTATGTAAACATTCAATATGTGCATTCTTGCTCTTTGCTGTAAATTCTTCACAGCTACTCTATGATCCTACCCACAGATACACCCTTAACATGAACCTTTCCCAGGTAACAGCCGCTGCTGCTCAGCTATTCTTCATCCGTGGTATAGGCTACTTCAGCAACTTCAATTTCTGGGGCAGAATTTCCAGCCAAAGAGCCACTCCAGCATGGCTCATGGTTCTCTTTGTCTGAGCTGCAAAGACAGATCAATAAGTGGAAACTGGTATGATTTTCCATAGCCATTTTATGCAGACAATCCACAAAACATTGACAAAGCTTTTTTAACTTTCAGATCTAAAATTATCTGTCCTGAGGGCCTTTATGCAGCAGAGAGGTGCAGTAAAATGCTGAATTCCTCAGCTGTGCAGAATTAATGTAAGACTGAACATTTCAAAACACATACTTTAAGGATAACTAAAATACAAGTAAAATAATGGTATTTACCAGCTGTCCTCACCCAGGGTACCCTGGTCTGCTTCTACTGCAGAAGACTCCACCTCACCACTGCACTCACTTTCTTCTCCTGACATTTGACGAGTCATTTTTCCTAAAGATAAATCCCTACAACAGATAAGAACAGAGTACCACCAATCCATACAGCAAACATTTGTCACTGAATAACTGTTTGTTTTACTTTAACCTTGGCAGTTTCTGCAAACAGATTGGAAGTAGCCTTTCAATCTCCCTCCTGCATGCCCCATTTCTTTGATTGATACCGAGATGGCAGGGCTTGCACTGGATAGCTATTTGAACAGTTTATTTGCTCCAGCTGCTTCTTCCTAAACTAAACTCAGTCCTCTAAATCTCTGGGCCACCAAAATGATTAGAGGGATGGAGCACCTTTCCTATGAGGAAAGGCTCAGAGAACTCAAATTGTTCAGCCTGGAAAAGAGAAGGCTTTGGGTGATCTAATTGTGGCCTTCCAGTACCTGAAAGGAACCTAAAAGAAAGATGCAGAGAGATGCATCTTTTTACAAGAACCTGTAATGACAGGACTGTTCCTCCAAAGGAGAATGGCTTCAAACTGAAAGAAGGTAGGTTTACATTGGATATTAGGGAAAAAAAAATCTTTACTGTGATGGTGCTGAGGCACTGGAACAAGTTGCCCAGAGAAGTGGTGGATGTCCCATCCATGGAAGTGCTCAAGGCCAGGTTGGATGGAGCTCTGAGCAACCTGGTCTAGTGGAAGGTGTCCTTGTTCCTGGCAGGGGTTTTGGAATTAAGATGATCTTTCAGGACCCTTCCAACCCAGGCCAGTTTATCATTCTCTGGTTGCATGACAACTTAGTAGCTTCACAAAATTCAAGTCCCAGAGAAGTGTGTATGACTTAAGGCAACCTGGTGCATTCAGATTAAGCCATACACATCTTGCCTACACAGCAGGATTATAACCAAAATATAGTCAAAAGAAACACAGGAGGATAACAAAATGATTTCTTCAATGGCTTCTCAAGTTTCTCACTTTTGTAACTACAAAACCACACACTAAGTTCCAAAGCAATACATTTTTCCATTAGCGATAAAGACATTTTTTTTCTTAATGGCAACAAAAGATAATGGTCCAGCTAGCTTGGCTACAAATGGGAATATGGTCATGTAGATTGACCAAAGAAATCCTTTTTTCCAAACCATTTCTCTATGTGGAAAACACACATCAATTTAGCACTGAAAGCTGTGACTTGAATTGGAAACAAAAGCTTGTGATTCATTTTGTGTTTAAAGCAATACTACTATATTTCTTTCCCTTTCAAAATTGCTCTAACTACTGTTGTTTATATTTTATTTTAATGCATACATTTTATGTAAAGACTTAGAAGCATTCTGTAACATGATTACCAGCCTATGTTTGAGCCAAATCCAGCAATAATACAATAATAATAAGTCCTGGCAAGTCTCAGGACTTGTCCAACTGCCCCCTTCTGCCTCACATCCATTGTAGGTACCTGGCCTTTAGAGCGTGTAGGCCTAAGATGCTTAATTCTTGTTGGGCCATCTAATAAAAATTCTACTTCAACATGGCCAAAGACAGACACATTTCTTTTGGGTTCATTTACCATCAGACAAGCTGAAGTTCTTTACCAAAAAACCTTGTGATCTTGTTTATTTTTACAGCCAAAAGTCATAGAAGCTCTTTTTCATCAAGACTTCAGACACTGTGTGGCTGACTTTCACTAATTTTGTATGTCTGGGAAACGAGCAGTGTGTTTGAGTATTTAAAGAAACATGACCTATATTCAGAGAAAACACTAAAATATCAAGTCTCTTTTTGCTATTCACACCTTTTTCTTTTCTGTCACACAGAATTTCCTATCATGATGTTTTAGCCAAATGCAAGTTATTTAATTTTTCCTGATTATTTCACTATTTAATCCAGCAGCATGTCATAACTTTCTTATCAAACAGGGGAAGCATCTTCCAAATGTAATTACTTGCCTTCAGGAGTAAGGGACAAACTGAATATGGTATTCTGATCAGAATTTTCAGTCACCCACAATAACTGCATTTAAAGCCTTTCTCAATGGTAGAACACTTCACTAGAACATTTTAAGGTATGATTTGTTAGTCAACTTGGATATGCTGGACTCAGCAACCCATGCAGCATTAAAATAAAAGTTATTTTAAATGGTTTTTTTTTAAATTTTCTTCACTGCCCTTGGTCTGACACACGTGCAGAGGGGATGTGTTTTCATCTGATCTCATGTTAGGAACAGATTCTTTACTGTGAGGGTGGGAGGCACTGGAACAGGTTGCCCAGAGAAATGAATGCTCTATCACTGGAAGTGTTCAAGGCTAGGTTGGATGGGGCATTGAACTACCTGGTCTAGCAGAAAGTGGATGATCTTTAAGGTTCCTAAACAATTCTGTGATTCTATGAAGTTCTAATGGGACCATAGGAATTCACTCTTTTGCTAAGGAAATGCTGCATTACTGACTCAGCAGCTCTAATGGGACTCTGGATAGCACAACACCAGTTCTTCAGCTCCTGCTACAGAATTTAGCAGACAGGGTTTTCCCTTGGGTTTAAGTGGACAATCTCCCATGCTATTTAAATGGTACCTGCAGCAGCTCATTCCAAGCAATTTCGAACAAAATAAACAAATTACTACATATATATAACTGCTTGATCACTATGCTCTGTCAAAGCTTTGAGTACACACAGAATTTTATAACTGAAAGTAATTTTCCCACTCATCTCTAGCAGGGCATTTCATATTGTCAACATTTCAAAAGCAGAACAAAATCCTCCTCTATCTTTACAGGACTTAAAGGATTAGGAAACTATCACAGTTACTTTAGAGGGAAAAGATAGGACAAGTTTCTCAGTTATTTGTACTAAATAGCTTTTAGCCAGCATACAAGAAAGAGCTTACTGAAAATATTGTTTTGTATGTGGTTATGTAGGGAAAATGGTTTTCAAGACACAGCTAAAGCTGGTGCTTGTGACTAGACAGAGAAAATGCTTTCATGGAGATAACCTCCTAAAACCTTTAAAATTTCTACATACCTAATTCTTCTTTCAACAGCATCGATATGAAGCTGCTTTTCAGTTAATAATTTCTTCAGTGATTCAACCTCCCTTTGTTTTTCAAGCAGTTCTTTTTGTAGGCGATAATTTGTTTCCTCCAGAGTTTCACAGAAAGCCTAAAAGACAAATTTAAGAGCATCTTCAATTTAACTTCAGTGGACTGGCTTTATTGACTTTCCTCTTAGAAATACCAACCTGTAACAGTGTTATAGCTGCTTGCCTTCAGATTGATTACTACAAAAAGCTATGTAAATTTTAAACAAAATTCTTATCTTAATAATGCTGCTTTGCTTTGAATGATGAATTTATTATGCTAAACTGCAATGCAAATACTTTAATCATATCATGTGAGAGAATGGATTGTAAGAGAATAGACATGGTGCTGCGGGCAACCTCGCCCTTGATGAGTTGCAGCTGTACTAATTACCAAAGAGTGGAAGCAGCCTGGCCCTTAATAGGTTGCAGCTGTATCCAATAGGTATGTGTGTTATAAAAGAGTAGGTTGGCAGGTTGCAGAGAGAGGAAGGAGTCAGTGTTGCTGTCTGTGGGGATTCACAGAGGAAAAGGTGTGAGTTTCACCACAGAGTAATAAAGTGCTGATGCTTGCCACCATTTTTGATGTCAGTCATGTGACCACCATCAATAGTTTGTTTTTCTCACAACAAGAGACACTAGAAAAGTAGTTCCTGATTTTGAACCTTTTCGCCTATATGGAACATAAACTGAACTCCCTGCTTCCTTCTCTCCTCATAAAAGTTTTGTTTCCACATGACTTGAAAGTCAGTTTCAAAGTATCTATATATTCCCACAATGCGAGGAATATTTGGATTAAGTACATATTCTTTCCTTATCCAGGATAAAGACAAAGCTGTACAGTTCTGTATCAAACACCTGCTACAAATATGAAATCATGACAATCAGAAGACCAGTAGAAAAATATTTTGAAAAAGTTTAATAGGATGCTGTGAACGCTTAACTACTCAGCCATGACAAATATGCTGTGCTCCTCTGCTGAGCATGGCATGTATGTATCACACACCCTGATGGATCTGTCAGTGAGCAATCACAAAACCCAACATGAAGAGCCCATGTCTAATGCAACATCCACTGAATGCAGGAAGTGACACAAGTGTTGGCACAGAGCCTACTCATCTATTACTGGAAAGCACAAGTCTTCCAATAGTAATGTGCAATTCTGATTTAATAATTTACATGTTCTCTAAAAATAAGAGCCCCACGTGGGAGGCTCTCTTGGCTTAATATTACTTGCAACTAACCACTAATTCAGAGTCTGCTGAATATAAACATTTTATATGAGCTCGGTTAAGAACAATGCTGTTAAGATACTGTTATTCCTAAAGTTTTAAAATGGGCTACAAACATCAAGAATATACTAACCTTTGCTTTAACTGAAGCAGACTCATAATCTTTAAAATGTTAAGTTTTCCTTTAATTATACAATACAAACAAATGAATAACCCTATTTTTTCCATGGAATTTTAATTTATTTTATTGACTCAGACAGCAAATTTATCTTTGTTGACAGGCACTTGAAGATCAGTCATGAGTTAAGCCATAGCTTTATTCAAGTCTACTAGAGCCAAGAGCACATGTCATGCAACTCACTCTTGACACAGCATTTGTAGTGATTGCTTTAGCTATCACTCTGGTTAAGCAGTCATCCCATTTCAGCCAAGCCAATTAAGTAAATTTTTCTGCTCTTGGTAAAAACATTCAAGGTTACTGATACCCTAACTGAAAATTGGACGTTACTTCCTTAAGAATATAATTATAAAGTTTATTATTTCAACCTTTGGATGTATGCACATGGAAATTTCCCTATACACAAAACAGATAAAAATATTGCACAAATGTTGAAAACTATTTCATTGTTCTGAGAACTGAATAAAGCCTTTGGGGAAAACTCATCTCTATCTGCCCAAACAAACACAGGCACTGTTTGAAACTGATTAAGAAAACATCAGTATATTCTGAAGGATGCTGTAATAGCAGAAAAGTGAGGCAAAGCTGAGAAAGGGAACAGTGTGTAATGAGCTATCTTGTTCTTTAGACAGCTGGACACCTGGAGTCTGCAACAGTTTTAACACCCAGGTTGGACTAATTTTCCCTGTAATTCTGAAACCAATTTTCTGAACCAGGAGACAACTTTGCTTCCTTCTTCAGATCATGAAACAGAGATGGCCGGGAAACAACTACCAAGGATATGACCAAAAAAAAAAAGATTTAGTGAGTATTTTGCCTGCTTTTCTGTGATTAAATTTCTTGGCCTAATCAGCTTCTAAAGGAGCAGGTACCTGTATACCTCCCCTAGAAAAGATAAATGTGTTTTGGCAAGTCCTTGGAATAACAAAATAGACATAAACCAAATGGAAGATATCCATATTTTCCATTATCAGGAAAACAGAAGATTTTTTTTCTGCAACGCTCTGGATGGTAACAGAAAGGCAGAACAGAAGTAAGTTTTGAGATATCTTTAAAAATGAACTCCAGGAATAAGTACATGAACCTCGGTGCTTTTCCTGTATAGGGCAGTTCAGGGAAAGAAAATAAAAGAAACAAACAGTAAGGGATGAATATAGATGCTTTTAGTATGCAGGAGTTTAGGCTCCTAACAATCAGAAGCAAGACAAAAGGCATGACCGCAACCATGGATTTCAGGTTGAGCAGACTTCAAATCTCTTCAGAAACCTGCTTGGAAGAAAGAATCCATGGGAAAACATCTTGGAGCAAAGAGCAGTCCAGGAGAGCTAGTTGGTATTTAAGGATCACCATCTGCAGGGTCAACTAAGTATGGCTCAACTATGAGAAAGTCAAGCAAAGGTTGCAGGTGCCCTGTGTGGATGAGCAAGGGTTTCTTGAGCTCAGACATCAAATGCAACTCTACTAAGGGTGAAACCATGGAGAGATGACACAGTAAGGCTGCTGTCTAATCTTACAGAGACAGGATTATGAAAGTGAAGGACAACCTGGAGCTGAATCTGGCAAGGGACATGAAAAGAAACAAAAGAAGGACTCTGCAAGTACATCACCAACAAAAGAAAGATGGGAAACCATGGACTTACTGTGTTGATTGGAAAAATTAGCCTTGAGTAATTCCTTCCCTGCAACCAGAAGGAAGGTCAAGAAACTCACCTGCAGTGGGGGAAGACCAGATCAGGGAGCACTCAAACAAACTGGATGTACTAATGTCCACGGGACCTGAGATGTTGCACCTTTTTACTGTGCTGGTGGTCAGCCACTGGAGCAGGCTGGACAGAAAGGTTGTTAAGTCTCCTCTGCAGAACATTAAAAACCTGACTGGACATGGACTTGAGCAACCTGCAGTAGCTGACCTTACTTGACCAGGAGGGCTGGAATAGATGATCTCAAGAAGTTCCTTCCAACCCCAGTCACTCTATAAATAAAGTGCGGTATCTCTTGGAGAATTTTATGACAGCTGTCTCAACAACTTCACAGAAATGGGTAATAGCTAAAACTAAAGCAGCACAGCTGTTTTAATAGTTTGATTAAATTCCAGTGGAAGAATAACACAGATTTTACCACACCATGCATAACTGAAATTTCGATGAAGAGGGCACTTAATTTTTTAAAATTATCTGAACAAATAATGACAGTAGTTTAAAAAAAAATTGATCCGCTTAAATATCAGTGATGAAAAGGGACTGTACACAAATCAAACATGAGCTTGTGACACAAAATCATACTGAATATTTCACATGCACATAGTAACGTAACAAGAACCAAGGCAATCTTACATACATGCAAAACAAACTGGCAATATAAATTTAGTTGAACAAGAATCATTTAACATTCATAATTTCTGCAAGACTAACAATGTATGTACAGTTTGAAAACATAGTTATTCTATAAAGCACGAAAACTAAGATCATCTGCTCTAGACAACCCTGATACAGCTCTGCATGTAAGTAAAACTTACTTCTAATAAAATAGGCTGCAGCACACATTATTGCTTGTTCAGCGTGCTTATATGCATGTTGAAAAGCTGCTGGTTTAAAACACTACTTGACACTACTTCGTTTTTGGTGGTGAGAATTAATTATTTAACTGCATTCATTACATGAGAAAGCATCCCTTCCCATGACAGGGGTGTTGGAAGTAGGTGATCTTTATGGTTCCTTCCAATCCAAACCATTCCACAATTCTGTGATATTAGAGCAAGAAACATTTCCCTGCAAGATCTGAAGTCTAAGGTATAAGCACTGTAACAATGTGCTGAATATAAACTTATAAAATCTGTCCTTATATTCAGTAGGTGCCTTATATAAGTAGTTGCTTTACAAAACAAACTTCACCCACGGCTCATAAAAAGCAAAAAAAAATATATATTTTGGGACAGGAATGAAGTGCAACAGTCAAAGATGATTAGTGTACACCAGTTATCGGACTACACCTATTCTGGAAACACATCCTTTTGTGATTTTTGTGGAAGAAGAGAAACAGGAGTGTTTCATTTTGTATTACTACACAAATTTGACAATGTTCTAACACCACCTGCCTTTTGCATTCTGTTTGTATCCTACTACTTAGCACTTACCCTGCTCTCTTCTAGACTGTCAAAAGGACCCGGAGGATCATCCAGACAAAGAAATTCTCTCACTGCAAGGCTTTATCAAATAAAAGAGAGTGAATTACTGGAAGTACAGAACCAGCAACAACACTTACAAATGATCACAAAATGGAGATATTTCTTTAAGTGACACAAAAATTTACATTCTCAACTCCCAAGTATTCAAAACAATTAACAAATAAATAGTTAACAAACTGTTAAGTCTTAGTTGTATGTGTTGACCAGGGACAGTATTTAGAATGGAACTTATGAAGATGAGTAAGCAATTTTAGAATGTCATTTTTAAAAATTTTCATAGAATTTCTTGCTACATGACAATTGGCAAGTTTATCACTTTGTTATTGAAGAGGTTTTAAAAAGTTGTCCTGGAGAAAAATAAGTGTAATAAAGTTAGTATTATATGACGGATGAAAAGTGTGCTGTTAAAATCCATATGCAGATCCCTTCAGGTAGTATCAGAGAATTTAAGCATGAGTACTGAAACCTGTCTCCATTTTGCCAAGATCATAATCCATTGACATATACAGATTATATAATTTTAATATATACAGTGTATATTTTAATATAAATAATAAGTTATAAAATAATACAAGACAATGTGCCATGGATCTACTACATAGCCATCTCTGAATACACATTTCAAACTAATGCATTCCATTTGGATTTGTGTAATAGTCGCCATCCCCTTCTGTGCGTTGTTTTGCAAAGGCCAGAAGAATGAAGTAGGTGTAATCCTGTGGTTTACTACAGAGTATTTTAAGCATCTGTCTCATTCTGTCTTCCAAATTTAGATTACTTTTCACAGAACTCCTAAACATCTTCAAACATGTCCCTTCAGCCACCTTTTTAAGACTTTCCTGCTCAGTTGTATTAATTCTTCTTCAAATAACCTCAAATCAGATCACTGTAGTCACAATTAATTAGCAAGTAGTAACTTAGGAGCAACGCTGTGCATGCTCTCACTAGTTTAAAACATCTCCTACTGCAATGAGTGCACAAAAATGAAAAATGTGAATCCAAACTTAATTTTCTGTCTCTTCCTCCCACCTGAATTCTATGGAAAAAGGTGAGGGCAAAAGGCAGTAATTTTCTGTTTTCCACTCATTCTCTGCATTTGAGGTTTTCACAAAGCACAAACACAGAAAGGAAACTTTCATCCAGCTTCCATCCTAATCACCCAGCTTCAGGTGTGCCAAGCAAAATGAGGAGAAATTTCTTCAAACACTAATCATTCATTATACTACCACTTTTAGTTTTAAAAAGACTCTGAAGAACATTTATCTAAAATACACTGAACATTTACTTTGCTGTTCCTTTACCTCAAATAGGCACCTGATGGAATGAACATTTATTCACAGCCTAGCTTTGCTCTGAGAGTCTGCTCTGACCCTGCTCTCCTCTCCATGTTACACCTCTTCCTTTCCCTTCATGAATAGAAGATTCTGCCTTTAAAGTACCTCAGGGATCTTTTCTGCCCTGTGGCAGAGCTTGCTGTACACGCATGCTGGCTGACATCCCTCTCCAGGGAGGAGCAGTGCCAGCATTACAGAGGGCAGCAAGGGGCAGTGCAGCACATGGATCCCTGATTCCAGGCTGACCGAGTTCCTCCCTTCCAAGCTTCTTATACAGGGTGGAGACAGGACAGCTCTGTCATCTATATAAAGACCGATGATGCTTCTGTTTAGCAGGTTAAACTTCTTTCTCTTCACTTCACGAGTTCTATGAAATTTTCCTGACCACAATTTAACTCTGTGGGTGGATTTCAATTTGATTTTTCACTGAATCTTCAATACAACGTAAAACATGAGAAGTCTATAAAACACAAACTCTAAATTTAGCCACCTGCATGTATTATCCTCCATTTTATCTTAAAAATACTTTGTGAATCTAGTTTTATTTAAAAATAGGTATACCAAATGAGGTCTCCTATCCTTGAAGAGCAAATTTCCCACTGTCAATACAGTACATAAAGTATAAAGAGAAATAAAACAGACTCCTCTACAAAGAGAAAAGGCTTTTTTGGTTTAGGTCTGACCCAAGCAGTTTGACTTATCTGCAAAACTGGAGAAGCAAATGGTGAGCTTTAAAGTAGAAAAGAGGGTGAAATGCTCACCACTGCTCATGTGAGGTACAATTATTAATTCCCATTAATATTGAATTTATTCTCTGATAAGTGAGCAAATATATTAGATGGATCAAATCTCCTTCATTCTAATTACTTCTTGAGGAATTCAGACCTTCCATAGATCCAAACATTAGGATCATATCAATAGGTTATAAAATTCATTAAAAAATTTTGTCTTCATGCAGAGCCCTATACAGACAAAAGTTCTACAAACCACGTTTCAGTTAACCATCTCTTCATTAGCCAAAATACAAACTGATTCTACAAACATTTTATTTTAATTCCTTTTCATATCTGATAACCAACGTAGTCTAAAAGTTTCAGTTTGGAGTTTTTTGCCTTAAAATATGACAAACACTATTTTGTACAATATAGTCCATCACTAAGATACAAATAAGCCAGCTGAAATGCTGAACTAGCTGCAACAATATGAAGTGTAAAGACTTCAGATCTATTTAAGCAAGTCCATTCCATTCACAAGGGTGTCTCCAGCAGCATAACAAAAGTTACATTTAGGGACGAGATTGATTCTTTTTAGCACACCTATTATTATGTAATTTAATTATTAGGAAGTTTTTAAACTTCTCAGCTGCTTACCTCACCCATATAATCATATTTAATAGCTAATGACACAGAAGCTCGTAAGTTGAGCCCCATTTCTTTTTTAAACCATTTAAGCTTTGTCTCTGACATCTCACAACAAAGCTTTGCAACTCAGCATGACATACTCCAGGATGACTATGAATCATCAAAATATTAACATTCTTTACTCACCTTCCCTCTCTCCTCTGATGATTTCACACGCCCTGTTTGTCTCACCTAAGACAACAGACTAAAGAGAACTCTTCTTGCAGAGAAGTTTTTCTGCAGTTTCATCTGTTCTTGCTTTCTTTCTCTGTACCTCTAACAGACAACTCCTTTGAAATGGAATGCTGTATTTTAGCACTGAACTATGTGGAAGTACAATTCAGATTCCCAGAGCAATAACTTCTTTTTCCCCTTTTAAGTTCCTCTAATGATTTTAATGAAACTTTTTGACTATTGCTGAGTGCTGAACTGATTCAGAAAACTAGTGGTATCAATACCAATAGTTATTTTCCAAGTTGCAAAATCAGCTGAATTCATAAATCTGTATGGGTGTACTTACTGTCATTTTCTACTTCAAGACACAAAAATTGGTATTAGTAACTCAGTACCTCAGGATCCTTCCACAATAGCTTGTGATCTCATTATTCGTTCCATTCTCCAGATAATTTCAAGATCTTCTGAACATCAGTGTCTGCAACTGTGATCTAACATTCCATTGGTACCACCCCTAAATTTCCATCAATCCTTTTCCCCTTGTCTCTTAACCATTTTATATGAGCCCTTTCATAACTACTTGTTTGTCTCTACAGGAGACATTATACCATTTTTATTTACCTGCTTACCACTTTGCGTTTCTTTTTACAACAAGCAGTATCAAAGTCAGACTGATGTACAAATCCCTATTTTCCAGACTCAGCAGTCAAAAGCCTTATAAAAACAAGTAAAATGTAGTAATACCCCTTCTACTCAAAAGTAAAGTAGTTATCTTCACTATATGGTCTCACGGTCTCACACCACAGCCTGGCAATTTTAAAATTTTGTTCCTTTAAAAGTCTCGAGGGAATTAGACTTGCTTTAGAACATTTCTTACTCTTTGTTTTGAATGAAGTTTCACATGATGACAGGTTCTCAGACTCATTACTCGAAGAATCTCTAGCATAGCAACCTTAACCTTTTTATTTCTGGTGCTGGCAAAGGTTTTAAAACTAACTGCTTTGCCTCTAGCAAGTTGCTTACCTAAATTCTCTTCTGGGCCGTAATAAAATTATTTTACATTTCATTTGTCAGAATCACATTCTATTAATTTTCCTGCTTTGGAAGAATCTCCAACTTAGTACAGAAAAATATACTTTTGAAAGAAATATTTGCACTTTGCTGGCCTAAAAACATTATGTTTTTTAAACTATTAAGATTTTCTTGATTATTGGTTTACATTTACTTATGTGCAGGCATCTGTAAATTCCTTTCATGTCATGTCAATAAAATACCTGTAGTTTAATACGCGTTTTAAGAACTAATTGCATAATAGTGTAGGTGCTCTACATTATGAAAGCCTAACACACCTAGTATATGTTAACAATATTATCAATTCTGCATTAAACACAGAAAAATAATGTTTTAGGAATAAACATGGGATTATTCTAACATTTTAAATATTACAGCTTTTAGTTATCCCTGTACAAAATACTGCAATTCCACTTTTTTTTATGCTAAAATGGGACTGATTTAAAAGGACACTGAATAATTCACATAATGACCAAATGCACAACACGAATGTTACTGAAATCCCTCACCATGCTGCCCAAAGGTACACTGCTGGAGACCAGGAGTTTTATAAGAGGAGTATGGACAGAAAAAAAGCCACAAATGAAGAAGCAAAGGTTAATCACCTACCAGTTAGCAATATCTTTGTGAGCTACCAGGTTCTGGAGGAATGCCTGCAACCCCAGCTGTCGATCTTCCAAGAAGTCAGGGTTGTAATTATCCTTGAACCAGCGCTTCGGTGGAAGCGCCAACCGAAAGCCCGGAAACATATCTTTTAGCTGAAATTGAAATTAAAGGCAGAAAAAAATTAAAAATTGAGAAAAATACTAATTTTGCCACAGGCACTGACTTTACTCAGATTTATAGGATATTTCTGACTTCTGCTAAGTTGAAGCATAACGTAAGTCTCAACTATAAGTACAAGTGACATTACAACTTCAATTGCGGACACAGTTCTGTCACTTGCTGCCTTATGCAATGGAGAGCTTTGCTTTGTTATTTAATGTCTGAGTCTGCTGTCTAAAGCTTTTGAGTCTGTAAACATAAGAAAACTGTAAAAAAAAAAAGTACCAGATGAATAATAATTTCAGTGTTATTTCTCCTAAAGCACTCAAGGATAATAAGTACTACATATACATACATATAGAATAAAACCCCATTACAGATCTATAACTCTGCAACTTGTCTTTCCTGGGGGGCTAGAAAAAAAAAATCACAACACATGCATGAGATACTTCTTGTAAAGAGCAGTTCTTTTTACACCCAGAATAACAAAATTTCATTATGCAAGTATGGCTCAACTCCTAGTAACATGCAAAACTGTATTCCTGAGTTACTTAAATAGCAACAGGGTATAGCTGACATCAGAAATACCCAGATTTTTTTCTTTGAATTCAGAAATAAAATATACAGGTGAATGAAAGCATAAAATTATACAACAGTGAACCTCTCCAAGGATGCCAATTTTTTTTCTAATATGCATGATAATAAAAAAAACTTTAACACTTTGATAAAAAACTATTTTTCAAAGTTATGCTTGACAAAGAAAAATCTGAGAGAGGATTTACAACCAACATGAACATGGAAAAAGGTTTTATAAAATCTAGTATCTCAGCTGCCACAAGAATTGTTTCATCTTTTTTTCTGAATACAGGATCTAGCCAACTTCTGTCAGAGATGTTCTGCACACATTGATTATATTAATATGAATGTTGCAGTGATAGAAAATTCTAATGGGCAGCTCTTTCACCAGATTCAGTTTTAGAAAAGTTAGAACAGATGCTGCACTTCAAACAGCATCTCTCTACACACTTTAAAGGAAGAACCATATTAATGGATCGCCTTTGCTTATGTAAGTATCGTTTCACAGCATCAGGTGCTTTTTAAACATCACAAGTACTGTTTACTCAAATAGCCCATGATAAATACTAGTTCCTTATTTACAGAATAGTTTATTGTCAAAGCCTTGCTCTTTACTTCGGAATTTGTTTAAGTATGTTTTCCTCTTACTGAATTTCATCTTGATATTAGACTCTTCTTCATATCTTTAAGTTTATATTTGGTCCTCCAAAGTTCCTTCACCTCTTACCAAGTAATTAATACCATATATATATATGTACAAGAATATATATACATATATATATGTGTGTGTATAGACACATATGGACAGAACCCATAGGATGTAACAAAATGAGTTCCTGTTAGTTGTACAGAAGACTACAGATAACCGTTGATGGGGACACTTTTCAACCACACAGATTTCTGCTTAATGGTACTTTCACTTGTCTGGTCACATGGATCATGTAATTTAATTCTAAGGAGAGAGTACACCTACCCACAGATTACTCCTTTGGTGGATGAAGAATATAAGAGCCAGCTGCTGTCACTGGACTAACCTTCAACAGCACAGTCCTGGGGCATTCTTTCTTGAGCTCTCCTCAGACACAGCAGGAAAACTGTGGGTCAGACAACTTATTCTGGCTGTGATTGCTTGCTAGGATCCAGCACCTTTCCTACTCCTTCCTACATCACCATGTGACACATTACACATGTCACATGAGTCACAGTCTTGGGGAGAAATGGTAAACTTCTTGGTTCTTAAGGCTGGCCATTTCATTACATGTTTTCAAACTATTTTTATGTTATTATAAAAACATAATACTTCGTTATTATTTTTTAATTCTCTGATATTTCCTGAATGGTGGTATGTTTAAGCTCCTAGAACTGACATTTCTGTATTATAAAAAGTATGTCTTACAGACCAAAGAGTAAATAGTTTAGCTGTATACTGAAAGGTGAAAAAGCTTCAGACACAAATTAAAAAAAACAGAGATTTTTCCTTTAAACAGAAATACTAATACCTAGAAATTACGGTAAAAGCCAAATATTTTTGCCAAACATTTGATGGCAAAGACTAAAGGCTTCACATGTAAAAATTAAATATTTATTCTAATAGATATTTCAGCATTCTAATTTCGCAAACCACTGACAACCACACTAAAAGTCAACAGAGGTAAGCCAGTTCTTGACCTATACCTGACATAGCTGATCAAAATGCAAACTGCTATATGATTTTACTTCCAAAATCTGAGTTGAAATAACAAGATCATTGTCTCAAAAGAATTCAGGCTTTTGCCAATATCAAGACATTCCTTAATTTGAGATAGACTGTATTTAAGACGGGAATTTATTCAGAAAGAAATTTCAAAACTAATTCACATTTAGCAATTTAGTTTTAGACACTACTGGTGTTTCAAAGGTAGCCTAGAAGATATTCAAATAGGTCAAACCAAGAACCCAGAGAAATTTATAAATTCAAGTCCATTTTCAAAATTTCAGCTGAATTTAGCTCTTAGTTGGTTAGGCACACAAATCCAAAATGACCTGTACAAAAAATCCCTCACAGAGGTTAAAAAAATAAGGTTCATGTTGAAACATGAAAGAACATTCTAGCAGAAAGCCTGTTGAACTGGCAATGAAAGATTATTCTTAGGAGCTAACAGTGGACGAAGAAAACTGAAATTATTTCTCTACTTTTGATAGCTAAACACTATTTACCAAACATAAAAACCTGTGCTTTTCAGACAAGCATTTTTTCCTTTGAAGTATTCTAAAAATACTAAGTTGTTGACCCAGAATTCCTATTCTTCTGGTGTTTCCTCCATATTTACAGATCTGATATAGTATTTCACTATTAACTTTGAAGACACTGAAAACAACTGAAGACTGACCAACATAAAAAGAACATATTTTTGTTCATGAAACTTCAGTTTTATGATGAACAAAATCAGAGTTTGTTACACAGAAAAGAAGTAAATAACCACTAGATCATTCCTGCAAGAGAATACAAGCTCCTAGTTCTATTTCCATGCAGGGGATAAACAGTCAAGAGTTAATTCCTTTGTCATATAAACTAGGAATAAATTTTAAGTTTGAAGCACACTAACAGCTTCAGATGACACTGTTACATGTTCTTTATGTCAGTGGTAGCTGTTTCATGCATCTCTGAAAAAAATCAGGAATCATGTTTTTCCAGTCATTAATATACTATGTGTTTTATGTATTAAAATCAGAAAAAAATAGAAGATGTGACAAAAAAATTAAGACATGAAAGAAGTGAGGTAAGATAGCTGAGAATTTACCAGTTTATAATTCCCACCTTGTCATTAAGCCTGGAGAAATCTGTGTACCGTCTGAAAACCACCCAGCTTTCCTCTGGATTTCTTTTCACCAGTATTTTGTATACCTGTGTGGAAACACAGAAACATCAGAAAAATGTACAAAATTTTACACTGCATTGTCTGGAATGCTGAAATGATCCTCTGTCTCTTAATGAAACAAAACTTGTGGATAAAAAAATCTTAATTAAAGAAATGCAAATAACAATTATCAGTAAAGAGAGCTTAAATTAATTTCAGAATTGAAGAAAGGAGTTCCTGTAATTCCTAAATATATATAACTATTTCTGTCTGTAAGAAAGAATGTATTGCCCAGCAGAACAAAAGGCTCAGCTATCAAAAAAGGTAAGCGAAGTGTGTTTCAGTGATCTGCTTTAACCTTTGCAAAATTACAGTTTTACTCATTGATCCTGGAGGCCTCTCTGTTTTTAAGATGACTGTTAATAATCAGATACTGAGTGGGATATTGTTTCAAAACGTCTCATCTGACTTGCTTCACAAGGAGAAACCATGCAGAATAAAATTACATCCTCCTTTGCATTTGTCTTGAATATTAGGTTTTGTCTTTCCAGGCAAAATATGATTTCACTAGAAAAGTGCATCAGAATGATTATACCATCACTGTGTAACTGAAGTAATGGGTACTCTGAATCAGATTTAGCAACACAAGGCACAGCAGTACCATACCACTATTTAAAAGCAAGTGGATAAAGAAACAAAACAATGACGCTAATACTACAATTACTTTTTAGGAAGATTAATATTCCAATGCCTGAACATAATGAATCTAACAACACAACTTCGACTAGAAAACATTAAACAGTATCTAATGCCATAACCTTACTCTCTCCGATGTAGGGAAAGACAGGCTCTGCAATTGTACTGGGTATTTTTCCCAGTCTGTATGTAAAAAATTTAATACAAGAAAGAAAAAGGTGTTTTTGGACTCATAATGACCAATACTCCCTCATTTAACGGAACTATTTAAAACATTTTCTAATCTGTTACATACTAAAATCTTCCCCAGTACTTCATGCTGTCACAGCAGGTTGTCTTAGCTGATAAAATGCATTTTTCTTATTGCAGTCTCAACATGTGATAACCCCAGCGCTAGACAACTTCTGTACAGGTCTGAGACTGTTTCTAGCAATTTTGTATTCCATAATATATTAAGTTCCAGATAATTACCGAAACTACAGATAACTATGGTGCAAATCAAAAGCAATTTTTCAGCAAGTACTTCTCTTATCTATGTTATAAACACAATTTCACTTTCAAGATACATCATCAGTGGAAGTCATGGATTGTGACAGAGGAGAAAGCTATTAGCTTATAAAATTCAAGTGCAGGACATGCTTAGAAAACCAGCATTAAAGTATTATTTTTCTGCCTTGCATTTTTTGTATAAATGCTTATCCAAATATTTTATTACTTTCATCTCATACTAAAAGCATGAGCAGTTTTATTTTCTTAAGTAAAATTAAGAAATAAATGTAAAATTGTGAAGACTCTTTGCTAGTACACAGTAAAACACAGAACAAGAAACTTTGGAGTATGTGTGTGAATTTACTTGCTAATCAGTATTCTATTCTTGTATTCTACCCTAAGTTCTGCAAAAGCATTGTTTAAACATGAATATGAGAAAAAATGGCATAATTTCCAAGTGAACATTAGACAACTTAAGAAACTGGCCTCAAAATTATGGGCAACCTGAAATGAACATGTTTGGTTTTCCTGCAAAAGTTAAAAAAAAAGGTGGTTGGGTGTTTTTTGGCTTTTCCATTAAGGTTTGCAATTAGTGAGTAAGAACTAGAATATTACAAAAACACCTCTCAGCTCCTTCATACAGGATCTTGAGTAAAAATCACAAATTAATTCAACAAATTATTTTTATCCCACTCAATCACAAATTGCTTTATTCTATAAATAAAAAATCATCAATGGAAATACACTCATATGTGGTAATATTCTCTGGTTGATTCAGCATCTCATTATAATTTCTACTTGTTTAAGACAAAAAGAAGTGCTAATTGAACATTCCAGGACTGTGAATTCACTTAAGACTAAATGTTTACAAGGAGGTATTTTTCAGCCTAGGTTTTCTCTCCCATAAGCTTCAGCAACCATGTACTCTAACATGCACTAACATCTAACTCCCAAAGCTTGGACGTTCAGCTTAATGAGACTCTTATTTTTGGAAACTATGAGATGAAACCAACAGCAAAAAAAGAAAACAGCAATTGAGTCTCCTCTCTTTTACAAGTGATTTAATTTATTTCCACTATCTTCCACTGTCTTCTAAATCTCACTGATTTAGCACTGCAAAAGCAACTCAAATTCTTAGGACTAATTACTTGCTGGCTTTAATGCACAACAGCCAACTGCATGCAGAATATGCAACTGAAAACAAACAGTTAATTGTGTGGTTTCAGAAATCAACTCAGCAACAGAAGTGAAATCGGGAAGAGCAAAAATGCATCCAAGCATTTTACAATGGAAGAATGTTTCCCTTGGACTGTGACCTGGCCTTCGGCATACAGTAAGGAGACAAAGTTGTCATTGTTCATACAGAAGAACACCTTACAGGCACACTGGAATATGTCTTGGCAATGTCTTCAAGAAAGACACAGAGGAGAATGTCCAAAGAAGGGCAACAACCTGGTGAAAGGTCTAGAGAGTAAGGCATGTGAGGAGTGGCTGAGGGAGCTAGGGACATTTATCCTGGCGATAATGAGGCTCAGGAGAGACCTTGGAGCTCCCAACAACTCTCTGAAAGGAGGCTGTAGCCAGGTGGGGGTCAGTCTCTTCTCCCAGGCAACCAGTGACAGGACAAGAGGAAATGGCCTCAAGCTGCACTGGGGGAGGTTCAGGTTGGACATCAGGAAGAATTCCTTCATGGAAAAGGTGGTTTACATACTGCAATGAGCTGCCCAGCATGGTGGTGGAATCACCATTCCTGGAGGTACTCAAGAAATGACTGGATGTGGCACTTTGTGCCATCATCTGGTTATCAAGGTGGTGATCAAAGGCTGGACTCGATCTTAGAGGTCTTTTCCAATCTAAATGATTCTGTGGTATTTGCAGACTAATCCTTGTACACATAACAATATCAACTGTTGTTTTAGTTTTAAAGGTTATTATTTAAAACAATTTTTTAATCTACTTGTTAAAAAAAATTCTGCTCTTCTCTTACGCTAACATGCACGAAGCTGTTAGAAGCTGAAAATCTCAGGAACAGACAGAGTATCATTCTAAAATAATTAAAAAGCATCATTACTTAACTTTTTGTGAAAAGATCTTGATATCATTAGTATTTTAACTGTCAAAGATTCTGCACTTCTCTAATCTGAAAGAAAACACGAGGAAAAAAAAGCAGCGTGTCTGCTACTTCCTTCTCATTACCTATTTCTGATTAATATCATTCATCTTAAATAATATAATTAATAATAAGTAACAAACAGATATCAGTCTCACAAGCACTACTGTATTATCTCAAATATTTCAACAACACGCATAAAAACAAATGTAGAAGTACACGGATATATTTATGGCATGCAAAAAAAATGAACTGCCAGCTACAGTGCACTTTGAGAAAAATCAATACAAACTAGTTAGGCTGCTGGTCTGGCACAAGATACGGCATAAGCGACTTCCCAGTCTGTTTGCAGAACAGATTTCCCCTTACTAGAAACTGAGCTGGGCAAGAAGTTGAAACCTACATGTTTGCACTTTAACAGAAATCTTGTAAGTTACTTAAAAAAAGGGCTAATATCAAGGTTTCTTATCATTCATGTCAAATAAAAGACTACATTTTACTTAAGAAGTTTAACTACACAGAACTTATGCAAGTTCAATTTCACAAGGAATTGTAACTGCAACGAATTCCTGACTTTTCCATCAGAAACTGATACATGAAACAGAATCAATTCCTTCTATTCTACATACACAATTACAGGAAAGACTGCTTTCTAGTCCTAGTTTTCCCACCTGTATAACAGGAATGGTATTTTCCGGTCAGGAAGTACTTTGAAGCTAAACTGGTAACATCCCTGAACTGCAGGATTAATTCCTGAAAGAAAATGCAACGCACATTCAACTGTTATCTTGTCATTACAGGATCAACTGTACTATGCTCAAAACTTACAGTGAATTTTGCCCTTTCCTCCATCACCTCATAGCCCAGAATAGTTGGTGTGGATGGTCGATCTTCCCAACTCCTGGAATCTTCATTCTGCTCTATTTCTTCTACAGGCTGAGTACAGTATTCTATGGACGTATCCAGACCTGTAAATTTAGTCCTAACAAGTGGACTGCTACACGCAGATGATGTGGAACCAATCTGGTCAGGCACGCTCATCTTTTTAAAACTATCAACTGCAGAGTCCTCCAGCTGTCCTTTTGAGGAGCTCGAACTTGTTGAAATGCTCCCGAAGGAAGAACTTCTTTGGTTTCTGTTTGTAAAGCTGGATGATGAACTTCCATTAGGAATAGGAACAGGAACATATGGTGTTGCCATCCTTCATGAAAAAAAGACCTCAGTTTTTGGCCCAGGAATTTACGCTTCATTTGCTGTATAAACCATGTTTCCTCTTGTTTTTAGGAACAGTACCTGCAATTAAGGACAGAAAATACTGCTGTCATTTTTTAAGTCAAAGCAACACTAAGAGCTTTGGGAAAAAATCTGTATTAGCTCTAAGATGGTACATAGCAGTATTGATGGTAAAACATTTTCACAAAGAATCTCGCTTCATATAAAATGGTGCTTTTAGGTTATATCTCAACCATTTGACAGACACCTTTGCAAGACTTCTGTCTTCCACAGCTACTAAAATGGCAAAGAGGTAAAGCAAGACTACAAAAGAGAAAAATCCTTTTGTCCTTTAAGACTTAAGTGTTATTTGTTTTTACTCAAACAGCGAGCAATTTTTTTGGCATACAAGAAGTAGTTTCAGTGACTGTTTCATCTGAACAGTACAAAAGGTTTTCTCAGAATTGGTTCTGTAAGACATCCACTGCAGACTATACGAGCCAAGCACACAGGCAACAATATACATAGCATGAATCAAAAGACGTGACAGTAAACAACTTAGGTGAAAACAATTTTTGCATATTACACATTCACTGAAGTATAATGGATCTGTTTTCAATGCAAAATATTTTTTCAAAACAACTCTGTTGTATATAATGCTGCAGACATTTGTCACAATGTTTTCTGGAGTCTGAATTGGAGCAATTACGTTTTACAAGCATGCACAGCAAAAGCAGGGTTGTTACAGCAGGTAGTTTTCCATTCCAGAAGATTAAAATGGAAAAAAAAAAGTGTACAGAAAAAAGATAAATAAGCAATTTAGTATTTTTTCTTCAACAAAAGCATTTCAAACAAGCCTGTTGTGTGCATGTGTATACATTTCTGGAAAAAAAGCAAAATAAAATTAAGATAGCAGTATCAAACTGCCAAAAAAGAGTCATCTCCTCATTTTAACAAAGTACCCAAAGAAGAGCTCTTACAAGATGCAAATTAAATGCCACCTCTTTGGATTAACAGGATTTGAGCCACGATCCATTTCACCCAGGAATAAACTAATCAACCAGGAGGCTGCAGGAAGCTGTGAAATGAGAAACCGCCAACCTGATTCACATCAGACAATCAATCACCTACTGCAGCAAAACCAAATGAGATTCCTAATTGCAAGCATGAAGTGATGCTTTCCCTCTCTTGCTCTAAATTAATTCTAGAGCACAGGAATAAAGACATAAATTCTAAATGAACCAGCACAAGCAAGACTGAAAAGTCTCTTGAACAAATTCCTTGAGTGAAGGAAAAAGACAAACTTAGTCATCCTTTCAGCTACATCAGGAAGTCTTCACACACTCTGTCAGAAAGCTCAGTTAACTTGACTAGGAGAACAATTTGAAACTGGCAGTCATTTCTTGGGAATATCTCTGCTTCACTGTGGAATGAAGCTGGACACTCAGCAGCACCTGAAGGAGCTGAAATGTCAGTATCATAAACCCCTGCTGACTCACTCAGCTGGTCAGGGATGGGATTTGAAGTATCCTGCAGCTTCCGTTGCAGCACAGCCCTGTGCTGGGTTGTGTGAGTGAAGCCACGTGTCAGACATCTGACCTGCTTCAGCCTCACTCCCTGTAGAGAGAAGCAAGTCACACCTGTCTCCGAGACAGGATGTTCTCCTGGAGCTACACCAGATCTAAATCCCTTTTTTCACCCACATCTCAGTAAGAAAATCTATTTTCTGCCTCAAACAATAAGCTCTGCAATATTTTTTTCTTTAATGCAAGGTGTGAAGCATTGTCTGATAAATTTTCTCTAGCAATGTTCTTTGAACAATATCTAAATGAAACACTAAAAAAGTGTTTCACTTGCCACTTCAGTAACTCTTCCTTACTATCAGCACAAGGAACTGAGAGCATGCCCCTAAACAATGTCCCACCCAGCTATGTTATTGGGAGGTGTAGGATTAAATCAGTAAAAATCACCTAAGTGAGCCCAGACTGCAAAAAAATCAAACAGCCTGTATGTAAAAAGTGATTATCCCCTGTTGTATGACTGTGAACCTGGAGCGGAAGATAAACCCACACCTTAGGGACTACCTGTTGAAGCTAAGCTGGGAGTTTGTGGAATTTTAAGATGTAAAAAAGCTTGTGATTTTCATCACTTTATGAAAAGAACCAAACTAAATCTAAAACATCACAATGACATTTTCACCTGTTACAATACTTGTGAACAGTCTTTCCTAGAAGAACTTCTTCCTTTAAAGTGAAATGCCAGTCAAAACTTACTATCTTGAGCTTGTTTACTTACTACATATTACTCTCAACTGCACCCAAATTTCTGAGCAGCTGCACCAATTTGGCAAGCAAGAGAGCTCAACACAGACCACCCTGAGGATAAAGCCCTTGGTGTGTAGAGTCCAACACCTGCACTGTACATGCTTCAGCAGCTTTCATTGCTGACCAGCTCTAATTCGGTACCACAGCCTGGATACTTATTAGCAGCTGTCACACACTAAGTCTGCTCCCAGGGTACATTTTCTGGTTTAGTTTCTTTTGTACTCTGCAAGGCCACCCCAAATTGTGATTCGATGAGTATTAAAGGTGATGATGACACTATTTTCTTCTGAAGGACATTCTTGACTCAATCTCACACAGTAAACACACCCACAGACAAATAAAAGGGGCTGATACTACCTGTGCCACACACAGATTCCTGTAACTTTGAAAAGTGAACAGGGAAGTATTCTCTGAGTAACAGAAATGTCAGGTCAAGTGAGCAAATAGCACACAGCTTGACTGAACTTGAATAATTTTTTTTGTTAAAAATGTTGAAAGAAATATACAAAAATATTACATTACCAGATTCACAAACACATATATATTCCTAAATACACATGTAAATTCATCTTCAACTGTAGAAGTATCGCAATTTCCTAGTATGTAAAATATTTACATCCTATGAGTTACAACAGGGTTCAAAATCAAATCAATCAGCACTTCATGAATGCTACTAAACATTAGAAAAAATACAATGCTCAAACGAGGGTCACAACCCTAGGAATCCAGCCTTATCTACTAATATAGTTTACTGCCAATTCATGCAATAAAAGGAACTGAGAACAATTTCATTTAGAAAAATCCTTTTAGACAAACCGTGTCACTTCCTACTTACCTCGGCCCAGCAAGGAGGGTTTGTGTGCTCAGTTTTCTCCTACCCCAGCTACACAGAACCAGGAGAATCAATGAAACACATCAACTTTAAGAGCAAACCACTCATGAGACCTTGAGATACCCCACAGACTGCACTTTCTTGCCTAGCTCTTTACTTGACTTTCTGCAAGAAATTTGCTTTCAGTTCAGAACCTGCATTTTGTTTAGTTTGATTCCCGGGTGTGAGTTAGGAACGAAAAGAGAAGGAAGAGAACATTTGCTGGAAGGACTGAACTGCAAGATCTGGAACAGGATAGGACAGTCCCGGGAACCCGGCCGTCACATGCTCCAAGAGCAGCATGACACCAACTTACCCCGGTGTTTACAGCAGCCACCTCCCTTTCTGCGGGTGAAGCAAATAGGCTGTAATAAAACCACTTAAAAAGGGTTTGCCTGCAGCTTGCAGCTATCGCAGTTCCAAACCTTTTTAAACTAATGGCTTGTATATTCAGTGAGAAACATGTAAGCCACACGATCCAAGGATAATAGATTAGAAACAAAACAATCCGTACTTAACAGTTGTAATTGGATTTAGAAGACTTTTAGCTATGCAATACTATTTGTGATCTGGTTACATATATTGTGCTTCTGTTTGGACAACGCAGACAAGCTGATCTCTGATGTTTAGGGTTTAAGTGTTACTGAGGAAAGTCGGCTATAAAGTAAGTGGAATTTATAAAGAAACAACTTCCAGATTTAGGTTTCCTGATTTTTAAATCATCATTTTGTGCCAACTTGAGCCAAGTTACCTAACAACATTTTTTACCTGCTTATGAACTCAAAATGGGGGGGCTATTTATCCCACCTCACACAGAGGAGTAATTGCTGCCCCGAAGAGTCTGGTACGGAACTAGAAACAACTGCAGGTACCTTGCACCCAAAACTCGCACATCAGGGAGCGCTACTTCTGACGGTTCTGAAACCGAGGAGAACCAAACCAGACCGGCCGGCACCGCTGGGGCAGCGCCGGGCCCGGGCCCGCCGCCGAGGGGCCGCGCTCGGGGAGCGCCACCACCGCTTTACGTAACTCCAGGGGCGGCCCCGAGCCCGTGACACCGCCGAGGCCCGGGGAACCCTCCCGGTCCCTCCGCACAGCTGCGGGAACCGGCCAGGAAAACACCTGGAGGCTCGGCGAGGCCCCGCCTCCGGGAATGGAGTGTTCCGTAGCCGCCGTCAAGCCGAGCGGGACCGGACCCCGCGGTACCACTGCCCGCCGCCGCCTCCCCACAGGGGCGCGGGAGCTGCGGGAGCTGTGACAGCTGCGCGGAGGCGGCGGGGGCCGTTCTCGCCTGGCGCGGGACGGGCAGCGGCGAGGTTCCACTCCCCCGGCCTTCCCCGCACGGGCTGCCCACTGCCTCCCTCTCTCCCCGCCTGCCCCCCTACTTCCCGGTGCTGGCGCTCCCGGCGCCCGCCCGCACGGCTGCCCCGCTCACCTGCTCCCGCCGCGCGCGCCCCGCTCCGCCGCGCCACCGCCGGGCCCGCCCCGCACGGGGGGCCGAGCAGGGGGCGGGGCCTGCCGAGAGTGGTGGGAGGGGCGGGGCCGCGCAGGGACTACAAACACCGGCGTGCCCCGTCAGCTAACGCGAGTTTTGCTTTCCCGTGCGTGGGGCGCGGTGCATCTTGGGGCTCTTAGTTCTGTGTGTCGCGGTGTAGTCCCCCTGAGGGTGGCTACGTTTCCGCGCGGGGAAGGAAGGCGCGCAGGGGCCGGGGGTCTCTGCATTCCCAGTTCCTGGGCACTGGCTAGCCTCTGGCCTCTGCGGACTCTTAATGGCCCTGCCATAAAGCCCCGCTGTACCGCGAGTTGCCTGCGCAGGGCAGCGCAACGGGAGTGGTTGTAGAGCGCCGTGTGAAATTTCACGGATCAAAGTGATCTGGGAATTTCCTGGGGGCTGGAAAGCGCTGTTCGTAAATAGTGGTGGGAATAAATCAGTATCTCGCTATCTCATAGCGACTTAGGGTGCGTTAGCAGCGTGATGCTCTGGAGCAGGTGAACACAGCACATTTTTTGTTAAAAAGTACACTTTCTTCATGCGTTTTACGTTCTTTATACATAATTTAAAAATGCGGTACCCGCTCCTTGAGATCTCTCCTGTATTCGTGGCGCTGGAAAATTCTGCAAATACTGCACCTCTTGTTTGTGCTGCACAACTCCTCTGCTTGTTTATCGTAAACTCGGCACCTCCTGCAGGGCACGGGCACACAAACAGGGCACAGGATCTGTAAGGGGATCCGGGCTGTGCCTGAAAACTCTGCAGGCCTGTGGCATTGCCCATGTCAATAAATACTGCCCTGGGGGCTAATGTTACCACCAGAGTGTAATTCTTTCGTTGGGATTATATTGTTAGGCTTTTACGGATTTTTTTTTCTGTGCTTAGTGGCTTTTGGGTGTTTTTTTTGTTTGTTTGTTTGTTTTTTCCTCCTCCTATTCTGTCATATTCTTTCAGCACCACATTGGACTGTCTGGATTTAATTTTGAATTTAGTGATTTTTCTGGATGCTAGTCTTTCAAGAAATAGGCTCAGATTTGACAGGGTAGCTCATATTCATCATGAATAGAATTAATACATTCAAAAAGCGTTTGTGAATTACTAGCTCAGAAGCCATGCAGTGGCAACTTTTTTGGATCCAATTCTATTTTAAATATGTAGTACTTGGAGGAGAAAGTGCACAAGACTTTAAAATGCCATATTGAATCTGAGGAAATTGATTAAATTACATTTTGAAAATTTCACTGCCAAACCAAATATGCTAAGTATATAATTTTTATGACCTTTGAACTTTGTCTTAAGCAGGACAAAAATATTCCTTAACATAAAGCAGCAGAAAAGGAAAAAAGAAAAGTTAGAAACGAGAGAATTCTAATTTCCAGTTGTCCAGAACATTTTAATAGTAGTTGATCATGTTTGATCATTACAATAATGAAGTTGCATATTCATGTTTGAATTTATTTAACTGTAAGTAGTTACTTATAAGGTTTCCTACCTATATGAAGCTCCTTTTTTTAAAAAAAAGGAGGTGTTTTTTTCACATCTAGAATAATTTGATAGTTAAAAGTGCATGTTTTTCAACTTGCTAGTCTGCTTTCTTAACAGTTTGTGACATTGTTTTATTGTAGAGATTAACACAAAATTTTTACCAGCCCCCAGGTGACAGTGAGGACGGTTTTCATAATGGCACTGTCGATTGAGCAGGAGTCCTGTCCCATGCCCTTTGAAGAGAACAAAATCTGTTTTGTCACTGTGAGCAGGTATAGGAACAAGGCGTGAGGCTGAATTTCTTTGGTCATTTGGACATGCCAAGGAAGTCAGTGGGATTTTTGGCTGCTGAGGAATGCGGGCTCACGGCCTTCATGTCACAAGGTTCCATCCGCCCGCAAATTCATCAGGAATGATTGGTTGGTTCACTGGCGGGAGAGAAGCTATGCAGGGTTAAGGTGAATTAAAATTGGGTCTGTGCTCTTCCTGGTTTTCTCTTTGTAGTTGTTGTTCCTGTGTACTCGGTCTGTGGCAATCCGGCTTTGCGAAAGAACGGCTTTGCTCCGGCTGCTTGTGAAAGCAGAAAGGGCTGTGACTCCCATCCCAGGCGTGATGAGCCACCCTGTGGCAATACCCTGCAATTTGCTTTTATTGAGGCGAAAGGACGACACAACTAGTTGCTGAATGTGTAAAGCAGTGGAAAGTATTTGCTGGCTTTTTTTTTTTCTCGTATATTGGTACCAGATGTCACGTGTGTTCTGCCTCCATTTGCTAATTATTTAGTTTTCCAAAGGATTGGTGTATATATATTAGAGGCCTGATCAAAATCTGTGCAGCCATTGTAATCCTGTGTGCCAAAACAATGATTTTTGCTAATGCTGGCTGGCTCACTAGCTTAATTTAACCTTGTTTAGGGGCTAGGGCTTGCAGCATCAGGAAAGCCTATTAATGTAAGTGAACTTTATGCAACCTCTGTGAACTTCCCAGCACTTTATCTGCTAGGAGGAAGAATGCAGGAACTGCTAATTATGAACTGGTAGTTCAGCAATGCCACCTTCTGTTGTAAAAGAATAAAATCCAAGAAAATAATCCTATAGGTGAGAATGCTGAGATAATCTTATTGAATTAAATGCAGCTTCTTTTGTTCTAGCTGAGTCATAACGTGATATGTTTTCAAAGTCCCACCTGCCCCCATGATCCTGTGAAACACTGAGGGTAGACTTTCAATCAGGTTATGGGGTTTAGGTACTCAAATCTAATTGCATTTAAATTGGATGTAGGCACTTAAATTCCACTGTAGAATGCATGCATTCAATCCTGTCATATTCCAATGGGATTTGGACCTTTCTCCGTAAGGATGCTATGAAATCTGTGACTTGGAGGATATTTGTTTTATGACAAAACAGCCAATTTTCTTTCTCAGCTGTCAAGCCTTCAGTGTTAGAAGTGATGGAGCTTCTTCTACAGGCAATTCTTTAATTCCTTCCAAATTCTAAAAACCTCACAACTTTAGACATGTACAGCTGGAAGTTTTGAAAGTAGACTTAAGCATTGAAACTGAGAATTTTGTACTAGCAGGAATTTCATGTGGGCATCCAGATCCTAAGTTATGATCCTTGTAATTACTTTCAGCAGTTGCCTTGTCATTCCAATGTCTCCACAGGGGGTATATCAGTGTGCTTGGATGTTGTATTTAATACTTCCTGTGCCTGTGTGATGTCAGCCCATGTTCAGAAGGGTCTTGGTTTTTGAAAAGCTAAAAAACCATGACCTTTTTCACACATCCCTTGAGATGCTCCTTTGAGAGCTCCTGTCCTTGGGGGCTTGTAATACCCCATTTCAGATATCCAGCAAGGACTTGGGGAGAGGTAGGAGATAGGATTTGGATTCCATTGTGGGCTGGTTCTTTGCAGGTTTGGTCTCACTCTCTGTGATTCACTGCTCTGTGGCTGACTGTGTTCAAGTTTCCTTTGAAATCATTGTGGGGCACCTTGCCTGTGCAGTGTAGGCTCCTGGAGGCCTGGAGTGCTTGTTCTGAGTTTAAAGTAGCATGCCGAGGACTAGGCTTTCCCAAAGTCCATTTTTATTAACTGTAGATCTTTATGGTTTCTAGCTCAGGTTTTGAATTTCAGACTTGCCCCCTGACCATGAATTCAGATGTGGGAGACTGATTACCTCTATGTCACCTAACTGATTACTCCCAGCCTGGTAACACCTGTATAGTATCTTCTGATGCTTGTCATTAACTGTACTCATAATACCCTGTTACACCTAAATTGGTTCCAATGAGGTATAATGATAATGGTCCATTTATGGAATAAAGGTAGACTTGATAGGCTTTTTGTGGAATAACAGGTTCACATGTGGGGTTCAGCTGTTGTATATTATTCTGGGCAATTCACTGAGTTATGAATGGGATTTTAACAGTTTTCTGTTCAGGTATGCCTGTTGTGCTGCTCCCTTAGATGGGAGTCCTCAAGTAAGAAAGCAGAAGCCTCTAAGGACATAAAAAATTTCTGCCTGCCAGAGGCTAGGTCTACTTTGAATTATCAGGAATATTTCGCTCAGGGATTGCATCTGGGTAGAGAAACTCATGGATGTTATGGCCAGAATTTTCAGATGAATGAACTATAAATGTGAACTTTAAAATAATTTGAGTTATGACACTTGCTTCTGGCCAGTAGCAATTATTGAAATGCCTAGAAAGTAGTGTCCTTCCTTCTTCCTTCCTTCTTATCCTTACCATTAGCATTTTTGGGCCCTGTCCTTGCTGGGTATGTCTTGCTTCAGCTTTAAAATACACAAGTAGTTATGATCACCAACTGCTAATAATGATGTGTCATTAATAAATAGAATCCTAGAACAATCAAGATCATCCAGTCCTACCATCCACCTAACACTAAACTGGATCACCCAGCACCACATCCAGACGCTTCCTGAGCACCTCCAGGATGACTACTCCTCCTCCCTGAGCAACCTACTCTAGTGTCTGACTACCTTAAAAGTGAAAGAAAATTTTCTAGTATCTAATCTGAATCTCCCATCTCAGTTTAAGGCTGTTCCCTTTGTTCTTCTCACTCCAGGCATGGTAGAGGAGACTGGCCCCACCTCACCACAACTTCCTTTCAGGGAGTTGTAGAGAGCAATAAGGTGCCCCTCGAGCCTTCTTGAGACTGAACAAACACAGCTCCCTCAGCTGCTTCTCATAATAATAATTTCCTAGACCCTTCATGAGCTTTGCTGCCCTTTGCTGGACACACTCCAGCACCTTGATGTCTTTTTTGAAGTGAGGGGCCCTGAACTGGACACAGCACTTGAGGTGCAGCCTCACCAATGCCAAGTACAAGCAGACACTGATCTGCAAATGAAAAGCTGGGAAAGCTGCAATTGTTCAGTGTGGAGAAGAGCCAGGTTCAAGGATGCCTTGCCCATGTGCAGAAATACCTGATGGGAGTGTGCAAAGAAGTTGAAGCAAGGTTTTTCTCAGTGGCTTCCAGTGACAGGAAAAGAGTCAGAGGGCACAAATGGAAGTAGAGAAAATTCCATCTGAACATAAGAAAGCAGATTTTTATTGTGAGGGTGATCAAACACTGGAATAGATTGTCCAGAGAAGTGGTTGCTTAATGATGTTTAAAACCTAACTGGACACAGCCCTGAGCTACTTGCTCTAGCTGACCCTTCTTTTAAGCAGGGGCTAGACTAGATGATTTTGAGATGTTCCTTTCATCAGCAACCCCTCTGTTATTTTGTGAGCTTAGAGACCCTCCATCCTGCTGTTGCTGCAGAACAAAACAGTACCAACACTGTTTCTATTTCTGTTTTCTTGAAAGCATCTACTCTTCAAAGAATATGGGAGGAAAAAATTGTTCTCATTTGCTGTTGTGTGGTGAAATAAAATTCAACTTGTAGCAAGTTGACAGGTAATCTTTGAATGTACTTTCTGATACTTTTTTTTCTGAATAAGTTACTATTTTTTTCTTGCCTTCTTTTTTTTTTCCCTGTAATCATTGTGAAAAGAACATTGTAAGGAAAACCCAGGGAGCAGAGAATACGGAATTGTTGTTAATTTAGTGGACTACATGTTTCCTTTTCAATATAAATAAAAGTATTATGGCAGGGATTACAGGCATTTAGATTGAGGAGTCATATTCATACACGAGAATGAGTTCTTTACGTGGCTGTGAAGCCTCAAGTTTAAAAATAGTTGGTTTGCTCTTAGCTAGGAGTAGTGATTTTAAATGGTCTTGGTTTTACATCATTGGGCCATTTGCTTGTTTTCTCTGCAGGGAAGAGGTGGTTCTTTCCCAGTAATACCCTTTTGGATGCAGTGGTACCTTGGGTTTTAATGTGACAAAAGCTTCTGGTCTTGCCTTCTAGCTTTTCTTGAAGGTTTTATTTTTACTTCTAATGCTCTACAGCTTACTGTTTTGTATGGTACAGTGTATTTGAATATTGATTTGTGACAGTCTGAAAAGTATTCTTTCTCTGTGGGGTAAGGAGAAGAAACTTGGTCTTGTTAAAACATGAGTGGACACACAAGTGGGACAGACTGTTAATTGTTTCCTGTGTTTCTCTGTGACCTTGGACAGATCACTTAAATTTCACTTTATTGTCAATTCCCAGGTTTTGCCATAGGCTCATTCAGCAAGCTAACAAAATTGCAGTGAATATAATCTTCTAAATCTAAAAGGCATCACTATTATTTGTGCAACTCTGTGTTCTGAATTTGAAGTGATGCTTGTCTTTCCTGCACAACATAGCTCTGTTACAATGCGTTCCTCCTGCCCAAAACCACTAATACAGTCCTACAGAGGACAGCGTTCATTAACTGTATCCCGTGCACAAAGGATATAAGTTTCATTGTTTTTTAACAAGAACACAGAAACCTTTCCATTTATTTCCGAAGTTCAAATAGCTGCAGTGGTGTGAAACAGCTTTGTCTAGGAGAAACATGTGTTGCATTGATATGGAAATGAGCACACCCTGTGCTTCAGTAAGTGCCAGGGTGGCAATGTTCAGTACTGCCACACTTAAGTAAGCTTCTGCATTGTGCTCAAATTCTGTTCAGCCAGCCAAAATTCTAGCAGCTTTTCCTTCCGTGTTAGAAGTAGAGTTTGAAATAATACTGCTATACCTGACATCCTCACATGTAAAGCTGGATAGAGTCATACTCTTATCTTTTTCTTGAAGTAGCAATATGGGGTTAGTTTTAGGTGAATACTATATAATAGTGTACTTAATTTATGGTAAAAAAACCCTGCAGATAATTTGGACTTCTGGCTTTGAAGAACAAAATCTCTTATTCAGAAGAACTTTGCTTTCTATTGTTTTCTGTTTATTTAGCCTTTTGGTCTCTTTCTGTTTCTACTTTTCTTTGTGAATTGCAATTAAAGGTTATTTTGCACACTGACATGTTAATTAAGCATTAACATTTGCAGGCTATTCTGGGGCTGGAGGCTACTGTTTAGTGGTTATTGTTCTTGCTATCTTGCAGAGCCCACAGGTGTGCTAAACATTTGCAGAGACATAGAAAAACACTGTGATTTTCTGGATGGATTTGTAACTTTATATTGAACAGGAAGAAACAAGTGATTATAAAAAACATTTCAGACAAGTTGATAAGAGAGACCAAGGGTTATCACAGGAAGATAAATCACTTACTTACCTGAAGCCTTGACTTAGAATTTATTATCAGACAGTATTTATTTATGATGGATGATTACACGGAGCAGACTTTTTTTAGGAGAGACAGGCTTTAGAGAGAATGCCTTAGTTGATCTCAGCTGTGTCAAGTCTCACCAAGGCATAGTGGTAGGAAACCTCCAATCACAGAAACTGTGAGGCAAGGCTGCCTTATAGTGTTTTATGCACTATTTGTCTTGCTGTCAACTGGACATGGTTCCAGGGTCTGGAATGCTGATACCTTCCTTCGGAATTGCTCACATGCCTAATTTCCCAGTTTTTGGGAGGGCAGCAGAAGTTGGGATGGTCCCAGCTTGCTGGTAGGATACAGCATGTCTCACACCAAGACTGGGGAGAAGAGTCTTGGGTACCACAGTTCAGAGGCAGTAGTGGTAGTTTCACCTAGAAACATAGACACAGCTGATTAGTGGCATATTGCAGCATTCCCCAAAATGCAATGATTTTAAATGAAGGGGAAAATTAGACAATTGCATGAGTGAATAATATCCTTTATGTGCTCATGAGGAAGGCAGTCATTAGGATGCTTTTTGAATGAAAACATTGCTGTGGCTGGATGTAATGGGAATGGCAGGTGTTGCAAGTGTAGGGTGAGGTGGCAAAAAACAAGGGTGGATGTAAGAAAGGTGAGCAATGTTAGATGGAGATTTGCTGTCAGAACTGTCACAGATATTTCAAAGGAGACACGTGATGGACCAAAGCCAATATTAGAATGGTCAGGCTTTAATCAGAAATCAATATTGCCTTTCACCACTCCAGGCATTAATACCCACAGCCCCACAAATGAATACTACTGGCATAAGTGAAAAAAAAACCCCTCTTATTTTTCATGGTGTCACTTTTGTAAGTGTTCCTAAATGGTCTCATGTTATTCTGACTCACTGTATGATAGTGAAGTTTCAGCATAAAGACCTTGGCTTATTAGGTCCACAATTGACACTGCAAAATGTTTTAATCTTTTAATGAAGATATGGAAAAAAAGAAAAAAAGTAGTTGGAAAGTTTAAGGTATAATTTAAGTGGGGTTTTTAAAGATACGTATTTTTACAGATTTTATTTTAAAATGTAATACATTAAAAAGTGAGAAGTTTTCATTTAATTGGCATCCCCTAATTGTTTTCCTTTGTATATGAAAAGGTTTTAGGAGGGAGTTCTTCTAGTTAAACTATATTATAGGTAGAATTATAGACTTTATCAAATGTCTTTTTTGGAAAAAGAAAATGTACTTGGAATGAATTCAAGCTATTGTTTTCCCTAAGTTTATGCTCTGATATCATTTTGCTGGGAACCAAACAAGACAAATAGACATAAAAGGTAAGAGAACAACAAAAGCTGATGTTGCACTTTTTATTGTTGATACAAATTTTTATCTTTCAGCTTCATGAATTAGAATGACAGGTACATTATACCATTGCTGCATGCAGCCCAAAACCCAGGCTAACCTGCATCAACCACCTTTCATGGCATGGGTTGACAATGAAATAAAAAGAGGTTCTATCTTGGTTGGCTAAAACAGATTTCCTCCAAAAAGACAAAAAGAAAAAGTGAAATAAGAAAGAACAAACATAAACCAGAGCAAGGAAAAAAAAAAAAAAAAGAAGAAATGTAACATGTAGGACCCAAATCCTGTGTTTTGGATGGTGTTGCGGGTAAATCTAAAGAGCAGTGAACAATTTGGGACAAAGGGAGCTGGCCTTTTCTTGCTCTGTACAATGTACAACACAGGATTTTACACCACAGGGCTCCTTGCCTGGTATTAAATGGAGCTTCTTTAGTGTGAAATGAATTTTGTGCTGTAATTTGAATGTAGCAATCTGACTATAGTGCAAGAGGGATAGCATGAGAGGAAGCATAAATAATAACCTTACTATTTCTTTCTGACATATAGATCATGCTGCACATTAGATGATGAAGAGATTTCTGTCCTTTGATATCCTGTGCTCTCACAACAAATTATTGTACATCAAAGAAATGAGCTCTGAGTCAAAATGATAGTAAAAGTGATGAGCTAGAAAATAATGTAAAGAGGTAGTACCTATGAAATTACTGCAAATGTCTGAAGAAATGGGGTAAAGGAAATTGCTCGAAAAGTTGTTCAAATAACTTAAGCTGCTGTCTGAAAAATAAATAATCTGGGAGATGACTATTAAAAATGAAATGTGATTAGAAGCTGAAGTTTTTGGAGCACTGTATCTGATACTGCATTACAAGCCATCTTTCCTTAACCTCCTTCCCTGATGAAAGTGTTAGAAAGATTGTAGTGGGGGCAAGTAGAGGGCAAAAGGATTGCCACTATCATAAAGTATCTTTCTTTTCTAAATCATTAGTCCTTTTCCAGCCATGTCAATGGTGGTTTGAAGTTATCTTCTCCAGAAGATTATTTAGGGGTCTATTTGGTATGAATTGATTGTTTTGTTCTCATTGCTGTTAGATATTTACATAATAAAAAAGATTGTTTGGAGTGATAGCACCCAGCTGATACCAAGGAGTAAGCAGTGGTTGAGGATTCATTGCACAAAGAAAATTGTAGTTAACATTTCCTTTTAGGAGAAAGTTAAGTGAGTGATGTGGAGTGGGGGGGAAACTTGTCCTTTTTGCTGACTAGTTTCTTGTGCCATCTGGTCTGCTGTCACATCAGTGTAGTGTCTTTCCACTTACCCACTCAGGAACAAGGCTTCTTCTTATGTTTGTTTAGCCATCTAAACAAAGTTATATTCAAAGTGGATATCCCTAGTAGCCTGTACTAAACAAAAGCATTTTCAGAGGACTTCATTTTTTCTGAGATAACCTTTCTTTGAGATTCTTTTTGGATAATTTTGCACAGGATTCCAAGTACATAAATGTTGGACACCAATTCATCCATGGCTGGGTCTCAGTTATGTTTGTGTGGTCAGAGAGGAAATGTATGCAGGAACTCTCAAGTAAAATGACATATGGGTTAAACTTTTCCATGAGAGCTGCAGAGACGAACAGAAGATGTATTATGCATTCTGGGGGATACTCTTCCTGTTAAAAAAAGAAAAGCAAAAGAGGAGAATGTGACATTTTAGTGAATGTTAAATATTCATGCTGAAAATGTTAGTGATGAAACTCACTCTGAAGGCAGAAAGCAGTGTTTCCTGTTACTTAAGAGCATGGACTTTCCATGACTTCCTGCAGTGAAAGCTTGTCTATAAGAACTTTTCTTTCGGGGGCTTCAAATTAATTATTGAGGTGTCTGTTTCAGTTTTGGAGTCAATAAAACAGGAAAACCAGTATTTTCTGTCTCCCTCAAAAAACGTTACTTAAGAATTCGGTGTTGAATTACAGGTCAGCAGTGGTAGGTATGTGCTGTATGTGTTCAAAGGCCCAGACCAGCATCAAGATCTCTTGAAGTGGGTGTTACAGACTTAGATACCTAACTATCACATTTCTATCAGCCAAAATAGAAATTTTTCAGCTGCTGCTTTTCAGCCCTCCCTTGTGCTTTCTTTTTTGCCTTAACTTTATGTTTTAATTTTTTTTTTTTTCAGAGGGAAAATACAGAGGAGAAGGGTTACTCTGAGCTGTGCTCTTGGTTATATATTTGGATGTTATTAGAAATTGAAAAACAAATTATTGTCATGTTCTGTTAAAGATCCATGTGTCTGGACCAGATGTTTGTTCTAGAGCCAGAGCTGCTAATGAGGAAAGAGGTAACTAACCATAACGTGATTGATTTCTGGGTGAAGGTCCATCTTTGCCTTTACACCTAACATCTGTATGTACTTTCTGTATTGCAGAGAATTCACATTTTCTGTATCAAAAAAATATTGTATAGCCTGTCCACTACCAGGACTTAGGGAAGAAAATATGCTGGTGAAGACTAACCAACAAATCAGCACTCTTTCTTTAGGACCACATCCATCCTTTTTTATTAAAGGTACCTAGACAAGTGAGTTTCTTTGATTATACTTATTTTACTGCTTCTGTTGCCTTGAAGTCTGAATTGTGGTTGCTTAGATAAATGCACTGAAGCACTGTCTATTCCCACTCTGGCTCCCTGAAATAGCTCATTATGTTTTTCAGTGAGATGCTGTTTTGCAATTTGCAGCATCAGTCTCAATTGTGTGAATCTCTACACATATCTCAGCGACCTCTTTAGGAGTGATGGGTATGGGTACCATTTCCTTCTGCTTTCCAACAGTGAAAGAATAATGCTTTCACAAAACTGTGTGAAATTAGAAGACTATCTTTTTCTGTGCTAACTTCTTATTGTCATGTGTGATTTTAAGTCAGTGTGGATAAAGAAAAGAATGAGGCATCCCAGCTTTCTGGGTGGTCTGAAAAAATCTCTTATCTCCCCTCAGGTTTTCCACAAACGTACTTGAGCTTTGCTTTAAGTCTCATATCTGAATTTGAGAATCCCCATGGAGGAAAGGAAGATTCAAGAAGTCTCTGAATGCAAGTTTTAAAAGCTGGAAATAGGACTAATGGAATTTCAGTGTGTGTCCCTAAAAGATAATGTAGTGGTAGGTGCTGAATAGAGCATGCTTTGTGATTTGCTGATGGATGCTGGGGTATTTACATAGACGTAGAATCAACCACACCAAGAGCAGATCAATAATTCAAGCACTTCTCCTGGGTGACAAAACTGCTGTCCTCCTGTAGCTGAGTCAGTGCTGAGAGGTGCAACAAGCTAGCTCATATATTTTCAACAAGATTTTTAAAATGAAAGGCAATAAATTTATTATATATTCTATAAAGTCATAAAAAAACAACAGTGTGTAATAAATTGTCCATCACTTATTTCAAAAAGGGTTTCTAATGAACGATTAGCAGTAACTGAATTTAATCACACTGGGGGAAAAATTGGCAATTTTCCAAAGCTTTTAGATCTTGTTCATAGTTATTTAACACTCTAGATTTCTATCTCACCTGTAGTGTCTCCAAGTTGGTTTTTTTAAATAAGTTTTTCCTAAAGACCAGAAACTACTTCCATTATGAATTATAAGTGTTTATAGGCAAAATTTTGAATCTTGACTAACTAGTCCCACCTACAGAACCAACTTTTCCTTTTTACTATGAAAAATACATGGTCACATTAACTGTTAGCAATGTATATTGCTCTCTTTAATCTCTTTCTCCTTATTGGCCTATCTTAGCATTTTCCTGTTCAACAGAAAAGGTTTTGAGATTTTAGGGAATTTGAGGTGGTTTTTTTGCTGCTTGTCTCATTCTAAATTTATCCCCATTTAATTGCATATACTGTCTGCTTGCTTAGTTTAAAAGTCTTTTTTTCTTGATTGCATTTGCTATGATCTTTGGCTATGTTTTCAGTTAAGTATAATCTGAAAAATTTGCCATTTCTCTTTTTGCCTCCTTTCTTTTCTAACCCTTAAAACTAAAGCAAAGCAAATTTTACCTGATCTTTAGTTAGGTAAACATCCCAAAAAGGAAAAAGACATCATTAAATAAATGGGTTCATATTGGTTCTGAGAAAACTGTCTTCTCTTCCTACTTAATTTGCTTCAATATGTTTGATTCCATTAAATTATTTCCATTGAGAAAAAAAAAAAAAACCCAAAACCTGGTTTATTGCAGAGTAAATACACTGACACATGTAAGTTTGCATTTGATACAATTAAATACCATTTGCTTTTTATCCTCTGTGCAAACAGAGGATGCTTTCAAGGACTGTGACAGTAAAAACTTGACACCAGTCAAGTACATGAAATTGACTGGTTTACTTTTAAAAAGTCTTTAAAGATTTCTGTAGACACTTCTGTACAGGCTGAAAAGACTTCTACCCTCAGAAACTCTCTGAAATGGGCTGAGACATCAGGGCTTTTTAGCACTGATAAAATAACACCCTGTCAAATACTTGATGATGGAGGGAAGGTAAGTTGATCACTCAGCTGACTGACAAAATCGCAGTCTTAAGATTTCAGGGTAGAGGGAAAATGTTGCTTTTTTAATGCTTTCTCTCACCTTAAGGTGCCAAGAGGTCAGGTGATGTGAATCTCAATCTTTTTAGGTGGTAGTTTTTTGCCCAAAGCCACTTTTACATTTCTGCCTTTTACTTCGTTCATGCTTAACTCTTTTAACAGAATCTTTGGTCAAACACGAGCTAGTTTCCTTCAGAGTGAGTTCTCTCAGGTGGTGCTTACTTTTTTCAATGACAGGTTTCTAATGCTGAGTTTTGAGCCATGCTTCTTTGGGCTCCAGTCATGTCTCAATGCTTATGACAGACTTTAGAAAGTTTAATAGAAAGCATTAGTTTAATAGAAAGCACTGTGGTCTCAGTGACTCCCACTGGTGGTCTAAGGGTTGAAGTTGTTGCTGTTGTAGGGCATTTGTGTTCCCCTCTTTCTCTGCAAGGATCTACATCTGGACATTTGAACCTCTGATAAAGGGGTTGAGCACTGACTGTTGGGTTCCTTTTATTCCTGTTATTTACCCATGCACACCCATCAGTCACTTGTGTCTGTCTGCTGTGCACAGGAACATCACCTGTGCCCATCGTTCACACTCTGTACCTTGCTAATAACTGTGCAGTATGCATGCACAGCACTGGTTTTGATCTGACATTTGCATTTGCACCCATTTCAAGGTCCTTTTTTACTGCCAGAGCAGTGCAAACGGGCAGTGGTGGCATGTATTCTACAGGTTAAGCCCCCTCTAAATAGGAAGGGTTTGGTTCTGACACCTGACTCATTTTTTTTATACCTGGCTCTGAAAGTGCTTGTAGGTTCAGTGTATTTGTTCATGTGACAAAGTGCTGTTTATGTGAGAAAGGGCGACAAAATCGGGATGTTTATGCTCAATATCCCAGTGTTAGGATATTAACTCATTCTGCTACAGAAGAATGACTATCATAAAAGAAATGTTTGATTCTGAGAGAGAAAGAACAAGTCAGTAGGATAATGCACCTTGAGGAACACAAGCAGTAATTATACTTCATTATTTGTCAATATTCCCTTTTGTAATATAGAGCTGTGTTGGCAAAATTGGTTGCAGAGCACAGGATTAGCTCTAGTGGGTTGCTGGCATCCAAACTGGATGGCTTAACTAATGTGAATTCAGTGTGATTGGTACCAGGCAAACAGAAGACAATTTGAGAAAAAGGCCTTCTATTATATTTTCAAGGATGTTCCCCATAGAAGAAAACATTGCTTTGGAATGTATTTGTTTAGAAGAAGTTGGATCCACAGGGCTCATATTACCTCTGAAAACTTGAGACTAAAAGTTTGAGAGGAATCTCTGTGCGTAAGACTCTACAGTTATGAGCTACATTTTCCCAGCATGCATAATTCTAAATATTGAGTGATGGAAATTACTAAGGGCATTTGAAGAGTGAGACATTGAGGAGTGTTGTCATATTATATTAGTTATGGGTAATAGCTGCTGACTTTGGAATAGTGATGTGAAAATTAGACCACTTCAGAAGCTCAATTTGGAAGCTTGGAGAGTCATGCAAGGTGACAGATCTGTACCAATGCAGGAAATGTCTTGGAGGCAGATAACTGCTGTTTCATGCATAAGTAGTCAGAGTCCCAATATTTTTTCTATGCAAATCAATGTCAAAATTCAGGTTAACCTGATTAGGATCATATCCTTACAGGAAAGGATTTTCTGTTGCTACATCACAAATAAGAGTTATAATTGCATTTTAGATGGTGAAAAGTTATGAATGCCATCATTTACATAATATGTTGAATCTAGCAGCCCTAGGAAAGTTCTTAATATCAGGTATTGTCTGTATAGAACAATTCTTGTGCAGAGAAACAAATGAAGAAGGTGCTCTTCTGTGAATTTAGGAAGGCAATTTGAATTGGTATGCATGGTGTGCGTTTGTGCTGATCCTGCATTATGCATTTCTCATAGATGTATCACTAACTCTCCTTACATTTGGTGAGAATACTTTGAATATTCCAGCAAACTGCTTGCTCATCTTTGGTAGTTTGCCTAAAACAGTGTGATCTCCATAGCTAATGATGCTTAAGGTTTTTTTGTTGCATCTTATCCCTCATCTGCATGGGGTCACCTTTGCCATTTTTGAAGAAAGACTCCCACAAAAGAAGGGTGTTCAGGAGACATTGACAGAGACCTGCAATATGTCTCTGGGAGGAAGGAAGATTCTCTCTAATCTGTGCTATAAGTAATAAAATGTGGCCAGGCAAATAATTTTTCTTCTCTGGAAAAGTTCAAATAAGCCGTAAGGGAGATATTATGAACTCATCCAGCATATAAAAACCCTCATGTTCTCGTTCATTCACAAGATGACAATAAAGAATTTATTTTGTGTCTTGCATATTTATCATTTTTGGATGTCAGAAGTATTGCTTTCTGTTATCATTTTAAAAGATTTTCTGGTAAACCCCTCATGTCTTCCAAGGAAGATGTGTATTATACCAGGAAAAGAATTCTTTTGCTATCATAATATAATCTATATTTTAGAAAGGAATTAACTGTATTCACAAAGAACTATTTTTAACATCTGTTTATCTAGATTAGGAGTGTTGCCAATGTAAACAGAATTTTCAAATGGGAAAAGTTTATAGATATGGAATTACCATATCATATACCACTACTATGTAGTGGCTTCCAGAACACAATAAAATATGTCCATGCTAGGACTTGCATAAGCTGTGTCTAGTTTGGAAGAAGTATATGTTGCAATGAGGCAGCTTTAGTAGGTTGTTTTGCTCAACATAAAACACTCAATGGTCTTGGCAAATATATAATTTCAAAGTTACTTCCTCTGATTTGTCTCAGTTTGTTACCTCATTCCACCTTTCCAAACAGTGAGACTCCTATTTCAAGAATGGATCTAGTGTTATCACCAAAATTTGTCCTTAGCCACTAAATCCAAACATTAATGCAATTTTTGCATTTTTGAAAATTATAGAAATTCTTCTCTGGATGTGCTGTTTCAAGTAATTTCTTTGCTTCTTTGTTCCAGTGCCACTTTTTGCTTTTGTAAAACCTGATTTTCTTTAAGTGGTCTGACAGAAAAATACATGGGCTGCTGTTTAGATTATTGTTCACATTCTTTTAGGATTAAAATGGGAATATTGTGTTTTAGTGTGCTATCAAGTATTTACAGTGATATGCATCCTTGACTATTAGCCCTTTTTAAGAATGTAAAAGGAAGCAAAAGCAGAAAAATCAACAAACTTTGAATACATGAATTCCTATTGTTATGTCTTGTATATAGCTCCATTCTCTAAGTAGTAAGGGTCATGCTGATTCTAAGTACACAAGAGCTGTGCAATTTTTAGTACTTAAAGTAAGGTTTGATTTTGTGTCTTTAGACAGCTCTGGCCCCTATTTATTTATATTTCAAGCAAGGTATAATATACCTAAAACTCAGAAATAAAAAGGGAGCATAATATGCACTGAAGCTGTATCCATTATATGATGGTAGGTGTTGGTTGTGACAAGATTGATTGTACTATTACCTGGCCTACTTTTTGTGCAATTTCTGTGTTAATTTTCATAATCTTTCCCTTTCTAAGTATTTGTCTAAAAGGGGTTTTAGAGATGAAATAGTGGGGAGAATTTTTTCTTTTCAAAGCAAACATTTGGCTTTTCTCCTAGAAAGTGCTACTGGTATTTTGCATTTCTCTTTTGATAACTCTGGGGTAGAGGATGCAGTAAGTCTTTAGTGTATACTGTGAATTGCATATTTAATTACGTCTGTTCCCTGATAGACAGTAAGAACCTCAACATTACTAGTTCTGAAATCTAAAGTTATTTATTGCATTTTTTTCTGTAAGTGAATGCAATGGTAGTGCAATGAAGCTTCTTTTCTGGAATCAGGTTGTTGATATTTGCCACCATTCGAGAAACTTGAAAACAATAGGAAACTCTTAAATTTGGTACATTTGCATGTACTTGGAGAAAGTACTTTTCAATAGGGCAGCACTGTACCATTTTAAAGCACTGAAGAGTAAGTAATACAAAATCAAGAAGGATAATCTCTGACATGTACAAATATTTATAATGGCATTAGTTCCAAATAAGTTAGCTGAGGCAATTAGAACCTGTAGACCCGAACAAATAAATAAACATGGCTTGCCATCAGCTTTTTCAGAAATTTACCCATATTGCTGTGGAGCTTTGTGTATCCAAACAAGTAAGGAGATCGACCAGATTTCTCTGGGGCTCCCTTCATTCAAGACACTGTCTGCTTTATTAGGAAGCATTTCACAAACAGGTAAAAATGGTATGTCACAGAATTTCTGGGTTTTCTGGAATTTGTGCTGCAGTGTTTTAGAGCTGGTCTAAAATGAATGGATTTACTAAAGACTTGGAGGCAGGGTTTAGAAATTAGTTTTAATGAAATGTCCCAGATTGGCAGGTCTGGCAATAGTTTCTCTTGTTTGCCCATAAAATGACTTTGTTCTTTATGCAGCTCAGTGCAATGGTTAGAATGTGTTGCCAGTGTGGGCCAGACCTAGCACTTGATCCCAAATTGACTTTGCCAAATTCACTGAGCTCAAGCCAGTGCTGAAGCAGTTTTCCACGAGCTCTGAGGAGTGCAGGAGAATACTAACTGAGCTGTGTAAATTTTTAGCATGAGCAGAGTGTTCACTTAGGAAGGAGAGCTAAGCATGGGTGTGCCTGCTTTTGCTTAGCATCTGTCTCCTGCCAGAAGGCCAATGGAATCCTGGCCTGTGTCAGGAATAGTGTGGCCAGCAGGACCGGAGAAGTGATTCTTCTACTATACTCAGCACTAGTGAGGCCACACCTTGAGTCTTGTGTCCAGTTCTGGGCTCCTAAATTTAGAGAGGATGTTGAGGTGTTGTAGCATGTCTGGAGGAGGATGGTGAAGCTGGTGAAGGGCTGGAACACAAGTCCTTTGAGAAGCGAGTGAGGGAGCTGTGAGTCTTCAGCCTGGAGGAAAGGAGGCTCAGAGGAGACTTTATCACTCTGTACAACTGTGTAAAAGGAGGTTGTAACCCGTTGGGGTCAGTTTCTCCTCCCTGGCAACCAGCAATAGGACAAGAGGACATAGTCTTAAGCTACACCAGGGGAAGTTGAGGTTGGACATTAGGAAAAAGTTTTTCACAGAAGGAGTGATTGGGCATTTGAATGGGCTGCTCAGGGAGATGGTGGAGTCATCATCTCTGGAGGGGTTTAAGAAAAGACTGGATGTAGCTCTAGTGCTGTGGTCTAGTTGATGTGGTGGTGTCATGTCACTTACGTTGGACTTTGATGATTTTCCAGCCTAGTTGATTCTGTGATTCTGTGTGAGTCAGCGGTCTGAGGGCCAAAGGAGTTTGAAGATTAATAAGCAGACATGGCAACAAGTTGTGCTCAGAGACTCAAGTGTGCCAAGTGGGGCTGACCAAGAGACCCTGCATAGGACCAGATGCATCAGGGTCCCAAGTCCTTGCATCAGCAGTGCTTCTATAACCTCCAGCCCCCCAAACTCAACTCCAAAACCTAAATATTTGCCCTGAGAACCATCTAAGATTTAAATTGACCTGATGTAGTGTTCAAAACTAAAATCTTGATTTAAAAGTAGGGAATTTACAGAAGCACAACTGAGAGTTAAATTTGACTTGTGAAGCCTTTATTTCTGGTAGTAATGTTTAAGATGGAAAAAACCCAGCTTGACTTTCTGTTCCCCTGAGTCAATTTGTGGGCCTGATATTTAGAAGAAAAAGTAATTTTGCTGGTATATTGAGATATTTAACCTGAAAATTTATCTGAAGACAAAAATGCAATTCTCACAATGCTTTGGTTACATTTATTTAGAGGAAAACCACATTTGGAGACTAGAAACAGTGCTAAATGCCAGTTGTAAGATGCATGCTTTAGTGCTGATTTCCTGCTACCATCTGTTCTGTAACAAAAACTGTTCTGCAGTCTCAGTTTCTGGGTCAGAAGCAAGGCTCTGGTAGTAACTTTGTACTTGGAGGATGTCATGTGCTTTAAAGCAATTCACTCCTGTGGTGCTGTGCAGTAGGAGGTCATCTGAGAAGTTTAAGATAACCCAGGACAATTTAAATCACAGAGTTTTAGGAAGGGTCTGTTAGTTTTAAGCACTAGCACAATTTGGCTGGGGACTATGTGTAGATTGATTCTTCAAAGGTTAGTGCACATCTCAGTAGGACCTGGAGGCTTGCTGGAGATGGTTTTTCTCAAGACTTCTTTATAAAAGTTTCTAACTGAGTGATACTTTCTGGTTTATACCAAACTTTAGTAATGGTGAAATTTGGAGTACAGGATGATCATCTATCCTGTCTGTAGCTGCAACTACAGCCTCTTGAAATATAAATCAGTTGTCCATTTTCTATATTACTGTTTTAATGAATTTTGTAAAAATTCATTAAAAAATGTCACACAAGTAATCTTCTGAGTTAACAGCATACTATATATTTAAAATTTTTACAATTGAGTTTTTATAGGTACCTGAAAGGGCAAATTATTCCATTGCCACAGTATGTGATCTAATGGTTTTGTGTGTATGGGGTTTTGTGGGAGCTGAAACACTTGCTTTTTGCAAACAATTTTCTGAAATTACTCTTCTGACCTATTTTTTTGTCCTGTTCTTTGTTCTTTTTCCAAATGAAGTTCATATATTCTTCATGAAATAAAAAAGGTACTACCACTTAAACATTTTCATTTGCTGGAGTACTGCTTTATCAGGTTTAGTTTGGGTTGTTTAGAAGAAACCCAGGAGATCAATATTTACAAATATCACCACTTTGGAAATGAATTTTGAGTACTCTAAATAAGGGTGGAAATGTCTTGAAATGGGCATAAAAGAAGCCACCAGCATTGAATGAGGATGTAGTCTTCCTAATGTGAAGTCTTCCTTACTCTCTCTACTGGCAGCCTAGGGAATGGAGCATTCCCAGCATGTGTTGGAATTCACTCACACTGGGATGCTTCATCTGAGAATATAGGAAATCCACAGGACATACAGGGTGGTCCTAATTTCCAGACTGGTGTTGGAGTTGTCACCCATCTTCTACAAGAGTCAGGGAACACTGAAAGGCAACATCTTCTATGCAAGAATCAAGGGAAACTGAGATTACAGGCCCTGCTCCACATGCTGGGGAGTGGCATGTGGTTTGCATGGCTGGATCGCCAGGTAGGCACAGCTGTTCTTCTCAGGGAATGGGCTGCACTGACCCATTTCCCTTCATCTGTGGAATGAGTGGGCTTCTTGGAAGCCCCACTGCCTGTCACTGCCTGTCACCACCTGTCATGGTTCCCAGGATGGTGCCCTGTGGGCTGGGCCACTGTCCTGATGCATCCTCCCATGCCAATGTCAGTAAATCACTTGGAACTTTTTCAGGGGCTGGAGTAATATGATTGTCTGCCTTGTCTTGTCTTGCTCTGAATCTTCACTTTCAGGTTCAGTGGTGGCCTCCCAGTACATTTAGCAACCTGTAATATTGATAGGTGGATTTAGTCACCTAATCATATGTTATGCTAGAAAGTAACTGCTTGGATTGTGGTTTTCAACATTCAGAGTGATTTCTGAAACTTTCTGAATAATTTTCTGTCTCCTTTTTTTTCTCTTATTAACCTTTGAATGCTAGTAATTAAATCCTGTCTTTATTCAGAAAAACATGGTCAGTGGCTCAGCAAGGCTGCACATATCACAAACTCTTGTGAGTTTACCTTGCTGTAATGGAAGCTGAGGACAGAATCCAAATGGAGAGATTAGAGCTAATCCTTGGAAATAAAATGAAGTTCACAAATTGTTTATTTGACAATTTAGTTTATTTGTCTAGCTGCTGCCATCCTATGTAGTCCACCTGTTCTGTCTTGATAAAGTGATCATTAATCGTTCAGAAACATGCCTTAATTTTTTTTCTGTGCTGGTGCACACAACTAATGCATGTCATTAATGCCATCCAGAGGGAGCAGTTTGGAAGATGAGAGGATAATTTACTCACCATGTGTATTTAGTCCTTGGCCTCCTTGCTGAGATACCCCTGCTGGTTTGGAGTCTGTTTGTATACAAACCTGCCCTGTCTGTGATAACTAGAAATGTAGTGAGCCTACTAGTTTAATTCAAGGATAGCATGGTACAAATTCTGGTTTCAGTCTTTGGAAATCAGAAAGCTCTGTTCTGTTTTAATCTGCAGACAGATGCCTAGTTCTGGCATTGCTACCTCAGTAGGAGTTGAGAGCTACATTAGGAGAGACTGTGAGATAATTGTAATCAATAAAATAGGAATAGACTTTAATTTATATTACAGAAACCAAACACTTTGTACAACAAGTAGATAATAGTCACTCAAATGCTCAATAAACAAACATTATCCAATAATATAAGTGGAAAAAAGCTTAAAAATCAGTTGATGTACAGTGCTTGCATCATATTAATGTACTCTGGTGTGTGCCAACACCATCATAAGCAGTAGCAATCCATAGGGAATTTAAGCGTGTTTCACTGAAACATTTAGGATGAGGAGAAAAGTCTTCCTCCTCCATCATCACTGGAGACACTGTCCAGAGAATGAGGCTCACTTGGAACCCCACGGCTGCTCTTATTGATGGGCCTTCAGGGAGTTTTTTTCTCTCCCTCTCTGCATTTTCCTCTCTCCTGTTCTCTTTTCTCTGCCCTTCTCTGCTTTTGTTTTTGTTTTTTTCTCTCAAGAATACTTTGTCTATTAGAGTCAATGTGTGTCATCAGCAGTGGATCCTGCAAATAAATCTTTGTGCACATTACCCTGCCTCAGCATCCCTTGTGCAGCAGGGAAATTGATGTTCAAGGCTGAAAGAAAAAGCTGTAGGAGAAAGTGAAAGGTGGTAATTCAGACAGGTGAAAGCTGAAGATGAAAGAGAGGTCGAGGTGCAGGACTTTAGGCCAGACATAGTGCTGGTATGGATGTGCTGGTGTGGTTGTGCTGACCTCTGCTATCAAAGTGCTCTTGCTGAGGGTATGGTTTGTAACGGGAAAATTATGGGTCACTTTCAGCATTCTCTTCAAGATTGCAGTTTTTCTGGAATAAATGCATCTGGACAAGGACACTGGGACACTGGTATGTCAGGCACAAGGACTCTCAGTACCAGCAGATGTTTGTAGGGGACCAGAGTGTGTCTGTGCATATTTAAGAAAGTGGTGTGCACACAGAGGCACAGGCTTACATCCTCAGCATGGTCCAGCATGTTTCCTCTGACAAAATAGGATGCAGAATGTGTCAAAGTTCTTCAGCCCCAGAATCACTGTGGCCTTTCTAGTTTACTTAAGTGTCTGTTAAATTGTTTTTCCTCCTTCCTGCTACTGAGGGTTGTGGACATTACGTTATCATAGAATCATAGAATTGTTAAGGTTGGGAAAGACCTCCAAGAGCATCAAATCCACCATGAACACATGCAGCAAGGTGAGCACCCCAGCCAGTGAGCACTCCTGAGGCTGTGTTAACCCAAAGGCTGGTTCCCAGCACTGATGGGAGCTCCCAGCACCCATCAGAAGCCTGTCTGCAGACCTGTAGGGCCAGGGGGCTCTGTAAAATGACCTATTTCTATGTTTGCTAATATTTTTGCTTAGAAAAGCAGACTTAGCTTGATCCTTATTTTTAATTTTGTTTCTCTTGTGTGCTTAACTGTATATTACAATTATATACATATATATGGAAAAGTATAACTGGCATTCACAAAGACATACAATATCAAATATAGTGTTATTTTTTCCTATTCATAACTATTTGATAGAAAACAGCAGGTGTTATGTTTTATCTTGGAACAGATAACATTCAAGGAAGAAAAAAAGAAAACCTCTCCTTTTCCCATGGATGGGTGTGGGACTGATAAATTATTCCAATGATAGATAAGGGTAACAAAGCTTTGGGAAAGAAAATCACATAACAGTAACAGTGATAGTAATAATAGCAATAATAAAAGATGAATGTATGCTTTCACTGCTAAAGCCTTGTTTGGATGCAGAGCTCCAAAACTTTACATGTTATTCATTCTAAAAGAAAACTTTTTAGTGCCCTTAAATTAAAAAAAGCAACAAAACCAATCTACTGTACAAATAGAGTGGTTTTGAGGCTTTGACTGACAGTAGATGTCCCAAAGTCTTTAATTTTTACTTGTTTTTCTCCACTCATGTGCGGCACAAAATTGAAATCCCAGTATGTAAGAGGAAGTTGTAACTCCAGCTGTCTTTGCATCTCTCAAATAAGGAGAATAAATATCCACATGCTTCTAGGACCCAAGAAAATTCTCACAGGAGGCAGTCGAAATAAGAGAAAAGGAGCCATGTGCCTCTCCCTATTGTTTCCATTGGCTTGCTTTTGATCATGAGGAATATTCCTTCAGCATGTTTCTCCCAGTGCTCTTGAGCTACTCTTATTATCCAGTAAATATGTCATATACCCAATGAGTTGTCAAGATTCACTCAAGATTCCTGATCTATTACACAACATCTTTAAGCACATTCTTAGAGTACCTGGCTTGAGAACAGCATCATAGTTTCTACCTGTGCTGGTTTTGCATTGGAGCCACCCCATTTTTTGGTCACTCTGAACCCTCCCTTTTTATCTGCTGCTCCTCAGTCCATTCTTGGTGACTTGCTGGCTGCTCTTGCTAGGGTCTGCTCTGCCTGAAGCTGTGTGCCAGGTCTGGGTCTGCTGTGCAATCTGCTGTCCTGTGCCTGGGATCTGCCTTGTTGCTGGGGCTGCTCTCATGGGCTGGAGGATGGTGAGAAAAATCCACATGGAGAGTTTCACCACTGAAATCCACACCTAGACCCTAGCCAAGACAGAATTTACCAGATGGTCTAGATGTTGGCTAGAGTCTGTCATTGGAATAATTCTGTCAAGAACAGTAAAAAATAAATCACTGATTTTTACGAACTAGACCGTGGGTTCTGTGCACAGACTTATACTATTTAGAAAGTTTTGTCTTGTTCACTCCACCCAATTGATCAATATGAGAAAAAGAAATGATTGAAAGATGTTTGTAATGAAATACAAGAGAATTGACTCACAAAATGGGTCCACATTATTATATATTCCTGCAGTCCCTTGCTGATTATATATTTTTTCAATATCCATCTGAATTGGTGATGAATTTCTTCTGTGTATTCTTCACTCCATACCTACCTCAGGTATATTTAGATAACTAGCTGGCTTTGGTGCTCTGCAATTAATTTTAAGGTAATGGTGGATAGTAGAATAGTTGCTTGTGTTACAAAATAATAAATGGAAGCAGCTCTGAGGTCTGCTCAGGAGAATTTTAGAGATCATTGTTTAATCAGACCTTGAGGAATTGGGCACAAATCTGTGCAAGTCAATGGAATTGCTTATTCAGGGCCGAGTGTGGTATAGTGAGCTATGAGCTGGGTTTGCAAAGCTTCTGAGTGCACAGAACACCATCTGAAATAAGCCTTGCTTGTTGGTCTTTGTCTGACATAGGGAAAACTTTAGATACTTTGAAATTTGCTAGAAAATAATGAATGCAAAGGTGAAAACCTGCTATAATGGAACGGAAACTATTCAGGTGTTTAGGACGCTAAAAGTACATAATGGTAAATAAAAGTCTGAATCTCTGCTTTCCTTGGCCTGAAACAAAGACTTAAACATTGTTTTCTCTCTGAGATCAACACAATATAATTTGCCATTTGGCCCTTCTGTTAGGTCATTTTTCATCTGTTCTCTGATATGGCAAACCTAAGACATGCTTCCAACACAGAAGTACAAATGCTTCATTCTGGAAATCTTTGCACGTAATGTAGTTTTGTTAGAAATTAGGTTAAGCTTAACATTTTTTTCACCTAGCTCGCTAGTATGTCCCCTTACCTGGGTAAGGCCTCTGACCTGTGTCTTCAAAGCAACTTTTTGTGTTGTGAATTTTGTGTTAGGCATCTACTGACTCTTTGGAGGTAAAAACGAGTGATAACTTGTGATTTTAAAAGTGGAAGTTTTAATATGGATGTCAACATAGATGCTTAGACTTGATGATATATTATGTAGAAGCTCATTGCAGCTTCACCAGTTGTTTAAAAAAACTCTCTTGTATTTACCCTGGGAAAATAATGCCTCTCTGCTAATGTCTGTATATTAAAGACAAGGATGGGCTTGTTTTGAGTTTAGCTTATTAGCAAAAACCTCAGGATCTACTCTCTTACTTGGACTGATGGATTGTAAATAGGCTCAGAACTGAATCAGGGATTTTATGTTGTGTTGCCATTCATTAAGCAGACTGAAGTAAAAAGAAAGGGCTGAAGGTCTGACTTGCTTGGCAGGCAGCAAGAGAGAAATCCTGAGCTTGCAACTCTGCCATTCAGTTTAAAAATGTTGAATGCGTCTGGCAAAATGGAACATTATTCCTGCCTGGTTTAATTCTCTCTAAAACTTTTGTAGTCTGACTTTCCCCAGCAAAATGTGAAGGTTTCTCCTCTTCTTTGGGAATGTCCTGGAAGATACCTTTTGTTCCCAGCTGCCTTTGAACTAACTAAGCTGCAGCTCAGTTGATAAGACTCAGTTTTGCCAGTTGTATAATTTGAACTCGTCAAGCAGGTGAGAAGAGAAATTAAAGTAATTGAGCCAGAATTACATTTTTGTGGAAAAATTTGACATAAGGAAAATGTCCTTTATGGGTTCTAGCTGAAGGGGAAGATATATTTTACAAATATATATACAAATATATCGAAGGAATTTTCGTTGAATCATTCTTGTCCATTTTTCTTGAAGTGAAAGGAGGGAGTCAAGTTCTGAAGCAATTTATTTTAAAATCAAAAACCTGACTAACACGTTGCAAGGAATAAAAAAGTAATAATATGTCTGTGGACTAATTTCAGTACTTGGAAGTTTTTTTCAGTTATTTCCTTTGATGTGGTCCTCTGTTTACCTGAGATACTATACAGATAAGAATGTTTCACTTTCTTGACACACAATAGTACAGTTGTTCAACATCATAATTCAGAAATTTTAAAATAGTAATATTTTAGTAATATTTTGCAGACTCTAATGATGATTTTGAATTCTTACAGTCTTGATCTGTTGATAGCTATTATTTCTGTCTGATCACTGGTCCAAACATTAAAAAATGGGTATGTTATAGTAAAACATGTATATTGCCTTTCACATTTTTTCAGCAATGGAGGCATGGTTTCTTACTGTTAGGGTATTGCATTTCACCTTATTGCCTACTCTTCTATCCAGTTGCATGCTAAAATTACTCTTCTAATACACAAAATGTTTTGATGTTAAAATTATTAAACTTACTAACAGTAAGACTAGTACCAAGCACTCTGCCACAGACATTTTGACTGGTCCTGAGCCTCCTTCCCTATCTGTTAAAAGGAAGGAGGAGTGTTGATATTTCATCCTTTCTCCCATTCTTCTTCTAGAAGGAACTTATTTTCCAGAGTGTTTAAACATAGATGCCACTATATCAGAATTTTAAGTACGTTTCCAGTCTTGCTTAAAAGAGCATGAAATGCTAATGAAATCCTTTCCTGAACCAGGATCATGAAATGAAGGTTATGCAAGGTGAGAAGCAGCCTGAGAGTGTGCCTGTGCTTGTACCCAATATAAGGGCACCTGCAAGGAAAGAGAGTTCAGAAGGCTTGAATGGTACAAATGATTGTGAAGGGTTTAGTAGTAGTAGTATCCAAGTGAAGGCCACTTGGATAATGATCACTCCACAGTGAGAACATTTTGTTTTGTCTTGGGCTCTCTTTGGAGAAAGGACTTCATGTTTGCACAAACACTTTCACACATTGGCATCATTCTTCAGGCTGTTCCTAGGGCTCTGGATCTACATCAGTTCTGCTGCCACAGTGTGTCTGGAGCTTGGGCTGAGGTTTCTGTTTATCACACTGAAGGATTCATTTATGATCTGTTTCTTTGATTTCATCATGATTCTGCCAGGGTTGCATGTGAAACTGCTCTGCAATCCTATTAAATTGGGAATGACTTTGTCCCACTGTCCTGCAAAGGAGGAGTCAGATGCTACTGTCAGAAACTACTGAGAAATTGAGACAGTGAGTTCTTCCCTGTTTCTGTCTTGCTAAACTAATGGTAAGCCAAACAGCCCAGCTGGGAGTCAGGTCTGGTCCGGTCTCTTTGCCAGTCAATGCTGGCTGTGAACGTGGTATAAATAACTCTATAAATAACAACACGAGATGCAGTCCTGACAAAGATTGGCTTTACTGGCAATCAGTGTGAAAGGAGTGTACTTGTTTCTTTGCAGAATTGGGCTGCTTATGATTGGAGTTGGTGGAACAGAGGTTAGACTGTAATTTTACTTACTTAATCCCATGCTTGAACATTCATTTAGAACTTCTTTTTTCTTCCCTGTGGAGAAGATTATCTGTTTGGCTTAAAATTCAGTGGTGTTTACACTATGTCTGGATGGCTCACATAATTTAATTTTAAAATCTGAAACTAATTTTTCATTTTGAATCCCCTTTCTTCCCCCACTACTCAGAAGGGAGCTGGAGATTGTTTTAGCTGTCTCATCACCTGTGGGCAATTGCATTATGTTTAGTTTTAACCGAGTTGTGTGTAAAGAAAATGGTTGCTCTTAGGCATTTCTCCTGAACATTGAGGAGCTAGGATTCATATTATTCTGTAGGAAATATGAATTGATAAACAAAATACATGATGAGTAGGAACCATTTGAGGGTAGTGAGGATTAGAACAATCCAAACAGAAAAAGAATTAAAAATAAAAATCTGCTAATACTTTAGTTATACGGGGAAGAGACTATAACAAAATGTATATCCCTTCTCAAAAAATCTTATTTGTATTTTAAAAACTTGAAGTTATATTTGGTGCAGCTGAGTGTTTCCTTCAGGGACTGTGTATGTGAATCTGATTTGGACCAGCTCTCTGTGTGGAGCAGGGCATCCTTCTGGAGAACAGTAAACACACCTACGTTTATCTTTCTTGTGGGGAATCACCCTTCCCCCCCCCACCCCAAACTGCTTAGAAAGGTACTGATGCTCCCTTTTACTTCTTTTTAGTTACATAATTTTTAACCCGTGTTCCTTGGTGTTTATTTTCCAGTATAAACTATGTGTGATTGATACTGTGGAGTGACTAAAAATTAAAGCATGATATAACTAACTCTAATTGCACTTTCATTTGTAGCTCAAGCTGTTGTCTCCTTATGTCCCATGAGATCAAGATCTGTCCTCAACTCTGAAGTCAATTTCCATCAGATGTTTTAAACAAGACAGAGGGAGTAATATGTGAAAATCTGTAATTTAAAAACAAAAAGAAGAGTTCCTCTCAGAGTTGGAATTAGTTTCTTGGTTTTTTTCCCCTCCAGTCTCATGTACCATAGTGAAAGTGTTTCATTCTAGATGAGTGGGTATGGGAAAGGGTATGTTGTCCCTTTAGACAACTTGATTCAGTTTTGAGTGTAGATGAAAGCATGCCTGACATTTATTTCTAAGACTGTATTAGCAGACAGGCTACTCTATTCAGTGACTGAGTTTGTTCGTGCTGCGAGTCAGAGCATGCTGATATACCTCAGAACCCTTTCTTACAGGTCCTAAATAAACTGCACTTGGATTTCATTGACATAGTGTATCAGGCTTCAGCAAGGTAAACTTTGTTAAAGTCTTAGGCATATTCAGTAGTGGATGTCAGTGAGTGGTCTGGTATATTTATTGTGACGATGAAAATGGAAGCTTTCAGAATGTGGAATTACTGTGCTCAGAAACCCATGGAACAATAGTGGTTCTTTTTCATGTCATACCAAATCATCTTAAGAATACAGACTTCAAAGCTAGGTAGTTTTATTGCACAGATATAACTTCAGTGAACCATCAAAAGCACATCTACCTCTAGCAAATTTTGTTATTATTCCTAATGGACAAATGATCAAATCTTTGTGGTATGGATTCTCTTCTGCTGTGTGGAATAGGAAAAAAGGAAGATTGCTCAGCTGCCATTATTGGTGGTGGGGCAATATGAAGCTTGAAGCTGAGTGTTTTATGAGTTTTCAATAACTTCTATACTAGCTGGAGACTGTCAGGAAATATTGTGTTCTTGTCAGTCCCCATCACTGCTTTTAGAGCTTTTTGTAAAGGTGATGTTGAGGGTCTTTTTCTTCTGAGAGCTCTCTTTACCTGGGGGATTATGAGAAGGAGGAATGCACAACTCATTTCTTCACACCATGAACATGATTATGGAAGCAGAGCATTTGGTTGCCCTTACATACTGTAGATGTGTTAAACTGCTCCTTGCCCTCAAAACCAGAAAATATATATATCAAAGTTAAGTTCCATGTCATTTTGATGTCTACTCATGAATACTCTGAAAATATAATTGGTTTAACCCCAGCCAGCAACAAATCCCCACACAGGCTCTTGCTTATTCACCCCTGGTGGGGTGAGGGAAGGGAATTAAAAGGGTACAAGTGAGAAAACCTTGAGATAGAGACAGCATGACAGGTAAAGCAAAAACCGTGCACCCAAGAAAAGCAAACCAAGGTATTAATTCACCACTTCCATAGGCAGGCAGGTGTTCAGTCATCTCCAGGAAAGCAGAGCTCCATGGCACATAGTAGTGACTTGGGAAGACAAGATATTGACAACTCTGAATATCTCCCCACTTCCTCCTTCTTTCCCCCAGCTTTTTATGCTGAGCATGATGTCATATGGTATCAAATATCCCTTTGGTCAGTCGGAGTCAGCTGTCCTGGCTGCTTCCCCTCCCACCTCCTCATGCACACCCAGCCTGCTTATTGCTGGGGCAGTGAGAGAGGTAAAGAAATCCTTGGCATTGATCAGCAACAACAAAAACATCCCTGAATTATCAACACTGTTAACATAGCCCCACACTGTGAAGAAATTTAACTCTACTCCAGACAAAACCAGCAAAAAAAAGTCATAGTCATTATTGCGCTGTTGACTTTCAGTGTATTGTGAGCCAGAAGCCTTCTTTCCCAAAAAACATGCAGGCTAAATCCAGCAAAAGAAAGAGATTATGTACCATCACTGTGCACTGAATTCACTGATTGTCCTAGGTCATTTTACTATTTATACCTGGTTTTGGAAGAAATCAAGCTGTGCAGGTTGAGACAGTGCACAGAGCTCACTGGTTCTGGTGACTCTGAGCCCATGCCTCAGCTATCCCAGACCTAAGTGTGGAGCTCTTCCCACTGGCAGCTCTGCCATTGCTGGAGATTGCAAAGGGACCGCCCTCTCAAAACCTCTTAATTGAAGAATAAATCAAATAGGAAAAATTTTGCATAATACCTGGTTGTAACAAGTGATTGAAATTTTTAGTATTCAAGATTTTTGAAGGAATAGAAAGTTTTCCACCTCTACTTATAAACTTATCTCAGCCTATAAGCACTGGGAACAGGTTGACCTTGGAGTCGTGGAGGTTCCTGAATATGGAAATACCTTTTTCTTGTGTTTTGGTAGACTGTCTCTAGCCCTGTAGTTCAGGGCTTGTCCTTGTGCTGGTCTCCTCCCTTATCTTCCCTGAGCCTGAAGTATGCTCCAGAAAATAAATTTTCATGTGGGGAAAATGTGTTTCAAATCCTTTAGTTGCGGAGGCACCTTTAAAAGCATAAGCGGGTTAAATCTGTGTGAGCTCCCAGGCATTCTGGCTAAACCTAAAATGAAGATATAACCCAGCTGTCTTTGAACTGTGTAAAGCCTGTATAACAAGGATAGTGTGCTGAATTAAAGTAGCTAATTAGCTGTGATGAAAAGCTGATACACAGGGCTGGGTCAAGGCAGCTGCCTTGCTTCTGGACCAGCTTGTTCTGTGGAGCCTCGGGGCTCTCTCTGCAGCACTGCACCACGCTGAGCAGGCACACCTCCAGCAGTGGAAGGTTGTACAGCTGTAAGCTGCCATTGCTAATCTTATTGAGGGGCTGACAGAGACTGCATCCTGGCTCCTGGTCAGGCTGTGACCCTGGAGCTGCTTCCTTCTTTCATCTCGTTGCTCTGATTTCTGCAGAAAGGAAAACCAAGCAAAGTCCTGGAGGATCCCAGATCAGCAATCAAAATCCTGGCGTATGCCCTGTTTTTCACTTGGTAATCAGGTACAGCCTCAGGCAGTCAGGGGGGAGTCATCTCATTTAGCTGAAGGTGTTGGGGGGTTAGCTGTCTGTTCTGGACTGGTTAGTTGCCTCAAAAGGAGAGAGGGAGGTACTTCCAGTGAATGCTTTTCTCTCTCCTGGAACAGAAGGGGTGAATCACGCTCTGGAGGTGTCTGTCTTTCTCCACTGGCTGCAGAGAAGAAGCCTCAATGGTAACATTGAACCTGATGCTGGTGTTTGTGACAGTGGGGATTTGGTGAGGTGCATCTTTTGGTATTTGAAGTGTCATCTCAGCCATGTGCTGGGACATTTGATGCTTAGGGTATTTATTGTAAAAGAAGAGGCATATTCCTAGTCTGAAGAACTGTACTACCTAGTATAAAGAGCAACTTGTTTATTGAAGTGATGAGAAGGTGATATGTGGGAATAAACCATCTGAGACCATTTAAGAAAAAAAACAAACTCGAAAATCCTACGAAGCCTAGGAGTTCAGACAAATCAGTCTATGAATTTAACTGAAGCAATTGCACAATTAGCTAAAACTATTTTCTTATTAGATCAAGTCAGCAAGGCACATATTATGGGCAGTATTGTAGGGAGTATGCTGCTTTATTTTCCTTGGTTTGACTCTTATTCTAGACACATATAAACCAAATGCCTTTCTATTTAATTTCCAGTAGATAGCAGCAGTTCACAGAGAGTATTTTTTTCTTTTTTTTTCTTCTTTTCCAGTGAAGGTGCATGTGATTCAATGAGGACCTTAAAATGTTTCCTTTCCAATCAGAAAGTTTGGTAGCATTTTAATACATGCAATATGTGCTGGTTTTGTCACCAGAGCTAATTTCTGAGGAGTATTGTTGAAGTATTGAATTTATCTTGAGACTGAGTCAGTTAGAAACACTTCTATTCACAACAGCATGGAATAAAAGAAAAAGAAGAGGAAAACAGGACTTTTCTTAGTCAATTCTTGTAGGTTAATGTTCCATTAAGTTCATTAGTTGAAAGAGGGTGTATTTTCCTCAGAAACTTGATTAAACTCAAAATTTATTTTAGGAGCAAGAATCATCAAAGATTTGAAATGTCCCGACAAACCACATCTGTCTTGTTGAACCAGATTCTTCAGAGTGTCTGAATTTGGTGCACCCTGGCTGTGGCAGAGGGATAGTTTTAGGATACTAAATTGAAGTGGCTATGTCATCATGCACCTGCAAGGTATCTCTTGAAGGGATTGTATGGACCAGGTGGGAGCACAGAGGTGTGCTCTCACAGGAGTTGGTTCTGTTTGGCTTCACCCACCAAACAGACCCTTTTAGAACTTTGTTTTGAGTAGATCTAGAGCTGACTTTGGGGAAATGATGAGAAAAATAATATTACCAGGTAAGATCTGTAATCAGATCCCTAGAAGGCAGGAAAAATAGATTGTGAAACAGGAAAGTGAATAATTATCATTCTTGTGTCACACTGTACATTTATTCCACCTAAACTTCTAATTGTACTTAACACACTTTGATTTGAATAATTTCTTCAATCTTCTCATTTGTATAGGTAATTTTATCTACTCTAGGTTTTTCAATATCTTCAGAATTAAAACCTCTACTTACTTGTAATTGTCTGAAATTCCTGCATAGAATTTTTTCTCTGTAAAATTGGTTTCAGCTGGGTTTGGCTGAGGCAGCATGCTGTGTACAAGCACCTTACTTCCAATAACCAAAGACAGTTGCATAGAAGTCAGTTTTCTTTCATATCTGTAGAACAATTTTGGGAATCTTAATCTGAGTCTGTGTTCTGAAAGTATGCAAGATCTTTATTCAGCAGAATAGTACATGATGAAAAGCTTTAAAATCAAGATCAATTTCTTAGTTTTTTTGTGAGGTTTTTTTTTTGTTTTGTTTTGTTTTTTTTAGTACATTTATCTATTGCAGTTGTTGTTATGTATTTATTGGAGCAGTGAGTTGAAAACTGAGATGTTATATTCATGGCTTAACTGTTAATGTTTTTTTGTCTTCAGACCCTATATGAGTTGTGAGGACAAGGATGCTGCATATGGTAGAGTCCTTTACTGGACAGGCAGTTTCTCTGACATAAAGGATGAGAAAATCTGACAGAGTGGAAATAAGATTGAGTTATTTTTGAATTGTTGAAGTTAAGTTGATGAAGTTCAATACAAGAGACTGATAAATGACTGAAATCTGCATTTCTGGTACATGGCCTAAAAATATCTGAAGGCCAAAGCAAACAGCTTAATTTGTAGCATGCTCAGGACTGAGCTTGGACTGAGATTTGCTTTATGATGATCTGACCTACCTCTCTGGCCTATCCTGATTCCAGTTACCAAGCAAATGGATTAATTATTTGGGCTTACTTTTTTTTGATGCTTTTGAAAACACTGAATACATGACTTAGCTTATTGGCATTAATCAGCTGTATTAAAATTTTAGGAAAATGAGAAGTACTTCTTTCTTGTACAGTAGTCAAACTGATTTCATCATTGCTTGAAGCTTGGTTGAAAAGCTACCACTGAGCTCTGCCTCAACCACTTCCTGGGCAGGGACCCCACCATCTTTGGACTAGTGTGTAAAGCTCTAGTTTTAAGCAGAGCAGAATAAAAGCTACTTAAACATTTAAAATAATTGTCCAAAAATGTGAAGGACAATTGAAAAAGCTTTGAATTGATGTGTGTTTTTCTTGGCTAGATTTGTCAGAGCTTAATTGCACACGATTAGCAGAAATTTTTGCTGAAAAATAAAGTGGTAGTCAACTGCACATACAATAAGTGAAAATCCTAAATGGGTCAAATTTGGTCCAGTAACTAGATCTTATTCCATTATTTTCAATAGAGTGATTGAACCTGCCTCATTGTTCCTGTTTCTGCAAACAATGAAGCAGTTACCTCCACGTATAAACAGTAAATAAAATACATGAAAAAGCTTATTTATAGTAGCTTGGAGGATTCTTCCATACAGTTCTATAATGCCTGTGTGATTTGTTTATTCTCAATAAAGACATTTTTGATATAAATGGATTCATTGTTAAGCTCCACAGATACATTAATAAGCAGATCTTTGTGTGGCACAATAGAGCATACATTTAGATGAAAGCAGCAGTATATTTTAAGTGATTACTATTATTTTAAGTAGATTTAATTACAGGAACACATTAATACATAGGTAGTATCAAGCTAGATTGGAAGTTGTAGACTGGTAAAAATCCAGCCTAATGGTTGCGTTTTGCTATTGTGGAGTAAATTGATTAAAAGGAAAAAGTTAAAAATAATGTAAAGCTAGAGAAAAACGTGAAATTAAATTTTACATTAAAATAGTAGATTTGATGTTTGGAATGGCTTCTCGCTGTCAATTCCAAATCCAATCCGTATGGAACAGGGACCCTTAGAATTTAGAAGACTATAAATCCTCACTAGTGGGTTTTTTTCACATTTTCATCAACCCTGTCCCAGAAGATTTCTAAATGCTTCTTATGAAAGGAAGAGGCTTAAGCCACAAGTATTCACTGAGCATTTATACTTGCATGTAGTATTGACTAGTGATTTTTAGAATTTGTGTACACACCTCTCAGAACATAAATCTCTGTTATTAGCAGAGGCAACTTTCATGTATTTAAATGTCTGAAGTTCCTCACAGATAAACTTTTCATGATTATTTTGGCGAGCAGCAGCCACCACATTTAGTGAGATGGCTCAGTGACATGGATAATTCAGCACTTATTCACAGAAAGGGGAAAATAAAAAGGAAAAACTCCTCAGCGTGATAGGTAATGAATGTGTCTGGCTTCAATGACTACAAGGGGTGGATATTGAATCATCTTCCTGCAAGACTGTATATAGCTTTTTTTCCTCAATACTTTCTGACATCTTTCATATGAGAGAATACATAAATCAACCTTTTTTTTCATGCAGCTTGGCTTTAACAGCATCAAGCAAGTTATGCTGAACAAATCAGTCTTACTTGATGTCTGTTGTTAAAGAGTTTATTATTATTTCAGTTTATTATGCAAGCTATTAATTGTTATAATTCCAAGTGCACAGCTTTGTCTATATTCACTAAGGCACTTATTTTGCATTGTTTTGAAGAACTGACTGATTGTAAAACACATAACACCTTAGGCCCTTGATATTACCTTGGAAGCTAGAGAGTTTCCCCATCTTATTTCAGATTGGAGGTACACAACTTCTAACAGCTTCAGAACCCTTTCAATGTACACAGAGCTAATTTCTTCTGTTGCTGACTGCTGGCTTTGCTTTCCATGACCAGATGAGTTGGTCTATCCCATAGCAGAATACAATCTGTTTATTTACACCAAGAAATTTTGTATCCAAACCATAGCTTTGAGTTCTGACACATTTTTTAGGATTTGTCATGTAGTCCGTGTTCATTCTATCCATTCTGTCCATTCCATCTTGATCCATGTTCTCACTCTCTCCCAATCTTCCCCTCTCTCTGCCTTGAGAAGATTCCTTTTCCAATCTCTTTCTCTGTACTTCCAGCACTCCCCAATGTGGTGTATGTCTGTGATTGACTTTGCTGTTGGGCAACGTGACTGGCACTGTGCTGCTTGTCTCTGGACAGGACTGCAATGTGGACTGTGTCACACATCCAGTGACAGCATTTATGAAGTGTTTTCTTCTATAAAAATGTAAAATTTAGTGTAACTGTTTCAGGCTCACTGTTTGGCCCAGACAGTTGCAAAATTTGCATTATTACTTATAAATCTTACTTATCTGGGATAGTCTTTTTAGTCGAAAGAATCGTAGCCCCCAGTGAGGTCCCACAAGACAGCACAGGGTTTTAAAAAAGAGAATCAGGCCTTATTTTTCCCTCCCACAATACTTCTGTTTTTCAGTGCCAAATACTGTCAGCCTGCCAAAAATAAGCATTTATATATTACATTTATTCATCTGCTCATCTTGATTATCTCAAAAGACAAGTCAGTCTCGAGCTCTGAGCTGGAATCTTACCTGCTGACAAGCTGATGTGGAAGTCATCTGAGTTAAGAAGAGAACAGATAAGGCCTTGATGTATCATCTCAGTAAAGGCCTGGGGTAGGAGCTCATGGGAGCCATCCAAGCTGCAGGATCTAACTGGCCATGTGAGCCTTTATTACCAGCTTAAATCCCTTCAATGCCAGTCCTAGATGCAATTTGTTGGTGAGACATCACTTGACTTTGAAAGTGTTCCTGAAGGACACAGCTCTCACCAAAATGCAGTCTTAATAGCTTTGCTTTGGGACTCTAAGAAAAAGGGGTTGTCAACTTGGTGAGAAATTGCTTATAGACAGAGAATTTTTCTTAAAGCAAATTGATATTTATTGATCATTCCTTTTACAGGAAGAAAAATGCTCTCTGTAGAGTCTTCACAAAAGGCCCTTCAACATAGGACCAGGTGAAGTAGCTTTGTCCCTCACTGAACAGCTGACTTTAACTTTTTTCTTCTTTATCTAAAACCAGTTTTTCTCCGTGTGGTTTAATTTTCAGGGTCAGGGCTTAATAGGAGTTTGTGGCTGAGATTTACTTTGCTTCTAAGTTCCACTTCAGAAATAAATTATATTATTGTGATTGCACAATGAATTAGTCAGCTAATAAGCTCTTTAGCAGTTACTAAAAGTATAAATGAAAACTTTACAGAACTTACTAAAGGACATTAAAAGACCTGATTTAAAGGAAAGGTTGTTTTCTTTATCATTAAAATTTCAAAACCCAGCTTGATGTTCGATGGCAGATCTGAGTGCATAGAGAATGACAAAAATTGTTTATACCAGTGCTTATTGAGTTTGTCTTTTTAGCTAAGGAAAAACTAAATATCGTGAAGGGTAATATAAATTAGAATTAGCTCAGAAATTTTGTTAATTTGGAATTGAGTACGAAACAAATAGGAACAGAGTATTCAGTCCTTGTTCTCTTTCACAAATCTGCATTCAGAATCACTCATTAATAAAAGCTTCTCAACCAAAAGCTTACTACAACCAAGTATATAGACTAAAACCTTTGAACAAATGGAATTTTAGATACAGAAGGCTGGAGTTATATGGAGACTTGATCTTACATTAGGAAGATCTTGGCTGATAACCTCCTAAACATCTCAAAGTTCTATCTGTGACTGTACTAAGGCATTGTATGTGTTGTAATGGTGCTGAGTCAGCCCCAGTCTGTGGAGATTACAGACCTATTATCACCTGCAGAAAGTTGATCTAGCAATGCTTGATGCTATAGGAGTTTAGCTTCTTTCTTGTCACCCTCAAATACTGACCTGGGAAAGACCCATTTGGTCTTAGTCCTTGGCATTTTAGCTATCCACTTGAAAATGTAGACCAAAGCATTCTATGCACTAATATTAGCTGTGATGAGATCATTGGACAAATTACTGGTGGTTTTGTAATTTTTGCATAATCTATTCTGCTGATTTATATTATGAGAAATGATTGTTTGGAGTGTTGGAATTTGGAGAGTGAAGCTTTTTTTTTTCTGTCCTCCTTCTGCTACCCAGGACATGATTGGTTTCTCTTTGATTCTTTCTTGGCACTCACAGTCATATTATTCCTCTTCCCTTAATGTTGATACATGCTTTTGGTTTCTTTTTGACCTTCAGAAAAACTCTTTTAAGATGATTGAGCTTGAGGCAAACCAAGCGTGAGGATGTGTCTTGAATGAATGCAGCCCAAGGGAGTGGGGAGGGTGGAGGGGCAAGGCAGCCTAGTGGAAACATTCAGTGTATTTCTTGGTTACCTTTTCACGAATTTTTTTAAAAATTGTTTGAAAGAAGAACAAATACTTTGGGCAGAGAGCACTACTTTATTAATTTTCCATTTTTAAAAAAAATTTCCCTTGAATGACCTCCATGGGTTAGTTCTTTGGTTATGTTTATGCAACATTTTATCCTTGAAATCTTAAAGATAATTTCTTTATGTAAAGAACATAATGAATTCACAGTGTATTTTTAGACACATTTGATCATATAGCCAGACATGCCTGCAGCAAAATAAGATTGGTGCTAACAAAAGCCAGGTAGTTAAACAGGTAGGTGGTAAATATCTACAGTCGTTGCTTGAAAGCTATAAATTATTTGTGTTCCCAAGTTTAACTGTTAAACCAAATATTTACCCTGCAAACTGAGAAATGGCAGCCAATCTAAGCAAGTCATTTGCTTTTCAGTATTAATTTTGCTTCTTGTGCCAGGCTCTGTAAATGTTTCCTCATGTATCATTGTGACGGTGCCATACATTTGAAATGTCAAATTATACAGTGTCTGGTGTCATAAGAATAATATCAGCAGCAGGGAGAGACAAAAAATACCATGCAGAGAATAAATACTTGTTTTCAGTATCTGCCTTGCCTGGTGTTGCAGTGCTATGGACAGAGTAATCTAGGGTTGTTTGGATGTAGAGAAAATACATCCTTTGAGTATTTTACCAACCCCTTGAGGAACCTTTTTCTTGTACTGAAAACAAATGGTTTCTGCAGTTCAACTGCAGTATTTCTATCTTTCCCTATGCTCTTGCATCCGAAGTGAGCATACCAGAAAGGACAGAAAAATGCTATTCTTTTTAGTACTTATTTTCCAATTATTGTTAATTCACTAGCCTTTTGTGAGAGAATATAGTGCTAAAGCAAAGTAAGGTGAGCTTTCAGATGACTACATTTTACATGCAGCACTTTATTTTGCTCTCCTGCCACCTCATTTACCATCAGATTTATACCACACTAGCACAGCAACTGAAGATTAAAGAGGGATTAACCTTTTTGGTTATCCACAATTTCTCACACTATTTGTAGAATTAATATAATTTACCACTGTGTTATTATTGTGATAGTGGAGTAATACTTCTAATACTTCTATGGAGGTTAGAGAAGTCAGGGCTGTGTAACAATCTATTTATAATAATAAGAAAAAAGTGATCACATTATTATTCTCAAGAGGCTTCACAGGAGGAGGGCCATGTTGTGTTCTGTTTCGCCATTCAGACTGTGTATTTCTACCCAAAGTGAGAGATTCTGTGCTGTCTGTCCCTGAAGCCAAGCAATGCCAACTTGCTTCCACCATCCCTGACCCCTTTTCATACCTCTTCCCACTCCATCAGAAGATTTAAGAAGGAAGGACAGAACTATTTCTGTCAGCATTTTCTCTTATGGTTTGAACATTTCAGGGTAAGTTGAAAGGGCTAAAATCCAAATTTAGTGTCCTTGGGCTTGATTAATTTGCTCATGCTTGAACATCCAGTGGTGTCTGAGCTATCAAGAGTATGCAGCAGCCTCTAGAAGCAAATGGGTCTTGTGAAATGTATAGCAGCTCTTCAGGGATTTGTCAGATACTCTGGTGTGTCTCAAGTGACACCAAGGCATTCAAGTATGCATCACCACACCAGACCCTAAATAATCAGTTTGCAAATTGGAAATGTATCCATTTTCTAAATATCCAGTTCTGTAGGAAAGCAGGGAAGAAGCTGTGACACTCCTGAAAGGAAAGCAATTGCCTGGCAAGATGTCTAAATGCCCCACGCTATTGGTCAGATCCAGGAAACAAACACACAGGAAATTTTAGGCATCTCGACCAACTGCTTGTGTAGGTGCAGGGATGAAGTGGAACTGTCATCATGGTCCTTCTATAACCTTATACACCTTATACAGCCTTGTAGGTGAGCTCAGGAAATGTGGGCTGGATGAATGGAGGTGATGTGAATTGAGAACTGTTTGAGTGGCACAGTTCGGAGGATGAGATCAGTGGTGTAAAGCTGGGACCTGTAGCTAGTGGTGTTCTCCAGGGATCAGGACTGGATCCAGTCATGTTCAGTCTGGAGGAAGGGACAGAGTGTAGCCTCAGGAAGTTCACTGATGCTACAAAACTGGGAGAGTGGCTGATACCCAGAGTGCTGTGCTGCCATTCAGTGAGACCTGGACAGGCTAGAGATTTGGGTGGAGAGCAACAGAGTGAAGTTCAACAAAGGCAAATGAAGGATTCTGCACCTGGGGAAGAATAACCCATGCATCAGTATAGGCTGGGGGCTGACCTGTGGGAAGGCACCTCTGTGGAGAAGGACCTGGGGGTCCTGGTGGACAACAAGCTGTCCATGAGCCAGCAGTGTGTCCTTGTGGCCAAGAAGGCCAGTGGTATCCTGGGGTGTATTAAGAGGAGCATTTCCAGCAGCTTGAGGGAGATGATCCTGCCCCTCTGCTCAGTCCTGGGGAGGCTTCACCTGGAGTGCTGTGTCCAGTCCTGCGCTCCCCAGTTCAAGAGAAACAAGGAACTAGTGGAGAAGGGCCGGCAGAAGATGATGAAGATGATAAGGTGACTGGAGTGTCTCTCTTATGAGGAAAGGCTGAAGCTTGTTCAGCTTCAAGAAGAGACCACCCAGAGGGGTTCTCACTGATGCACACAAATATCTTCAGGGTAGGTGTCAAGATGATGGGCCAAGACCCTTTTCAGTGGTGCCCAGCGGCAAGACAAAGGGCAGCAGGCACAAGCTGAAACACAGGATGTTTCATCTGAATGTGTGGAAAACTTCTTTACTTTGAGGATGGCAGGGCACTGGAACAGGCTGTCCAGGGAGGCTGTGGAATCTCCTTGGCTGGAGACGTTCACACCCCACTTGGATGTGTGATCCTGTGCAACCTGCTCCAGATGAACCTGCTTTAGCAGGAGGGTTGGACTATATAGTCTCCAGAGGTCCCTTCCAATCCCAACTGTTCTGTTATTCTCTTCATATCCACACAATTTCTAGTATCTTTTCAATATGCTGAAGCCCAGTGTCTGGGATTTCCAAATAGCACAAAATGCTGGATTTCATTATTTAAACATGTGGCACATGTCTTTTCCATAGTCATATGAAACTTAAGGCCGGTGATGCAGAAGACATCTGTGAGCTGCTGTACACAATTCAGAATGAATACTGATGTGTTAGGTTCCTATTTTTGGTACCTTCACTGGCTCCTAGTGTCTTATCTTGTGACCAATCTTTTATTTTCTATGAAGTAGTGTATTTCAAGTAATATGATTGTATTACATTGTATATGTCTAGTTCTCTGGATGTCTTTGAGAATTTATAAAAGCACATTATTGTGTTAGTCAAGTTTGAAATAAACAGATTGTAAAAATACTACATGTATTGGACAGTGTATATGTCTTTGTTTCATGTATGTTTGCCAATTAAAAAAAAAGATGATTGAGCATTTAGTATTGTTGTTCTTTAGTATTAGTTTTGATTCCAGTGTAGTTGTTCTCTCAGTGTTAAAAATTATAAGTCAAACTGGAAGTTGTGGAAATATCTTTGGCTTCATGAAATGTGAAAAAGAAATAACGTGCATGTGTTCTTCTGTATTCATATTCATACATTTATATCACTGCATCTCCTGAATTGACACTGTAAGAAGTCTTAAGCAGAAGGAGTCCAAATAGTGCTGCATTTTTTCTTAAAAATCTCTGAACAAAAGGATTCCTTAACTTCCCCAGCTGCTTCAGCACTTAACTCTCCTTATAAACAGATTTTCCTACACCTTACAGAAATCTTCTTTTTTGCCAACATTGCTGATTCCTTGTATAGGTGATACACAGAAAACAATTAATCACTGATGTTTTTATGACAGTATTTCCCATAATCTCCTTATGCTTCTCCTCTGTTTGAAACTAAGTCAGTCCTATTGCTCTGTATTCTCTCCTCATATATGCTGTTTATCAGTCTTGTTGATTTCTGCTTGAACCTAATTGCCTGAATTGTTACCTCTGTGTCTGATGGACCACTCTCTCATAGCTACTACTTGAAGTTTGTTTAAATAGATTGATTGCATAAAAACTCCTTCTGTTTCCAGTAGTTAGTAATAGTTAGCTGAAAGGACCAGTTCTCTGGAGAATGTGTGCAGATGATTTGTCTTTGTAGCACAGACACTGCTGCTGTTTTTATTCCAGCATGTCCTCAGAAAGAAGCATCTTTCAAACTGCGTATGGCATCAAACTGTTGGAATTGCTTTCTGCAACATTCAGTTTTGCCCTTGGCACTTATAAAGCCTCAACTAGGAAAAATATCATACATTCATTGTATCCAGACTGTGGATATACCAGGATAGTCATATGGATTGGTGAAAGCTTTGCCTTGGTGATCAGGATGGCCAAGAATCCACATGGTGTAGCATAAAGTACATTTTTGCATTCCTTGATTTGCCTTCCCCCGTCTTAAAGAGGCACTGAAAATATATCTGGTGTGTTCATCTGACATGCAGCTGGTTGGCAGAGTTAGCTAAATCATCCTGGGGAATTAGACTCTTTGAAAGCCAACTAACACAGTATTTCCTCTAAATCCTGTATTCCCTGTATCCATCTTTAACTAAAAATATCGCTTCTTCCTCTCTCCCCTGTCACAGATATTAAATGAAAGTAAGAATGTTAATTTCTGAAGCGGTTTACGTGCCTGGCGTTGCCTTAGACCTGCCAACATCACAGTCAGGGAGACTGATTGAACGTGTGTGTTTACCCTGTGTGGCTCGTTCTGCTGGGAGGTAAGAGTCCTGCCTCTTCTCAGCAGTGTAGGTACAGTTTTATCATAGAATCATGAGGATTGGAAGGGACTTTGAAGATTATCTAGTCCCACCCTGCCCTACCATGAGTAGGGGCACCTGGCACTAGACCAGGTTGCTCAAGGCCCCAACCAATCTGGCTTTAAACACTTCAGAGCTGGGGCATCCACAACCTCCCTGGGAGCTTATTTCCAGTTCTCACCTCACAGTAAAGAAACTCTTGCCAAAATCTAGCCTAGATTTTCTCTTTTTCAGTTTGTACCCATTACTCCTTGTTTCATCACTACAATTTCTGGCAAAAAAAAAAATCCCTCTCCAGCTTCTCTGTAGGCCCTTTTCAAATACTGGAAGTTTGCTACGTGGTCTCCACACAACCTTCCCTTCTTCAGGCTGAACAGTCTGAATTTTCTCAGTATTTTTTCCTAGGTGAGGTGCTCCAGCCCTCTTACCAACTTTGTGGCCCGCCTCTGGACTTGCTCCAGCAGTTCTATGTCCTTCTTGTGTTGGAGGCATTAGAACTGCACCAGCATTGTGCACAGCACTCCAGTTGGGGTCCAAAAGGGCAGGGCAGAGGAAGAGAATCCCCTCTCCGGACCTGCTGGCCACGCTGCTTTGGATGCAGCCCAGCACACTGTTGGCTTTCTGGGCTGTGAGCACACTCTGACTGCAGCTTGTTTTTCATCGAACATCACCCTCAAGTCCTTCTCCGCAGGGTTGGTGGCCACAGAAAGGTACGTGCCCTTGGCTTCTTGAGCTGGCGCTGAGCAGCCGCGGCGGTGAGCGCCGGAGAAGGCAGCGCTGTCGCCGGGCTGTCCCGCAGGTGGCGGTGCGCGGCCGGGAGACGCCGCGACAGCGACACGGTCCGTCCGCAGCGCTGGCACCGCCGCTGCCCGGTGCCGCCTGTGCCGCCTGTGCGGCTGCTCGGCTTGCTTTGGGAGGGGCGTTTGTGCTCCCGCTCTCCTCCCTTGTTCCCTTCGTCATCGTTTCTGCCTTTGTTTGTCCTACCTACAGAACCGTTGGTATAAGGGGAAGGCTGTAAAACACCTACCAGCCGGACTATTGCTTTTTTCTCTCGGGTGCACCAGTGGGTTTTTTCCTCCTGGTAGCCTTCTGGCTGGTTCTGGCTCTTTGGTGCCAAATCAGTTCAGCTACAAACTCGAACACTGGGTGCGTTTTCCAGCCTTGTTACCAGAGTATTTGATATTCGGATGTCCCCTTCACCATTGACTTGGGGCTTATACTTATGTTTTCAGTACATTTAGAACATTTTACAATGCACTTTCTTTGTAAAATATGAGTATCTCCAGGTTTAAAGACTGTCAATTTTTCCCTTACAGAAAATTTCTTTTCCTAATTAAGCTACTTTTGCAGCTAATAGTGATATTCACAAAAGAAAAGCTTGAGAAGCTGAAGCAGACCACTCACTGAAATCTAGCGATCGCTATTACCAACTTCAGTATTCTTCATGTAATTTTATTCTGTTCTTGTTTGATTTGATTAGAAATGTGAAACAGGTTGCAATGTTTGAAGTGCTTGATCTTCTTTGAGCCTTCTTCAGTGCTTAAGGAAATATAGAAAAACCTAGGATTTTTTTAGGATTTTTTAGTATTGTTTTCTGCTGGCTTTTTGTCTGTAGATTTTAGAAACCCTAGTAAGGCAAGCAGCAGCTGTGAGTATGAAACATGGCAATGGATACAAATGGCTCTGGTAGTACGAAGTCTCTAAAATGTGCCTAGTGCAATACCATTTCTGTACACAAATGCAAAGTCCACAAGGTTATTATTTCCAAAGAGAAACAAATGCAAATAAGGCAGATTTGCTACTATAAACGCTGTAATTTGCATGTCTGGATGAAAAGCTGGGAGTTTGACTTAAATATTGCATATATAAGTAGATGGTTCAAATGCTTTCTGATATTGTAAACATGTCTGATTTATTGATTTTTATTTTTGATTTATTAATTTTTAATTTTCTCCAAATGTATGTTCCCATTATTGACTTTAAAGTATCTAACACAGGCTACAATATAAATTGTAGTGAGTTGTCTTAAACAGAGTTTTACATTATACTATACTTAGGATGGTGAATCCCAGATTTTGAGGCAAAGTACATGGTGTTTGTATTATTTTGTCTTTCCTTTTATTTCTTTGTACAAAGCTTTGTTTGTTGACTTTTACTTTTGCAAAGTCACGTATTTTAGCGAGTGCCAACTTCCTTTATGACATTTGCATTTGATTTGTGCTTTTTTTTCAAGATCATATGAGATGATTAATGAATTGACTAAACTATGTATCTCTTTTTCATGTTTGCTTTAAAAGTAGTGGAAAGAAATTAAAATTAATCATCAGTAGTCTATAAAGTATTAAACCAGGTAAAACTTCATCCTGCGGTGTGTTTTTATCACCTGTATCAAAATGTATTTATGGTGTCCTTCTCAAATTTGTGTTCTTCTGCTCTGTTATTACAATTTATTAATCTGACAAATATGATGAACGTTCATGGCAGCATTGAGGAAGGGCATTCAGCCAGGTTCACTCAATCTCCCTGATTTTACAACAGCAAAGTTCCACAGGAGAACTGCATCTTTGGTGATTTATTATATTGTAGCACCGATTCTGTGACCCATTTCTGCCATCGTGATCTGTCTTGGGTTCCCAGGCATTGCAGGGCACACCTTCTTGCAGTTTTGCCATTGGAAAAAGAGGGGTGTAAAGACGAGCAACTTAGTTCGACCCTGAGTTCGACCCCCCTCATAGGTCTGTGCCCTGGGACAAGGCAGGTCAAGGCATTTCAAGGAGTGGAGCATTTCTCATCCTTGAGTGGCACCCAAGCACCCGATAATGTTGTAGGAAGGCAGAAAGAGATGGGAAATTCAGTGCTCTGGCAAAATCCAGAAACAGCATAACGTGGCACCAAACTGATGGCATCTAGCTGTAGTGGTACTGTCAGAGATGGTGGTGATGCAAAGAAGACACTTTTTTCTAGTAGCATCCATGAGAGTGCAATGGCCTCAAATAACAATTTAGGCATAATTTCCCCCATTATTTGATTGTTATAACTATAATTATGTTGTTTTAATTTTAATTTTATTTTAATTTTTATGCCAGATTGTCTTTGAAATTTTGTCTATATTTCTCACTTCCCTTTCTGAATTAAGCTTTATTTGAAACTCTTCTAGTGGAGTATTTCTACCATCTGCTCTCTGTAGCAATTATTCAAATTATTTGCAACCCTCTGTTCCAGCAGGGGTGAATCTAGCACAGATTTCCTGACTGACATATTTTTGCCCTGCAATATGCCCCAGCTGGTACAGATCTGTAATTCTGTGGGGTTGGGTGGGGCTTTAGGGTTATGCTTACATTTCCAATTATTTCAGTGTCTGTCTCACAGGAAATCATCATCTCTTAGATTTTACAGAATGAATAAAGAGAAAGAGTGGTTTTGAAGGTTCTCCTTCCTTTACAATCTCAGCCTGTACTAGAATCCTACAGATCTTGAATACTCTAAATTGTTCACAGCACTGAAGAAAGCTCGTCACATGCCTGTACTGGCTATTCCTTCTGTTACTGAGAACACAGGCCCCTTTTTGTCTTGCTATGATTAAGGTGCTGCAGTAGTCTGCCCTGCCTCTGGTGATATTCACCTGGTATAACAAGAAGAATGATTTTCCTACTTCTTGCCTTGTGTCACTTCTTCTCAGTAAATCAGAGGTTTTGAAATGCAAACCCAAGGTACTCGAAGTATCAATGGATCTGCATAAATGCTTCATAGTTTAATTTTTGTGAAAAAATTAAAAGGAAGTCAGGAAGAGTAATGTGCATATTGCTGTGAAAAAAGGACCCTTAAACTGCATTAGAAAGTGCCAAAATACTATAAAGAGATAACTAAACACTCCATGCTGATGGGCATACATGTCAGTTGAGAGATATAGGCAGTTCTGATCTATTTGTGGCCTCCGCAATTAAGGAGACTTTAAGAACAGTATCAAAGTAACTTCACAGCCAGCAGAAATCTTTTCAGCTTTCAGCAAGTGTTTATTCATTTTATAGACAGAAATACTATCAGAGCAACATGAGAGCACTGTGTAGCCTCCACCCTGCCCCAAGTTTCCAAAGCTGTGTGGGGACCACTAACACTATGTCCAGGCCCCACAGATGGAGAAAATGATGAAATATTTTAAATACAGAAATACACTTCATGCCACGTACTATGAGAAGGGCTGTGGGTCACCACTCTTGCTCTTACTTTTCTTATGGCTGTTATTTGTTATAGATTTATAGCAAATTTTTTTTTTACTATTACTAGGAGCCTAGCTTTGTTTATCTTAAAGAATTTTGACCTCTTTGCATGTTGTGCAATGCTACATGTGTATGCATGAAACATCTGTCCTAAGTGCCAGGAGAGCACAAGTGACACCACTGCTGCTTTGACAGACGTTCCAACTGCCCAGAAATTTTATTTCACTCACTGGGCTGATAACCTCCAATCCTGCATATTGCCTCACTTTTGTGGAACTGAACTGTTTTTTGGACATTTGGACTTCTGTAGAGTTAAAATCTATTTAGGTGGCATCATCCAAGAGTTACAAGACCAAGAGAGGTGGAGATTGGCCTCATACAAGGGTCTTAATCCCCAGAACAGAAAGCCAGCCTGAAGATCTGTGGAAGCAGTGAAAGCTCTTGCTTTTTAGTACAAGGTCAACTTTAGCAAAGGTGTTACATAGATGAGTCCAAAAAGCTGGTAATTCACATTTGCGTGGTTGTAACTTCTGAGACACCCATTGCAAATCTCCTTCTGGACAGACCACATGCTACCTTGTCCTAGGCTGCAAATGCAAGATGTGGCTGGGGTTGTGTATTCTACTGCCATCTGTTAGAGGTGGGGCAGTGATCTTCTGTTAATTGGGCCACCTGTTGAAACCAGGTGGGGCAGTTTTCTTTATCTCCTCCAGGACTCATCCTCCCTCCAGGGGGAGAAATCTTCTGTTAATGGGCCATTGAGTGTCACTGCATGGCTCATAGAATTACATCATCCTATTGGGAGTAGCTCCACCCAGGGGGAGGAGCCAAGCATTCCTACCTGGATATACTCTGTGTTTTGGAACACCACAGCAGTCTTTTCCCATTGGATTCCCAGAAGAGCAGCTGTCTTCTTCACTGGATTCTCAGAGGAAAACCTGGCCCATCTACGTCACCACTGGACCTTCAGAGGAAAATTACACCTTTCTATAGGATCCCTGCTTCAACAGAACCCCACCTGTCACCCCAGGAGGACTGCAGCCACCATTCAATGGGACTGCTACCAACACCCTGACCCACAGGGTGTCAGGTTGTATTCTGACTCTGTCAGTGTTGTTTTGTATTACTGCATTTTTGTTTTTCCTAGTAAAGAACTCCCATATCTTTCCTACTCCCATATCTTTGCCTGAGAGCTCCCTTAATTTCAAAATTATAATAATTCAGAGGGAGGAGGCTTACATTTTCCGTTTCAAGGGAGGGTCCTGCCTTCCTTAGGAGACACCTGTCTTTTCAAACCAAGGCATACCTGGAGAAGGAGTATGAGCTCTGGCTCCATCTTCAAATTGGCTAGAGCCTGAGGCTGGGCCCTAAGGCTTCCAGTTACTGCCCGTCATGAGGCCACTAACAAGTTTAGGAGATTTGAATGGAGTTCTAAAAGTAATAAGAAGTGATCAACCAGGAGAAAAATGAAGGAGACAGATGAAGTTAAAGTTAAGCATAATTGGAACAGCAACTATGGGTTATCTAAATATTTAGGTTAGGTGATCTAATGGTAAATTTTATGAGTCTTTGCATAAAATACTTTCTTAAGTTTATTGCTGCATGAAATTGTCTACAGTCACATAATGAAGTGGAAAAGTTTCCACTTTAAAAAGTGTCCACTTCAGAATATTGGTAAAAATCATTGTCTTTCCAGTCCTTACAAAAACATTTAAAACAAGGTCATTTCCCACTGACATTTTCCTTAGTGAAGCACTAAACTCAGTAAATGTGTAAATGCAGTTTGTCTCAGGGCTCAGCTTCAACTAGAGTGAATTTTGTTATCACACAAAATTTTCTGAGTTTATTTTAGAATATTTTCCACATCACATCAGGGTGATTCAGAGGCTTTTAAAGGTGTCAAGGTGGTGGAGGGGGAAAAATATCTGCAGTTTAATAAACAACTTGTTGATCAGGAGAGCAGAGGCGAGTGAGAGACCAAAGATTAAGTTCCCATCGTGATTTGTAATAGCAGTTAATTCTGGATTTCAGATAGCCCAAAGGAGTTGTTGGTTATTTGTGGTTGAAATGTTTACTGTCTTATTTTTAGCAAAAATTCAGTACAGAAGCAGAGAAGCCTTTTTTTTTTTTTTTCCCCTACAGCTACAATATTCTCACGTAAATCTTTGCTTTGGTCTAACAACACATGTGTATCTCTACCTTTTTTTTTATGGCATACACTTACAGTATATTTTTTCTCTTTCAATTTGTCCTATTTCTTGCACCTCCTCCCTTGTACTTTCCAGGTGTCTCCTTTCATGATCTGAAAGTGCTGCTGAATAAAGATGAGCCCATAGTTAGTCCAGTCCCAGACAGTCTTTTGTTCAGGTAATTGCTTGGAACCAAGCAGCTCTTAAGTGCCCTGACTTCACTGACAGAGATTGACTGATGGAAAGATTAAGTAAGGCAGAGATTTATAGCCAACCTAGTGAGAAGAAAGCAAAAATGTAGACTCATTTAAATAAGGTGGTTTTGGGTTGGTGTTTTTTTGGTGTTGTTTTTTTTTTTTCTCTCTTTCCTCTCACTCCCCCACTGTACTGAGGACACATCCTGAATGTTATCTGAAGTCATATAGATCAGAACCAAGCTCCTTTGGCTGGAGAAGTGAGCACCCTTCCAGCCACTCCTGAGTGGTGCTGGAGCTGTGCTGGTAGTGCTCCCACAGCAGATATAACACTCTCCAGGAGAGCTAACTTAGAGAAGAAATTTTACCAAGTCTCTCAGAGAATATAATGTAATTCTTACAATAAAGCCAGTAATTTAGATTTATACCTGATTTATTTGCCTTGGTTTCTCACTTGCTGGAGCTATTTTCCAGTATATATTGGATAACACAATCCATTTAAAACAAATGAAGCTGGCCTTGAAATCTTTGTCCCCATCTTATTGCTATGACCACAGCAGATTCTGGGTAATTAATAGTAGCATTTTGCAAAAAAATCCTGAGACCTCACCTTAACCTCATTTATGTGTGGAAAAACTCATTCTTATCCTTGCTAAAAATTATTTAATCATTAATATTTACATTTAGCAGTCTATATCTAAGAGACATATTAATGAGAAAATACATAAAAATATATTCATAAATATGAAGAAATGTCCCAGGTCTCAACAGTGAATCTGAGTAAATGTATTTGCAATATTGCCAGCTGGTTTTTTTTGTTTTGAATCTTTTTAATGAAGCACTGAATATTGGAGAAACCATGCTATATGTTAGCCTCTTTTTTAAAAGATTAGGATCTATAAAATGACTGACATTTTTACATAGTTTGGAATCATAGTTAGGTCATGAAATGTAAATTGCAATATCATAGTGTCTCCTGAGTCATAGCCAGTATTACAGCTGTACAGCTCCTGGGTCAAACACAGTTTATTTGACTACCCCTGGTGCAGACCAGCAGCAGAGCTCTTTTCCTCTCATCCTACAAATCATCTATATTAATTTATGCTTGGGAGGTGGCACTCCCCTTTTCTTTCCTTTGGACATTACTTGTGTGAGCAAAAGAGAGAGAAGAACAATCCTTAGAGTTGGTGGCTTCCACAGGGACCTTGGGGGAAGAAGCCTGCAAAATTCACCACATCTGTAATTCCTAGTGTGGGATGTACAGGTTGTGCCTTTTCTAACATGGCTGTTCACTGGCTAGAAGAAACCCTTAGTGTTGACAGTCCAGAGACATTTTGGCTTAACAAGTCAAAGAGAAAAACAAAAAAGTAGTATATTTCAGTACAAAGCTTTTCATATCTGTGTTATATAGCGTTAATCTTTGGGCTCTAAAGTGAATAAGATTTTCCCTCATATTTTTAAAACTGTGCATTATAATTTAATCTCTGGCCGTCAGACTACAAATACTGTGAAGGATATTCCCTTAGTAAGCTGTTTGCTAATGACTTACAGAATGTGGTGGTTTTGCATGGTTTTTCAAACACAAATATTCTGAATTAAATTTTGAAGAGATGGAAAGATAAAGAATGCAGAAAACATCAAAGTTCTTAGATGGTTCTAGTATCTGTTTCAAGAGTTATCTGCATGAGTTATAATTTCTATTAAAAATACCAAAACACTGTCTGGACTGTATCTAATACAATCTAATACAGTGAATAGCCCTCAATCTTTGTTTTATGTCATTCTAAGAAAAAGAGTACATGTTTAGCCCCACACTTCGCCCTCTAGTTTTCGCTCAAAGCACAGCTTTAGCTACAATAACAAAGAGGAAATCAATCTTTCTTGAATCCCTAATTTCCCATGGAATTAAATGCCTCTTTCTCTTGAGAGAAATGTTTCAGCTTGTGGGTTGGGTAATCTCTTCACTTTTCACTCTTTAACAGTGTTAAAAAAAAAAAGTGTACAATACTAATCTTCATTCCCTTCTATGACTTTGTCCTTTAAGCCCTGTGTAAAACATATCTATTCTCTGAAAGTCATTTACATTAGGATTTTTACTTAAAGCAAATGTGGGGTAAGAACCAGCTCTGTCAAGATTCATGTCTGGGAAACAACTTAAGCTTTAAGAATTAGTTCACCAACAACCTACTGTCTAACTGTTGCATTTGAATGATATATATATATATATATATTAAAATAAAATTAAGTTCTTTGTCACTGACTATGTTTAGAAAATATTTTTATCAGATATTTTCTGTGAACGATAGAGTGAATTCCAAGGGCTAATCCAACAAGATAGAATACTACCTTACTCTCTGAACAAACCTCAAATAGAACTAAATAGGAAGTATCTTTGCTTCCAAAAACTGGAGAGTTTAATGTATAAGAATGAGTGATACTAATTTTTTAAATATATTTGGTCCAAGACATTAATTATCGAAAAAAAATTCATTTGTTGGAATATGAGAGTGTTTCCCAGTCTCTGCTGTGACAGCTGAATATTGTAGATGTCTCCATTACAGTTTTCACTCCTTCTTTAAACCATATAAAGTGTTAAAGGCCACATGGAAAAACTGAGTTTGAAGGAAAATTTGGGGTCTAAAAGATTGGTTTGGGTCTATACTGAAGGGTCAGGCAGGCCCTTGTTTTTGTGAACGTGTTCTTAGTTCTGTCTGTACATGTAGAAGGCTGGAGAGAAATTTGAGGGTAGTTCCATGTCTGCTGGAATGTCATTAAATTAATTTTGTGATGAATCTACCCTGGCCTCAGAAAAGAATAATATCTACCATGCTCAAATTGCTAATGGAATAAAAAAAAGTGGAAATGGAGAAGTAGGTAGTATTTTTTTACTCATGTGATGTGTCCTTTGCAGGAATGAAACAGGATTTATAGTCTTATAGTGCTATTTAAAGCTGAAAGCCTGTTTTTCCAAGCAGACTTGTGTATCTGCATTTGCAGCATGCCACTGGCAAGGTAAATGGGATCAGCAGTAAGCTGAAAGTGAAAGCTGCAGCTGGCTGACAGTTGCAATTTTACAAAACTCCTTTTTTCCCCTTCAGAGTCTATGCAGATATGAGTTTCAGCAATACTTGCCTCCAGCCTCTTTTAACTTTCTTTTTAATTAAAAAGCTTAATTGGGAGTAATAAAAATTCCAATTAAGCTTNTTAATCTTTGGGCTCTAAAGTGAATAAGATTTTCCCTCATATTTTTAAAACTGTGCATTATAATTTAATCTCTGGCCGTCAGACTACAAATACTGTGAAGGATATTCCCTTAGTAAGCTGTTTGCTAATGACTTACAGAATGTGGTGGTTTTGCATGGTTTTTCAAACACAAATATTCTGAATTAAATTTTGAAGAGATGGAAAGATAAAGAATGCAGAAAACATCAAAGTTCTTAGATGGTTCTAGTATCTGTTTCAAGAGTTATCTGCATGAGTTATAATTTCTATTAAAAATACCAAAACACTGTCTGGACTGTATCTAATACAATCTAATACAGTGAATAGCCCTCAATCTTTGTTTTATGTCATTCTAAGAAAAAGAGTACATGTTTAGCCCCACACTTCGCCCTCTAGTTTTCGCTCAAAGCACAGCTTTAGCTACAATAACAAAGAGGAAATCAATCTTTCTTGAATCCCTAATTTCCCATGGAATTAAATGCCTCTTTCTCTTGAGAGAAATGTTTCAGCTTGTGGGTTGGGTAATCTCTTCTCTTTTCACTCTTTAACAGTGTTAAAAAAAAAAAAGTGTACAATACTAATCTTCATTCCCTTCTATGACTTTGTCCTTTAAGCCCTATGTAAAACATATCTATTCTCTGAAAGTCATTTACATTAGGATTTTTACTTAAAGCAAATGTGGGGTAAGAACCAGCTCTGTCAAGATTCATGTCTGGGAAACAACTTAAGCTTTAAGAATTAGTTCACCAACAACCTACTGTCTAACTGTTGCATTTGAATGATATATATATATATATATATTAAAATAAAATTNAGGCTGGAGAGAAATTTGAGGGTAGTTCCATGTCTGCTGGAATGTCATTAAATTAATTTTGTGATGAATCTACCCTGGTCTCAGAAAAGAAAAATATCTACCATGCTCAAATTGCTAATGGAATAAAAAAAAGTGGAAATGGAGAAGTAGGTAGTATTTTTTTACTCATGTGATGTGTCCTTTGCAGGAATGAAACAGGATTTATAGTCTTATAGTGCTATTTAAAGCTGAAAGCCTGTTTTTCCAAGCAGACGTGTGTATCTGCATTTGCAGCATGCCACTGGCAAGGTAAATGGGATCAGCAGTAAGCTGAAAGTGAAAGCTGCAGCTGGCTGACAGTTGCAATTTTACAAAACTCCTTTTTTCCCCTTCAGAGTCTATGCAGATATGAGTTTCAGCAATACTTGCCTCCAGCCTCTTTTAACTTTCTTTTTAATTAAAAAGCTTAATTGGGAGTAATAAAAATTCCAATTAAGCTTTTTAAATAAAACCCAAAAGCTCAAAGTGGCTGTGGTTGAAGATAACTGCTCCTGCAACCCGTGACTAGTGCTGCTGTTTGAACAAGGCATTTGTTTCACCATAATTAATGTTGTGCTTTATGATTGTACCTCCACAAGATCTTTCAAAAGTACTGTACCTTTAAGTCTCACAGAGTTATTGTTTGCATGTGAAATATGGGCATCCTTGTGAGTTTTGCCAAGTGCAGCACAGGGACTCAAGTCTCTGTGGGTTGCTCTGCATATATTCCCCTCAGCATCATGCTATGTCATATCTGTAAGCAGAAATAGAACTGATAACAAGTCCTGATCAGCAAATTTCTCAGTGAATTCATGTGGTCTTGCAGGCTGCCTAAAATTCCCAGGACTGTTTACTGCTTCTCCTACAGCTTCTTAGGGATTTTTATTATTATTATTATTATTATTTCTGCCTCTTTATTACTGACTGATTCCTGGCTCTTGTTTTGAAAGCCAGCTTGTGTTGGCTCCAGGTACCACTGGCATTAGGTTCACAGGCTTTCCTCATCAGCTTGATGGACCCAGGTGGCCTTGTCTTTCACTGCTGTTTTTGCTTTCATTTTCTCAGCCATCTGTTTCTGACAAGAATGAATTACAGCCCTGTTTTCCAAGAAGTACATTGATAGTTGTAGCTCAAATGATTACAGTAAAAAAAACCCTCAAAATGGCTTGAAAAGCAAAATATCATATATAAAACATAAATGCATGTAAGCACTCTAAGAACTTTAAAAAAAGAAAAATGTTAATCTGCTCAGCCAGTATTTAATTTATTAATAATGCTACATTAACATTCTTTATTAAGAATGGCTACATTGCAACACGAACTGTACTTTTTCCCCCCAGATTAAAAGCTTAGTATAGAAATTTAAACCAAGGTTTTTTACTTTCTTTTTGCTCCCAGATTTTGAAAAATAGAAGTATTTCCTCCAAAAAACCCCTTGGCTACCATTAGAAGGGATCGATCCTCTATCTACCCCAGCCTTTGGCACCAGAGAATATTCCTCCAACCTAGGCTCTTGTGCAGCAATAATGTGGTGCATAAACTGCATGATGTGCTTCTGGCAGATGTAATGCCCTGTGTCACCAAGCTACATCTCTGTCCAGGAAAAGTACATTTGTCATAGGTTATGGGAATTGAGAGAGAGACCCACTGTAGGTTGGGCTTGCTCGACTCAGACTCACTTCCTCTCAGTCAGAGTTTCATCTGCTGGATCTGGGCTCTGACTAACAGCTTTATTCAGGAGAAATTGGCAGCTTGAATTACAGGAAGGTAGGAAAGATTATGTTTCAAAAATAGGGGGATTTTTTTCCCCCCTCTGATCCTTCTTTGAAGGCATTTTCTGGAATAAATCACAATATCTAATAAGCCAATGAGTCTTTTAAAGTGGAGTTTTAAGAGTGTACCAAGGTCTTATTGAATCATGTTATCTAGCATTTCAAATCCTCTTGAAGTTAGTTACACAGAATAATAGCTATATGCTCAGTCTGAAAAGTTCTAAGATTTTAGTGACTTTGGATTAACAGGAAGATTTCGAACTATCACTGTTTAAGCTTCACCTTTCTGCCAGTCATTCCTGACAAGACCAGAATAAGGCAGTAACTGCAGTGACTTTAGAGAGGGTGGTTTTTCATTAGTTTAAGCAGAATGTCAATTAAAAAAGAATTGAGATAAAGAACCACCAACTAGATTAAGTTTACACTTCTTCAAGGATGATAAGAAAAATCCATTTTCAGGTTCTATTTCAGACTGAATATACTTTCTAAGCTTTCTAAGGTAAAGGCCCCTTATATTATAGCTTCAAAAGTCTACTGGTAATTTCTGAAAAGATTTAATAACTATTGTGTCTGAAATGTTGAAGAATTTTTTAACTGCTGGAAATAATTATTTCTTAACTGAAATGAATATACTGAAATTAATTTAAATTTAATTTCACACATTTTATGACAGAATGTTATCATCTTCTGTCATTTCTTCTCCTGTCTGACTACTGTTTGCATTCTCTAAGAAATGACAAAGCCTATTTAAAATGGGAAGAGAAATTTATCTTTCTGTGATCTCTGAATGGGGCAGAGTTGCAGCTGAGGAGTGTGGGACACAATGGAAGCCAACATATACTAGTTTTCTTTAGTTTTTTTTTCTGTGATCTGTTTGCAAGATTATGATCAACTTAGGAAGAGTTATGAATTCAGAATTTAGAAGACTTCATGGGAATGGGGCAACATTGCCCTTTGTCCAGGTTTAATGCAAAAGAGGCTCCTATAGGGATTCACCCTTCCATATATCCTTGTTACTCCTTGTGACAACACTGGACTTTAGGGTTCACGTGAAAAATATTGTTTCAGGCAGGATCACATTGGTATTTATTACCCTTGACTCACATATTCAATTTTTTTGCCTTCTTGCAGGCTTGAAATGTTTTCCCTAAGGGAAACTGAAATTGTCATTTGTTACTGTGTTCAGAGTTGGGTTAGTCATGGTTTTCTAGTTTGCCCAGAAATGCAGACTGATCCAGAAGGGAACAGTGTTTTAAGGGAGGCTTCCCAGTGAGAGGTACAGCATGGGCCAAAGTCCGTGACAAGGGATAGGAAGGGAAGGTCACACAGTTTGGGACTGTTGAGCACAATCGGCAGATCTTGTGAACACCAGCAGGAGATCTATAGTCCACTTCTGCATGCTTTACAAAGACAGATTTTCTACCTTTTAATTGTGATCTGAACAGATTGCAGTTTCAGAGCAAATGACACATAAAAACTTGCACATACACCTGAAGTTGGGTAAATCATTAATTCCTAGTGTTATATGGAGGGTTTAGTCCTCTTTGCTGTTCCTGTGACTAAACTTGTAGCAGACAAGTCAGGTGTGGGGTTTTTCAGTAGTGGAACAGCTTTCCATTTTGGTCTCTTTGCCATGAAATAGTAAAATACTGGTTAAAAAAACCAAAACTTTCTATCATTAACAAAATAACAGATAGTTTCTCTTACAGGTAATCAAGTTCTGTCTTACAGGTAACTAAAGAACAGGAAGCAGGATACCCACCCAGTCTGGAGGGGAAGAGAACTACCCTTCAGAGACACCCAAAGCCAGAGGAGATGCTGACAAACTCTGATTCTCCTACACTATTTATACTGCCTGACAGAATGAGTCACATTATGCTACTTTTTAATAGCTTCCTCACCTTCCTGAAATGAATTACATGCTTGCAGAGCAGTGATGGTAAACTAGGAGTCATAGCTATCATTATTAGCTTTGCAGCATCCTTAGCATTCAGTACTCATGAATCAGCTGTAATGTATTGTGATTAAATAATCTGTCCAGAGGGACATCAGCATTGCATCTGAAGTACAGCCCAGGCTAGTACTGTGAAATCAGCTTTGATACAGGCTGTAAAGTTAGGTCTTGCTATAGCTCTTTGAATCAGGGCAAGATTCAGCTGATTCCTCCTGATAAAGAAACTATTGAGCAGCTTTTTCAGATGTGCTTCAATGCTTTGGTGTTACTATTCTAAAACTGATGTTTCCCACTCTTTCTACTAGCTACATACACATCAGTGCATCAAAACCTCACCTAAAGCATGGCCATGATGGAGGGTATTCTTTTGAACCCAATATTCCAAGATTTCTTCATGGTTTTGAAGGTTTCAGCTGAATCAATTCTTTGTCACCAAGTTATGCAATAGATTTTGTTTCCACTAGAAGAGCTGTGGCATTAAAAGACCATGGGATGATGTGAGGAGCTTATGGCAGCACTAAGCTGAATCTGTAAGGTCACAACTTAAAATAATTGCTGGTTACAGAAAACAGCCCCCAGAAGAAGGGACTTGGAGAAGTCATCTACAAAGTGCACATGCTGAAGCTCAGTTAGCACTCTGATTTATTCTGAGAAATGCTCATTTAACTTCCTCTTACAAACTTCCCCTAGCACTGGGAAAAGCTATAGATTAACAGCTTTCACCTACCAGTGTAAACCAGAAATGGTAAAGGCCAGAAATTGTGGTGCTGGCCAAACAGCAGGTGTTTTTAGATTTTTTTTTTTTTTTTTTGTGCTGTTGGATGAGTCTTCCAATCTGTGTAGAAGGGAGATAAATTTAATGTGGGTAAGAAGTCTTTACCTTTCATTTAATAATGACAGAGCTGTTGTGTTTCAATTGCACGGAGATTTGAGAGTGCTCTAAAATCCTCATATGGAAAACTCATATGATTGTCTGGTTAATGCAACCTTTTTCCAACCAAACCTCTATAATTCACCTAACAATGAAGAAAGAACTACAAAAAAGAAGGCTTATAGCTTGTCAAACACTAGTTTCACAAAACAGCTTTTATATTTAAGGTACATTAGTGTTTCTTGCTGTAGTAGTACAAATGATGATGATGTGATTTAATGGGCTGTTAGCACAATAATGCTCTGTGCCTTAAAAGTGACACAAATTTCTATCCTCCACTTGGAAGGCATCAATGTCTTTACAGGATGTGTTCTTCAATTCTGTATTTGCCTATTGTCTGATGGTGAACTTAGGATTTTATGGATTTCAAATATATTTTTTCTGACAGCTTTTTAATTGTCGACTTCCTTTAGCCAACACCTGATAAATTTATACCAGTGGCTGATATAGACATCTGGTACAGTTGAAAGTGGCATTTAGCATTTTATAGGAAACAGATACATGTGTTCAGAACTTGAACTTTCTTTAACATGCAGTATCATGCCAATAAACTGTGTGTGCCTTCTACAAATGGACCACTACAAAAGTCAAAGTATGAAAACCAAATCTCTGTACATTGGTGCTAAAGAGTGAGGGGTAACTGTAAGGTGTGGGAACATCTGAATACAAATGGGGTGTTATCTTAGTGAAATCAAAATAGACCTTGCAGTAGTTTAAGACAAAACCTTGTGGTTTGGTTTGAAACAGAGGGTTTCCTTACAGGAGGAAGCAGATCTCCTAACATGCAGGGAGAAGTTTGTCTCTCTCAGTAGTATTATGTACAGACAGGTCCATATACAAATCCATTTATTGCCCTGCATCTGTTGTGTGCCTTCTCCTCAGGGGTTAGATGCAGCCTTGGGAGAGGCATGGTGGAGCTGCTTCTGGACATCTTGAGTACTGTATCTCCTGTGGGATGTGGGGTGCTCATGCTGGCCCTGGGGAGGAGGACTTCAGAAGCCCATTTCTCCTGCGCCAGAGAAGGGCCAGCTGTGCTGCCTGATCAGGAAGTCTGGTTGGGATGGCTAAACCAGGACAGCTCAGGTATTACTCAGAAGAATGAGATCAAGGTACTTAAGACAGTAGTTTTGAAGTAAGATCAGCAGACACAGGTCTCCACCGGGCAAACACTACATCAGCCCCTTTCTGCAGGTTTGGGCAGAGGACTGGTGAATTCATTTGCTTTGGGATGGTTTGGCAAAGAATCTATTGCTTTAATTCAGCCAAGGCAGTACTTTCCACCACCAGGATGTGGCATTAGTGATGTATGCTATTCTGTGAGGGAACAGGCTGAAGCTGTTTAATTATTTGTTACAAAACATGAACTACAGCTTCAGGAGAACTGTTAGCAACCTTTTAGTTTCAGAAGCTAAAGCAGTATATTTATAGTGTTTATGGACTGCTAGCTTGTGCTGGTTTCAGCTGGGGTAGAGTTATCCTTCTTCACAGTGGCTGGTATGGGGCTGTGTTTTGGACTTGTGTGGAACACAGGACTGATAATACAGAGATGTTTTTGTTATTGCTGAGCAGGGCTTGCACAGAGCCAAGGCCTTTTCTGCTGCTCATAGTGCCATGCTGGCAAGGAAGTTGGGAGTGCTTGGGAAGCTGGGAAGAGACACAGCTGAGACAGGTGACTCAAGCTGACCAAAGGGATATTTCAGACCACATGACATCACTCTCAATATATCAAGAGGAGGGAAGAAAGAGGAAGGGGAAAACGTCTGCAGTGATGGCATTTGTCTTACTGGGTGACTGTTCCACAGGATGGGGCCCTGCTCTCCTGGACATGGCAGAACTGCTACCTACCCATGGGAAGCAGTGAATTAAGCCCTTGCTTTGCTTTGCATGTGTGCATGGCTTTCACTTTCCCTATCAAACTGTCTGTATCTCAACCCATGAGTTTTTTAGCTTTTACCTTTCTGATTCCCTCCCCAGTCCTGCTGTGGGGGAGTGAGTGAGTGGCCATGTGGGCCTTGGCTGCTGGCTGGGGTTAAACCACAGCAGTCCTGTTTGGTGGCCAGTTTGGGTTGTGTAGGGTTTGGGATAATGACAGGTTTGATTGGGATGTGCTGGATTGAACGTTGATCTGTTAGTGGTTAAGTAGTAATGAGCAGGGTTCTGTGCTTGCTACAGGGCTTAATTTCCTGGCTGTATATTCAAATGTAGCTCTCATTAGTGTCTACTTTTTGCTTTAGCTTTTTGCTAGGGTTAGCTAAACCTAACAGAACCCGTGTCCCCATGTGTCTCTGCTGCCTGGCACTGTTAGTGAGGCAATGAAATAAATCTACTCTCTTCATTTCAGCTGTGGTTTGGTGGTCACCCTGGTTACCCATATGTGTTGATTCACATATAGCTAAACTCACTGTCATGGGAATTTCACAAATAAATTCCTTTTAAATTTAGCAGAAATTAACTTGATGTGTCCTGGAGCCAGGCTGTGGAAAACCCCATGAGAGAGAGCCTGTGTACCCAACCTGTCACAAAAGACTGATTCACAAGATTTAAATTAAAAGCTTACTTTTCAAGTTATTTATAAGGAGTCAGTTATTTAAATAATACCATAACAAAATTAATACTGTAAGGATTTATAATTAAAGCCACCTTTTATGAATTTTAAAGGCAGAGAGATGCTGACAAAATATTCACAATGCTTCTGCACTTCACTGGTTTACAAAGAATGTTGCTAGTAGGCAGACCAGTGGGGCAAGGAAACACAATTGCTTACAACAGCCAAGCAGGTATGCTTAATTTTTAAGTCTGCCAGCCCTGACATAAATTCCTTTATTTTTTTCTGAAATCCTCTTGTATGTCTTAATTATCTTGTGTAGCCTCATAGGATGGATTTGATAAGGAAAAACATGAACTATTAATTTTCATATTGGGGTCTTAAAATAGCCAATTAAGCTTGTACTAAGAGAAAAATGATATAAATCTTCTGTGCCAGAATACAATGCCCTGTGCCTCATTAGCATTCAGTTTATATATTCCCTCCAACCATAACCATTCTATGATTCTATATACTGTGCCCTCTAGCAATGTTTAAGTTTTCAAACCAAGAGGAAACTGACCTTTGCAGGAGTACAGGGCATACAAAAATGCCTGGGATAACTGATCTCCCTATCAGCAGTTTGCTATCAGCTTTTGCAAGGTATGTTTAAGATGTATTTGTCAATAAAATGATGTACTTTCAAAAATTTAGAGAGGAGCAGACAACATGCTACATGAGAGAAACACTGTAGCTGGTTAACCTCAGGGGTGTGAGGATAGTTTGTAGACTGAAAAATATGCCAGCCTTTTCAACCACAATTCTTTTAAGATGCAGCACAAGCCAAGGTTATATGGCTAGAAGATCTATTTTCTTCCAAAGTGCTTATAGCAAAAAGATAAAAGCAACAGCAAAACCCCAAGGAAATCATGCCTCTTATGATTATCTACCTAATTCTGGCAATCAGATAAACCTTTAGGTGGGACAAGATATGGGGTTTTTTTTGTTTATTTAGTGTTCTAAGTCATATCAGTTAGTCATTGCTAATTTATATCAAGACCTAACTGATAAAAGAAGTTTCATTATGACAATAAAGTACTAAAGTGTACAGTTTTGTTGCTAAAATTCTGATTTCATTGTTCTGGTCAAACACACTCTGAAGCTTCCTGTTACCTGATCTGCTGACCTTGTGTGAAACATGACATGATCATCTTCAAAAGCCACCACGTAGATGTCAAAAATGCAATTAGCCTCAGGGATAAAAAAAAACAAAACACTATCATAGAAATTAAACTTTTCTATTCTATAACAATAACCGTGAGATTGCTTTATTAAAATCTGGGGTTTGTTTTTGGTGGGTTTTTTCATATTTTATCATGAATTGTGAAATATATGTTTATGAATTCTAGTAATTTCAGTCATTTCATAAGTAAGAAGAAAGGATGCTGAAAGGAAGCAATAAGAAGGGAATTAGTGGAGAAAACAGCAGAAAATAAAGATGAAAAAGACTGGGGGGTGAGGAAAGTACTGCATGTGGGTTTTACGTGGAAGAAAGTGAGATTGGTCATAACAATGCAATGGCAGAAAAAAAAGACTTATGAGTTAGTAGTAAGAAAAATCTGTGATATTACCAGAATCAGGAAATGAAAAAATGTGTGAATCTTAAATGAGAGGTGATGGGATGTCTGGTCTTCTCTGAATCAGAAGATCTGTCATGTAGTACAGCCAATGTTTTGTCAAGCATTCCCTCCACAGGAGTGCCTGGGTAATTGAGATTAATAACTGGCAGGAATTTGTGTGTCAGGAAATGAATTTTAAGGGAAGAACAGGATCTTAATTTGACTGATTTGATTGCCTGGACCTACCTCTTTCTCCATTCTGTGGAACTAGAAAATGTTCTCCCTGGACAGAGGTAACTTATAAAACAGCACTTTATGTCCCTTCCTACTTTGTGTAAATCAAAAGAAATTTAAAATAAGAATGATAAGTTGGGAAAAGGGATCTGAGTTACAGCTAGAAGAATGTGTGTTTGCAGGAGTATAATTATTGATATATAATTTATTGGCTAGAAATTTAGAAATATTTGTTGTAGTTGCAGAACAAAGTTACATTGATATGACAGTTACGTAGCTCCCTGGAATATTCTTGGAGTTAAGAATTTCACAGAGATATATATTTCTTGTGTGATTAAAGCAATAAACCGAGCTTCCTTTACAGCATCTTGTCTTAGTGGATCAACGTAACGCAGAAGTACCAGTGAGCCCTGTCTGTGTCTTTCCAATAAGTTGCAATTCAAGCAGGTTCCTTCATACAAAATTAATATTTAATAATAAAAAGATGGTTTTGTTCAAAGTTCAAGCAAGAAAAGGTCACATTCTTAGGGGGTTTTATCAATTCTTTGGATCAGGGAACAAACCGAACTTAAGGGCTTTATTTTTCTTTTCTTTTAAACACATATGTTGCTATTTCTAAAATAAAGCAGTAGAAGAAACAGCTGGTTTGATTTAAACAAAGACGCTTTCTGTGTAGGTTTTATGTTCTTTATACTATATATATTTGCTTCAAGAGCCTGAAATTGGTGTTGCTTACTTGTGCAAACTGGAGACAAAATCCCAGCTTAATTTACAGAATCACAGAATCATCGAGATTGGAAAAGATTCTTGAGGTCATCTTGTCCAACAGTCAACTTAGTTCTACCATAATCACTCAAACCATGTCCCCAAGTGCCACATCCAGACACCTCTTGAACAGTTCCAGATACGTTGACTCCACCACTTCCCTGTGCAACTTATTCCAAGGCCTGACCACTCCTACACTGAAGAAAAAGGAGAAGGGACTGACCACTGTTAAATAGCTCTTAAATGAGATGGGTTATTTGTACCAGTGGGAATATACAGGGAGATAGTGGATGTTTGTATGATCCAGCATTGGAAACTTCACTCAGTCAAAAGGGGAATACATCTGCATACCCTTTAGAATTTAGAAATGTAGCAAACCACTAAAGCATACATAAATTCATAAATTAAATGGATTCTTCACATTCATAGGCTCCCTGCACAACGTTGGATTGTTTAGTTTTCATGGTTTATTTTGTTACTTTTAATAACACTATTAATCATACTTTCTCATTTTCTTTCACTGCCAGGATTTGACAAGGATTTTCTTTCACCTTGAAAAAGTGCCTGTTCTGAGGAGTTTCTTCTCAGCACTCCTGTGCACTCAGCACACCCTGCTGAGTGAAAGCAGCTTGTCTTTGCATTGCACTTCTCTCTGAAAGATGGTTTCGGAACTGCGGGTTTGATCTCTCTCTTGGTAGTGAAAGATCATAAACAAATACGTCTTTCAAATTGTTTTTCCACTTGAAGCCTTTATGATTCCATCGAAGAGGAAACTGAGCTAACTCAATAAGCAATGGACCGTGAGGCAGTAAACTGATACATTGTTAATTTTTATTGCTGAAGTTTCTTCCTCCAACTCTGGTTCAAAGTGCTATTCATATTTTATTATGATGATGATTTTTTTACATTTGCAATGTCAAATCCTTCTGATATTCTACTTAATATTTTTTGTTGAGATGTGTTGGCCATAGCAGGCAACAAGGCAGGGAGTGTAGTAGTGTCTCCATCTGAAGGAATAGAGGCCAAACGAGTTACAAATGGAGCTGCAAGTCATTGGCTGGGGCTAACAGAGCACCTGTCTTGCTGCTCCAGGAACCTGCTCTAGAAAAGCCTTGGAAGAACAGACTTAGATACCTGATGAAGAAGGATGCAAGAGTATGAAAGCAGTAAGAAATGTTTATTGTAATAGGTGCTCAACAGCCAGCTAAGCACATATGTGAGCTTCGTCGATCTCTTGTGTCCCAAACCATTTTAGTGTGCTGTGACTGTGGACTGAGAGCCCATTGAGGGACCTTAGAGACTGAGCTCTGGAGCCAAAGCTGCTCATTAGGTGGCAGAGGTGGCTGCTCTGGTTCAAGCTGCAGGGGTAATTTCTCTTCTTGCTCAGGTACTTCTGCACTTTGTTTAATAGCACGCTGTAATTGTCATGTTTGTTCTCCTTCCAAGCCCTAATTTCTCATGGTTTTTTTGATCATCTAGCTAAATGAGACCCCAGTCTTGACTAGGCTCTGCCATGATCCATCTGGCCAATATAATATCCTGTTTAAAGGTTATCGAGGCACTGATTTTGCAGACTCCATTCACAATGTGATTTGTTAAATAGCTCTGAATACAAAAACACAATCTGCTTCTCCAGATTGGGTTTTTGATCCTTCAGGTCTCTTATTCTACTGCTAGCAGTTGCTTTGTCTAATGCTTCAGCAGAAGGGAGAGAACAGACATAACATACCTTGCCAACAGTGTGAGGGTTTCAATCAGGGGAAAATTCTGTTTTTAATCCTATTTCATCAGCTTCTGCCTATTATACACGTTTGTCTGAAATATTTTTTTTCCTTAAAATGATCCCTTCCTTTCAAAGTCCAATGCAAAACAGTTTAATCCTTGCAGAAAAAAATTCACTGGCCATCAGAAAACTGCCTAGAAAATCATCTATTTTCTTTCAAAATTACTCCTATACAGTGTTCTACTTCCTATAGATAATGTATATTTGAGGTTAACACAGATATTGTGGAAATCTAACCAACTTTTGAGGGTACTCTTGTAAATGAGAGAGAACTCTATTTATTCCAAAGATTAGCTCAGATTGATTTAGTCCCTCTTACTCTGATATGGTCTCTGACTTGCAGACTTGTTATAAATTGGATAATATTCCTCAATGAAATTAGTGCATGAAGTAAAAATAGGGGCCTCTATGCTGCATTGTCTTGTGACCGTGGAAGATTATTTTCACAGCTGTTCATCCAGATAGTCAACATTGCAGTTTTTAGGATTTGCAGTCCATAAACTTCCTACTTGGCCCACCACAAGTGACAGATCTAATGAGGGATAAACAGAGACTTAACATTTGAATGCTACAATGGTCATTGTAGTCTCACAGCTAGACCTTTAAAGGCCTTGGTCAGTCATTGCCTAACACTCATTATAACATTGTGCCTGACACTCATGCCTGACATTGTCCTCTGTCACATCCCTGGATGAAAATATTCATGAATTGCGCACATCAGCCTTTTTCTCCCCATCTTGTAGGCTTCTGTGTTGAACAGGATGCTCAGGTGCCCTACTTGGGTCTGTAACATGTCAAAGCAACTCAGCTGAGATTATTACAAAGCTGAGTTTATGGCACTCAGGTTCCTTTGTGTGTCTTGTCTTAAGCAGGAAACTTTTAATGTGGTCGCAAAAATGTACACTGAGTGCACCTCATCTGACTTAAAAGATTTACTTAGGTCATAAGAGGGTAGTAGGGTAGTATTGGGCCTCAAGACCTCATTCACCCTTCCTTACTTGTACATCTGAGACTGGAAGACAAAGCAGTTTAAGTTAAGTTCTGTTTTTTGTGTGACTCAGATTTCCTTTTGGTCCCTCTTATGATGCCAAATTGATTTTTTTCCTTTTTTTTTTTCTTTTATGTAGCCTCTCTATTCTTTACACATGTATTTGTTACTCTATTGTTGTATTCTAGCTAGCTCCAGTACTTCTCCTTACCCTTCCTAATAGGCAGAAAGACATAACACATTCCAAAAGGTTCCAAGCAGGGGGTGTGAGGCTCCTGCCTTTTCTTGGTTTTCCCCAGCAACCAAGGTTAAGACCAGCTCTTTGAGACATATTCCTATAAACAAAGATTAGTTCTCATCTAAGGTGGAAAGATTTAGAAGGGGCTTGAACTGGGGGGAAATTACCTTACCAATTATAGTTGTAATTGGTGATTCTTGTCAAATATGCTAATTTGCAAAATCTGTAAAAATTGTATACGCGTTATGCTGCGTGTGCATCTTCAACATTTTCCACCTGGTGAATTGTGCCCCTAAGCATCCTTATAAGGGTAACTCCTTTTTATCACCCTGACAGTGTCTGGCTGGTAACCTCAGGACCAGCAAAAAAGGCCTCACTTCATTTAGGCCAACAAACGTGTGACTGCATGGTCACAACACCTCAGTTTTGAGATGAGCAGCTCCTGTTACTCACTGAATTCAGCACAGTGTTTTGTCAAATGCCTGATGGAAAGCTTCCAAGGCTTCTTTGATTTTTTTCAGAGCAAACACTGGGATTCTGATGTTCTAATATCTTCCTCACTGTATAGTTTTAAAAACAATAGAATAAATTGATACAAAAAAATTATTAAAGCTGCAGTTCAAATGAGAAAACCGCAAAGTTATTTCTGTAGTGTTTATAATTTATTATTCATTTTTATTTGCCGGGTGTACAGATCCAGTGAAACTATTGTTTAAAATTTAAAATATACTTCTCATACTTTATGACAGTTTACTGAACTTTCTTAATTCTTGTGTATTAAGAATGCTTCTTCAGAAAGTATTTAAAATTGCATTTAACCAGTTTAAACTGTTGTTAATTTAACTTGTTTTCTGCTAAAATACCTGTTTTTTATGAAGGCATGTGCTGGTTTGCTCTCCCAGTCAGTTTGTGATTAGAAGTGTGCAAAGAACAAGCATTATTGTCAGTTTAAACGTTCTTGTGAGAATCTAGATATTTTTATTCTATTATGATGATAAAGCTGTGAAAATATAAAAAATACAGTGAACTATCAAATCAAGAACTATTGAAATAACACCATAAAAGCTGGAATTCAGGTGAAATAGTGTTCATAGTTACCAGATGTTTCTATTCGCTACTGATGCTCACAGAATGGAGTCCACTTGTAAGAGATGGAGGATGTCAGCTTAATTTGTGTAGCTGTGAGGAATAAAAGCTCACCCATTACCAATTTTGTTCTGATGACCTTAAGAAGAGACGCTTCAGGTATTCCACTACCATTTATTTCCCTGAAACCCCTAAATGCAAAAGTTTTAAGTTTTTCTTGCGTATTTTAAAATGATAAATATGAATGAACACAGTGCAATAAAAATGTTAAATAAAATCAGGACCTATTCAGGATGAGCTGAGTATCTCCTTGTCTTCAGTACTTAACTAGCTGGAACCATTGTTCAGCTTTTGTGCAGAAGGAGACAGTATGTAATTCAAAAGCTTTACTTTCAAGACTTACTGAAAATTGACTTCAGAAGCAGCGAAAACATCATAAAACCACATCAATAAATCTACACATACAAGCTGAACCCGACCATTTGCCAATTTACATGGAATCCAGGCTATCCTCTCTCCCACAGAGGGGTAGATTTTGTCTGTGTCCATTTCCAAAGACAAAGAAATAGAATAATTATCTGTCAAGGGATAACTCTCTTTATAAAATATTCTATTTCAATATTTTAAAGCTCTCTGCAAGACTGAATCCAACTTTTTTTCCCTGATCCTTCCACTATGGTGCAGTTTATCTGTCTCTTTCCATGTTTCTTTGCTTCCCACATGACTTGGGAAGAAGAGGAGACTGCCAAAATGCCCCATACTCTCTGCCCCAGTGTTACCCTGCAGCAAAAGGGGCATTGGTCAGTAAATAAAAGAATCACTCAGATTTTATGAAATAATGCCTCAGCAGCTGAGACCTGGAAAGGGTAGCTTAAGTTCAGGTAATACTATCTATATACCCTGTTTTTCCTTCAGGTAAGAGCACAGGTAAGAGCACACAGCTTCCTTAGAAAAGGGAGCTGCTGTTTGTTTTCAGTAAGTGTGTGCTGTTCGACTGAAAAACAAAGCATCCAATTTTCTCAAAGGTTCAGAAAGTTCAGACCACAAAATGCTTTTGCCCTTGAACATAAAGGTACCTAATAATTTCAGGGCACTCTCAGCACTCAGGTAAAAGAACATTTTGAGAACATACAAACAAAAAAAGTGTGGTAATGATAGGTGGTGTAAAATGAGTTGTTTTGTGTCTCTAGAGTTATAAACATTAATAGCTTAATATATATTCTATCTCAAGACAGTTAAATTAATCCTGTCAGCAGAAGCAATATAAATTTAGACTATATTTTCCAGATGATTTTGCTTGCTTCTGATCTCCTTTAGTACATAATGTGCTGTAGCTCTCAGAAACTGAATGCTTACAAGTGTAGATGTTTATATGAGTCAGCAAAGCTGGCATTAACTTGATGACACCTTGTATGCCCAAAGCAGCTGACATTCACTGCTAATGAAAGAAGTAAAAATCTGATCTCCAGGCTGATTATAATGCTATAGATTAATGTGCCAATGAGCCTATTTGAAAACATTATCTTGTGCTTGCATAGCAATTCTTGCAACTCAGATTGCAAGAAAGAACAGATATGAACATTACCCATTAAAGACACAAGTTAAGAATAACTCAACTAAAGTCAAAATATTCCTGTTCCAGCTAGTATTAGCTGATCAGCTTTAATATTTGCTAGGTCTCTTAGGCAGCAGTTCCCTCATGCTGAACTTGGTTTTCAGTTGGATGCTAGTTGCAATTTCTACAATGAATCTGCAAGGAATGCTCCCATTTTCCCCATCATTTTACTTCATCTTGAAAACTTCCAGTTATTATATAGCAACCATAGTCTGTGACTTCATACCATGCCTGTCTATTGCACCTCTCTGCATTATTTTGCTTGTCTTTCATCCTAGAATTAACAGAACCCAAAGGAGAAATTAAGGTATAGTAATGAACAAGGGTAAAAATCTCCTCATTGCAAAGCCATGTTGTTAGATGTAGTCCTTTCATGGTTGTCAGTGGGATTTCAGCATTTTACTTGTGGTGCAGATATTGAGACATGAAAGTTTCAAATTAAAGGTATTTATCAAACCAAGCCATTATTTTAGCAATGAGTGTAATTAAGCTCTGGAAACTGCTGTGTTCTGAGTAACTGTCTCAGCATGGTAAAGACTAAAGATAAATCCTAAATGTTCCTAAGGTAAAAGCAGCAATAATCAGCAAGTGTGATGGGAGGAAAGAAAAAACTACCATTGGCTCAGAGATAGGGAGATAGATTATATCTAAGCATAACTGCAGAGCTCAGTGTATTAGGGTGACCAATTCTTCATACAATGTTAGCAACAAACACTTGTTCTCTCTTCATTCAGTGGATTTCTTCAGGGTAAAAGTCATGTTAAATGTCATATTTAGTAAAACAAGCTAAGAAAAGCCATCAAGTTAGAAAATGGATATGATTGCTTTTAGCAGATGTATTTAGTCTAGAAACATCTAGAATAACAAAAGTTTTCTGATTTTCAAGAAGATTGTATTAATTTTTAGATTCCCAAGTAGACAATCTCCTTTTGGTTCGCCTCAATATTCAAACAGTCCTCTAATGGTTTACTGAAACTTGTGCAGAGTCTCTTACTCTGTTGCTTTTTGGGGAGTGACTAGGTCAGATTTCACATTGGATAAGATGTTGTGAGAAGACAGTGAAGATGAGGTCTGTGCTCCCACATAGACAAGGCTTGGGTGACAGAAATTTTGGAGATTTCCTGAGACATCATAGAAAAAGCAGTGGAACTGTGAACTCTCTCATAACTGAAAGTGTATATTTGGCTAAATGATATGAGGAAGTTCAGTTTGGCTTGATTGAAAACTATTGTATTCGGTTTGCCAAGGGAAAAAATCTGATTTTGGGCAAAAAATTAATCCTCAAGTAGTAGGCTATGAGGTTACTGGCTTTTTTTTTTTTTATTTTTAATTTGTTTCAGAGGTGCTGTTTTTTCTACTGTCAACAGCTCAAAATGCAACATTTATTAAAAACATGAGAGAGTTCATAAGCAAAGGCAAAATCTTAGCTGGACTTGATAATTTCCTCTAGCTGTGACAGTCTATGGACAAAAGCCAGAGCCAGAATTTAGATAGAGATAATTTAGTTTATTTCTAGCTCATGTAGCCAGTAAGATTTAAAAATATTTGGGCACACCAATGCTTTCTCAGATCTTCAAAGGGAAGCAGAGAGAGGATGCAAGAGTAACTGGAATTTTGGCAGAAAAGCATGTGTTGACAACAATGAAGTTTATGATGGATTATATTAAAAGGCAAAAGCAGTTAAATTTCAAACTTTGTCAAAGTGCAGGTAGTAGGTTGTGCCTGCTGCTATTATGCATGGATAACAGAACATGGGTTTAGCCCTCACTTTTTCTGCAAAGACCAGTGAACTTTCAAAGACCAGCCTCTTTCAGTGTTGCTAAATAAGAGATGGGATATTACTTCAAGCAATGGTCTGCCTACCATGCAGACTCATTATGCCCCATGCATGCACCCCTGAAAGTTTGTTCTGTGATGGCTGGCCCTTTCTGAGGTGTTGTTTTGAATATGGCTCAGAAGACAGAAGACACCATGCCCAACATCAGTATTGGGTTAACTATTCAGTGTTGTGTGCTCCCTGCCAAAGTCATCTTTTACTTACCTTCTCTTTGCTTGAAAGAGAAGAAAATCTGGGATAAATACTTCTACAATCAAGTTTGGAAGAATAATCTTCTAGAAAATAATGATTTTCCCCTCGGAAATTGTCCTCAAATGTGACCACAGATAGCCTTATCTTTCAGATTTCAAATGTGAATATATATGTCAGGTCTTTATCATTTAACAAGCTCTAAAAAACCACTATTGAAGTCAGGTAGCTTCCACAACATACATAGATACAAGCTTATAAGCCTAAAAGTTCACAATAAACGTCTTACTCTCATCAACAAAAATCATCTACTCAGCTTTAGTCTAAACCAGGTCTAAAATGCAAATGGTGTTTATCTCCTTCAAGGGCCAGAGAAACTAGGTTTTTCTAGTCGGATGCACAGCTTTGAAAGGCATACACTACATGGCTAGCCTGTCAAAAGTACAGAGAATTTTAAGTAGTTTGGCATTATCATAACTGTATTAAGCTGTGTTTGGTTTTATCGTGTCGTGTTCTTTGACATTCTGCTGGGCGTGTGTGCGCTGCCTGTCAGTCAGAGAGCCAGCGTGTCAGGAGGGAGCTGCACTGCAGGGCTGGTGCTGCCTGGAGAATTCAGATGAGCGTAAGGAAAAGGAGCAAGGAAGGAATGCTTGCCAGCTGTGAGGAGAACTTCAGAGGTGGATCTCAATCTCATTAGGTGTATGGTTAAAATCATGAATAGTGATGGCATGGCAGAGAAAAAGGCTCTGATGTACTACAAAATTCTTTGCACTGGAAATGTTTTCTTTTTTAAAAATTCTCTACAGGTTTTTACTGGTGAGAAGCTTAATGAAATGAGAGAGCAGCTAAGCACAACAATATCTTTCTAAAATAAAAAAAAAGTAGTTCCTGAATAATTTAAAGGATACATGTATAACTATGTAATATAAACTGAACATGGGGAAAACCAAAACAGGATGAATTCAGCTAAACTTCCTTTTGTGGAAAACTTGTGACAAATTTGTCTTGTGCCATGACTAGGCTGTGCATCTGCAACAGCCTAATGGTTCCAGAGCTTGTTTGTTGTTGCATTTTGCTGAACATTTTATCAAAACATGTGCCTGTCTGCCTTCTTGCCTGTTTGAAATTCTCCCTGCCTTGTTGGATGCTACTATCACTGTATACATGTGAGTAAATCAAGTGGGAACAGGGAATGTTCCTAAGGCCTGGAGGCTGACCAACTACACTGGTGACCTGTCACAGTGGTCCATGGGGTGGTTTTGCCCTTGTCAGCCATCTCTCAGCCCCTACTAGGGCCTTGCTCAGGTTTTAGCAAAAAGGAGGGACCAGTCCTAACAAGCAATCTTGATATCCTGTCTGGGAGGCAAGAGGAATTTAGTTGTATGGACATGCACCAGTCTGTGGCATTCAGTTGCAATGTCATAGAATGGTACTGCCATATTAAATTTAATTTTCTGTAGATATCAAGTTTTTCTATACTTATTGCTAAGCTGCTGCTCCTTCAATTTCTTCTCCTCAGCTTTGGAGATCAGTGTGACTCTTGTTCACATTCAGAGGAACAGAGAAGAGAAATACAAGATACAGGCCACATGTGATAGTTATCTATAGTGCAAGTGTTGGTAGTTTCTGCTGCACAGTTTCTCTCACTATCTGGAAGATAAAAAGCACTTAAAATGTACTCAGGATTGGAGTGAAACTTTGGTTTAGCCCTTCCTCTAACTTCACAGTGATGACAGCAATAGGGACATCACTCTGTCCTGGTGTAAGTGGTTACTGTAAGTTACTTCTTCTCCAGGGCTCTGAAAAGGAGAGATGGAAATGGGAGTGAGACTGTAAAATATATACAGAGATATTTTCAAGGTTAATGGTAGACGCAAGTCCAAATTCTGACACATTTTATCCAGTAATAGAAAAAATATGATTTCTCTCCAAAGTGATACTAAAGATGGGTGACAAATTCCTTGATGGAAACTTATTTGTGGAAAAAAAAAACTCTGGCGAGTTAAAAAGCTCTGTGGAAGACACTAGAATACCAGATTTTTGGAAATTGGAAAATTCTAACAAATATACATGCAGTGTTGTAATGTTCTCTCTTCACTCTTTATAGAATTAATGTTTTGATTTACTTTTAAAAATTTTGATGTGACTTTTATTGCAACTTAGGTTGTTTTGCACTTAAATGTGGTAATTTAAACCAGACAGTTTGAAATCTCTAAATCCCCCAAATCATCTTCAGTATGGCATTATCAAACTCCAAAGAAAGACTGAAAGAAGGATTTGTCTCCTAGTTCTTTCATTTCCCTCATCTTCTAGAGATTAAGAATGGTGAAGCTTTGCTGGTGAAAAATACTGTTGTTATTTCTTATGTCTCAGGACCCAAGGAATACTGCAAAGACTATCCCTGTTCCATTTGAAATCCAGGTGGAAATAGACAGGTTTGAACTCCCAGCTTGGAGCAGACTCAGGTCCTTTCATGGAAAAACTGGTTGGGTGATATATCTGGGAGCTTTCGTGAAAAGGAAGAGATTTAATTGGTAGTGAGAGACAACTGGATACAGAAGAGTTACTTCAGGAAAGTGAAAGCAGAACTGAGCTCAAGAATGATTAATTTTAATTGGACTAGTGTTGCTTCAGCAAAGCATACCAAGTCTTTTTTGGTTTTGTGATATTTAATTAAATTCGGAAGGTTAGAAAGAAAAGGTGTATTTCCCAATTAGGCATTACCTCATCAAAATTTCATTCTCTGTTTTAAACAGCTCTTGAGAATACATGCTGTTAAGCAGTATCTGGTCATTTTATTTCCTGGTATAGTTCCTACTTATCAGAACTTAAACCAGGGTATTTTTATTTTAATTCTTAGTTTGGGAATTCATACTGTTCTACATGTATTGCCAGTGATATGTGTCATATTGTATATTTTACATCTGCAGAATATTTATCTGATTGAGTGTGATTTTTGCTTGATGTAAGGAAGACTTTCCTTTGTATCTTAACAGACATTGCAGCAGGGCATAATATGACTTACAAAGAGCTAACATCTCAGAAAAGAAGGCTTTTGAAGAACACAGCCACAAAGATAAAACACTGGCACTACTTTTATTCTACCTGTGAGAAATCTGGCCCAGAACTCTGTATTTACCTCTGAGTTCTTGAGTATGGTTTTCTTGAACATCTGTTGGGTTGAAGTTGCTAAAATTGAAGAGAGAATAGGAGCATGTTTTAATGTAGTTTGAAACTTTTATGGTTTGTGGAGCCTCTTCCAGTAAGTGGAGTTATTTTTTTAAGCTATGGGCAGAAGTAATCATGAGAAAGGCAGATGTTGTTTCAACAGAATGAGAGTTTTGTGTCACCAACATGATCATGAACTTTGTGCAACTGTTGTTTCCCAAACTGCAGTAAATCTGACCAGAATTAGGTGTGCTATGGCATCAAAGAAAGAGAAGAACTCAGACCAAAATATTGAAAAACTGTTAGTGAAGGACAGAGCCCTATTGAATCTACAGGTCTGGAGGTGGTGCAACATGTGAAATGCAAGATGATGCTTCAGGCCAATGTCACAAGATCTGTGTGGTTGGTCTTTCCAAAATGTTGGCATATTACCTTCTAAAATAACTTTGTTCATTCAAATTTTGTTGTTTTAGGCCAAAATCTTTTGAAGACAGATTTGGAAGCTTAGTATCTTCCTATGTAGAACCAAATCTATGCTATAATATTATTCTGAGTATTATGCTGGAACAAGGAGTAACTACTCACAAATATTTGATTTGCAAAAAAGATTACAAAGGAAAGGAACTGGTGGGTTTTGCACAAGGACGAGGTAGCCATCTTCATCCTAAGAGAGATTTTGGCAATCTTCATCTTTCATCCTAAAATCGTCTTCCTGGTTTGAGAGGTTTAAAATTAACTTGTTTAAATTTACTCATATTCTGAACATAACTCCTGTTAATGCTGATGAGAAATGTACTGAACTTACTGGAGATGAAGTTACTTAATTCTCCAAAGAAGCTTATATTTCTTTTTCATGGCTGTGATCATTTCCTTCCTCTACCATAATTATATTCCACGCTACATAGATCTCAGCATTTTATCTTGGAGTTATCCTTCAGAATAAAATTCTCAGTAATTTCTTTCCAGCAATATTTCTGTAATCACATCAGAAAATTTCCATTCATTTCAAACATGATAAAGAATTTTCATTATTTTTTAAACAATTCTGTTTTTTATATTCTGTTGACATTATTTATCTATGTGAAAAATTTGAAAAATACAATTTTTCATTGATACCTGACTGCTATGGTCTCAGTTTGCAATCATACCCAACTTGAACCTTTTTTAATAGCATTTCTCATACAGGAGTTTAACAATAAGATGTTTTAAACAAAACAGTAGTAAAAACAGGCAATTGCAAAAGATAAACCACACATTTATGTTCACTTGAGCCCAAGATACTTAAAGTCAACCTACTACTGAGTTTCTTGTAATGCAATAAAAAATTTAGCATTACACATGCCTGATTTTATTCTTACTGTTTTTATGTCTAAGATCCTTTGCAATTTTAATCTGTTTAAAATTATACAAGAGTCCATAAAAGCATTTATTTACTTTATGCTCCCTGTGACATGTAGGCAATATCTAGGCCCTTTTTCAGAACTTGGGATCTTATGGAAAATACTGCTGTACACGAGCCCTTGTGAGAGATGCATAACTGGGTTTGCAGGGGGCTGGTTTTGCTCCTTGGCACTGGGCAACCTCCTGGCACTGGATCATACTGTGAGATGCCTTGTAAGAAAGAAAAATTAAAAAAAATCCTTGGTTTCTTAAGTTTGTTTTCCTTTAGGTTACAGTGTGAAGGGAAACTTCACATTTATCTTGGGTTTATTTCCTTGAGTAATTTTGCTGCAGGCTTGGTGCAGGAGAACCATTGTCTGCTCCTCTGAAACCCCTTTGGGCTTAAAAAATGTCTTCACTGCAGCACACCAAAGTATCCCAGAAAGCTGAAAGCACACCTTGGTTCAAAAATCTTTGCCTTTGAGTCTTTCTAGAACTGTAAATGGATAGAGAAGACAGCAGATTTCAACAGAGGAATTTTTCACAGGACTGTCTGGGAGAATCTTGGCTGTCCCATGGTTGCACTGGCAACAACACAGTGCAGCCTTTAGTGCTCTAATTCCTCCTTGTTAAAATATTTCATGCCAGGTAAGGTTTAGGCATCAAGCTTTTCTTCCTTGCTATTTACTCTGTAACACTAGTAACCTTCATGACTTCTACTGCACTTCAAAATGTCTGCCAATTTTACCTGGAAATGTACTTCATGGTATCCTGTGATATGGAAGAAATCAAATTTCTATTAAAGAATCTTGAAATTGGAAAAAAAAAAAAGAAAGGACAACAAAACTTTGCATATGTTTAGCCATTTGAGGTAGATAAACATGCAAAGGTGGTAGTTCTATAGGTTAATAACCCAGTGCAGAAATTAACCAGGGTGCAATATGTAGTCTTAAGGTCCAGAGATTATTAAGCCAATCAATGAAATTTTTAGAATTCAGTATCTCTCTCTGAAAGATCACTGTTGGAAGGTATTCAAATAACAGGACTACTACAACAGTATGCAATATAAGGTTTACAAAGTCTATTGTGCTCTTGGAGAACGTTTTCTCAATGACTTCCTCAGCCTGAGCCAGCATCCTGGATGTTGCTGAAAGATACAGCAGGACACAAAAAGCCTAGAGAGAGCCTTAGTTCCTAATAAATTTTTGTCAAATACATCTAGGTATAATATGAGCAGCAAAGCAATGACTCAGGATCCTTTCTAGACTCTTAGGACTGATTGCAGCACCCCAGACAACCTGTGGATGTGTGATTCCTACAGCAGATCTCAGCAATTTCAGCATGTTGGCACCAGGCAGAGGGTGGCTGGACTGCCAAATGAATCACCCCAAACAGAAAGGCAGCTCACTTGTCAGAGTTACACATGCACTGCCAATAAGAAAGATATTTTATAACTAGGGGTGGACCTAGCTGTTCCAGAGAAGGTTGTTCCTGTGGAGATGGGATTACTGAACTATCCACAAGTATTACTACTTTCACTAAGTAGTCATTAGGCCAAGAAGAAAAGCTGTGTAGAGATTTCTGCTTCATAAATCCTCTTTGTTAGTTTCTTTCCTTGCTACATAAATCCAACAAGGACTCTTTTTTCCCCCCCCTTTTCTTTAAATGCTGATACTTTTCAATCACATGGGGCCCTAATTTTGCGTCAAGTCACTGAAAGCTGCAATAATGTAAACGCAGATGTTTTTAGCAGTATTTCTATTCAGTAGAGACTAAAAGATATCTGTAAACCCACATAATGTATTGTTTTAAATCAGAATTATGCTAGAGGACTCCAATTTTGTCAAAAGCTTCTAGAAAGCACTGAGTTTTGTATTTTCTTATATTTAGTAGTCTAATGGGATTCCTTGAGTGTTTGAGGTCGAACTGGTCAGGGACGATTTTTTAAGTAAGCACAGACTTTACCTTGGGATTGAAATTAGTTTTTTGGAAACTATAATACTAGAACTACGGTATTGACACTGACAATTAAGATAAGAGACATCCTTTGCACAGAAATTTAATGAAAAGAATTGCTATCATGTATCTCGAAATTATGGTATGATCGTTTCTTTTCATTCTTTATAACCATCACATGGCATATTTTTCCAGAGGTGCTACCTAATTATGTTGTAATTAAATGTGATTCATCAAATAGAACTGAAGACAAAACTGACAATCAGTGAGTCTTTTTCATTCACAGAATCTGTAAAATAGGTGTATCTTGTAATTAGTTTACAGATGTTTACTTTTGAACAAGTAAGTCAAAATTATAATAATTTTCTTCTCATCATCTGGTAGAATATTTTAGCATATATATGCAGCACATAACAATGGCTTTCATGGGTGGGACTACCAGAAATTATCAGTGTAGCCACAGTTATGATAATTATTCAGAGGACTTCAAAATATAATCTCTTATTGAAGATAATGAATAGGACCATGTTTTAAGTCCAGAGGCAGTAGAAGAAGCTTACTTCTGTTTGTGCACACTAACTATAGCTGAAACATCATAAAATTATAGAATGTTTTGGGTTGGAAGAGACTTTAAAGATCATCCAGTTCCAACCCACTATCTGTGGGCAGGAAACTTTTCACTAGGCCAGATTGCTCAGAGCTCCATCCAGCCTGGCCTTGAAGGTTGCAGTTGCAAACAAATTTTTAAAATTTTCTTTTTTTTAAATGTTGATTGAGTTTACTTTCCTGTGTAAATTTAATACTATTGGCAAATCACATACTGCCTGACTCAGTATATTGAGTATTAAAAGGGCATCTTCTTGGGAGTATTTGTGGGCTTCAGTTGTCTCTCTGCTGGAAGAATTTGGCCGTGCTTTAATTTCACTGGCTATAATTATGTAGGTTTTGGGTAACAGAGAGAAATGGATTGGTTCGTTCCCTGGGCTGCTTAGTTGCAAAAATCTGAACAGACTTAATGTCTGTGTGCTGGATATGCCAAGCTGTGTTTTTGGCCCAGTGCTCTGCTCACCTCCAGAAGGAGGTTCTGTCTGTCACTGCTGTTTTGGGGATGTCCCTAGCACGTGGGCCTGCCATGCACACATTAACGCAGAGCTGGTGGGCTGGGGGTCTGCCTGCTCCTCCTACAGGGACCAAAAAAAAAGGCAGGATCTGGTGGCAGAATAACCCTTGGGATTAGGGCACTCTTGGAAATAGCTATCAGATTTCTTTCCCCAAGACAAGACCAAAGACAGGCTGAGTGTCAGAGTGGTAGCTGGCCCCTGGGCTCTCCCACCCTCGTGCCTGACACCAACTGAAGGCAGAAGAGCCTTCTCAGAGAAAAGAAAAAATTAACTTAGATTTTTTTTTGATTGCTGGAAGTATATTTAGCCTAATCAAGCTTAAAACAGGTAATGATGAGCCATCCTATTTATTTATTGCTTTCTGCTAGAAAATAAACTTGTTTTCTTTCTAAATACATACCCAAGCCAATCCTATTTCCATCCCTCACTGTGCTTCCCTATGTTTATCCGCCCACACAATCTATTTAAAGGTACAACCACCTGTAGGACACTACTTATCTTCCCAGACTTTGCAAAGGCCGACTGGAGAAAAAAACCATCTTAAGTAAGCACTGTTTAGGATTTCCTTTTTTCCCCTCTTCATTTGTTTAAAGAACATTTGGCTGAAATTTAACTTTTGTAGTTTTGCATCTATTTCTGCTCTTTCAGTAGCAACAAATCATTCATTTTTGTAACAAACTATTTCCAGGACAACCCGCTATGATATGACAGAGAATTATAGCTTGAGAGAGGATGAAAGAGAAGGAGCAGATGATATCTCACAACCCCACAAACAATCCTGTTGTCATGAAATGTATGCCTATTAATAGCTATAAAGATGAAGGAAAACAGGTACCATTTACAATTTTAAAAGGATGGTTGCTAAGCTGAAGATTTTCCTGAGGACTTTGAGCTGCTTTTTGATAGTGATAAGCCGCTATCAGTTCTGAGAAATGCCTGGCAATAGGCACTGAAGCAGGAGATACACTATAGGCAGACAGGGAACACTCTCAAAACTTAATCACATGCAAATTGGAGATTAAGAGATTACAACTGACTTCAGTGCATGTGTAACCCCTTCATGTATCTTCAGTTTTAGTTCCATATTAATCTTAGTGTGGATCATTCAGAATCGGGAAGATAAACCAGAGAAGCTTTGACTTCTCTGCTGCTGAGATCCATAGAACCATTTGCAAAGTTAGGGGTTTTGTTACATACACATCTGTGTATGCTGGAGGAGTTTAAAATGTATTTCTAAAGATGACTTGCACAGTAGGGTCTAGAAGAGCTTGCAGGATTTTGGGGGCTGTGTCTGAAGCAGGATGTACCATGCATCCAGCTGCCGAGGCTGTGATGATTTGAAACTCTGATACTCTTGCTCTGGGACTAGATGATCATGCCCTTGACCTGTGCCTTCCTGATATCTATTCTGAAATCTGTTTAGGGACAGAAAAAGTGAATTTTCAAGGAATCGGCTTCCTTTATTTTATGATTGACACAGAAGACAGCCGATAATTACTAGTACAAGAACAGACTGCAGGTGTGCACGTGGGTTGTCCTTTAAAATATTATCTCTGTCATGGATTCACAAGGATACAGATCTGTAACCAGAAAGGACCACGATGATAAATGATCTGTTGTATAATTTTGAAAAAAAATTGCTTCATTTCTTTGTGCCCTCTCTGCTCATCTGTGGCATCATGGTAGTCAGAGGCTAAGTTCAACTTCATATTTTTCAAGGAAACTGCTGGAGCTAATCCAGAGGAAGCCACAAAGATGATCAGAGGGCTTGAGCACCTCTCCTTTGAGGAAAGGCTGTGAGACTTGGGATTGTTCAGCGTGGAGAAGAGAAGGGTTCAGGGTGACCTTCTAGCAGCTTTCCAGTACCTAAGGGAGGCCAACGAGAAGCCTGGAGAGGTATTTTTCCCAAGGGCATGCAGTGATAGGACAAGGGGAGTGGATTTCAACTGAAACAGGGAAGGTTTAGGTGAAATACTAGGAAGAAATTCTTTATTGTGAGGATGCTGAGGCACTGGAACAGTTTGCCCAGAGAAGTTGTGGATGCCTCATTTGTGACAGTGTTCAAGGCCAACTTGAACAGGGCTTTGAGCAACCTGGTCTGGTCGAAGGTGCCCCTGCTCATGGCAGGGGGGTTGGAACTAGGTGGTCTTTAAAGTTCCTTCCAGCACAAAACATTTTATGATTCTCTGGTTCATCTATGGTGAGATGGATTTCCTTCATTTTCTCTTTCTGTGCATGTAAAATAATTAGTGAGACGTATGTACTTACTAGTTGTACTGAGGCATTAATCCTTGGTGCCTAGCTCAAAGTCATCCTACACTGAAATTTTGAGTACAATGACTTTGGCAAGGGCTATGATGTTATAGAGACAAACAAACAGCAGTCAGCCTTGGCCTGGGTACATACTTGTGGAACTTTGGTCAAATTATTTAAGATTCTCCCCACCATGCCCCACCATGATTTCAATTTATAAAATGAGTTCGGATATTGTTTCTTTCTTATATGAGGTTGAAAACCACTTTTATGTCATAATAGAACATATGGGCTAGATTCTTAGCTCAGGATAATAAGGAGCGTGCCATTGGTGATTTGTGCTAATTGAACATTTTTTTCCTGAGGCAGAAAATATTTATCCATAAAAATACTTTCTTCATCACTGCTAAATGTATTCAAGGATTTTTCTATTCTAGTTTTTTCATCCTTTTAAACCGTGCAAGCTCATTCTTTTTAAATTTTTATAAATAATTTTCTGCTAGTTCTGTAAGTACAAAATTTCTGAATTCAGAAAAAAAATGTATTGTCATAAATAATTAAAAAAGAAGATTAATTTAGGGCATCATTTGGTGACCAAAAGGAAAGAGTGTTATTTATACAGTAGCATTTCACACATGCTTATCAGTAAATTGTTTTTAGAACATATGACCAGAACTGGCAGCTGTGTGATCACAAATAAGAAAATTGTAATTATTCTGTCTTTTATACAAAAATGAATGCAATGAAGGGATTGTGCACATATTTTTTCATAGCAAGAATAACCAATAAATTACCAACCACAGGAATCTCTCAGCTGGATGCAGGAAGCAGTATTGTGTTTTCATGATCAATTCACCTGTATGCCAACTGCCAGTCTGACACTGAGGGAAATGAAAAGTGTTTTCCTCAAAAAATTTATTCCCTTGAATGAAATTCTGGGAAAAAGTGTTGTATGAGACCTGTGTTAGTAGGGAAGAAAGATAACCCCCTAAAATACACTACTCACAGGCATTATTTACAACCAGAAGCTACTCTAGGAGCAAATTTCTATCGAAAGCCCAAATGATATTGTGGTTATTACAATAGGCATCTCATTCAGTGTAGAAAAGGATTGCTTAAAAGACATCTTGTAAAATACTCTTCCTTGGTAAAGAAATGAGTGTGTAGAGTTAAATAGACCTGTATTTTCCTCCAGTGTTGTAGACAGAAGTGGTGAATATATGCAATTATCTTCATATTGCAAGCATGGGTTCAGCATGTCTGAGGAGCTAAAAAGCTCAAAAATGATACAGCACTTAGATCCATTTGGAAATGACAGGAACATTGAGAAGGAGACAGATAGGACCCAGTCTTCCACTGATGTAACCTGACAGAGCTCCATTGAAATAAGTGGAGCTATTATGATTCAGGCCAGCAGAGGAGCTGGTCATTAAGTGCATTGCTTTGAGACTTGAACTTTTCTAACATTACAGTAATTGTACGTGCTGTGGATACTTCTTTTTTCTTCAGGGCTACACATATATTTATTTCTTCTGCAACCCACTTGGCATCTAACAAAAAATTAGAAAAAATCTTAAATGTTCTAATCTGTCAGTCCCTTTTTAAGGCAAAACTCTCAGCACTCAGATTTTGGTGAGCTTTCAGCCTCATTACAAACACACATTCTGTATTGAAAGGGGCCATTTACTATGCATGTAAATGCATGCTGAAGCTGGTCACTGCTGCTAGTGGGCTGGACTCTTCACAATTTTACTTTCATGACTCAGAAGTGCAATGCAGTCTGCCTAATACCCAATAGCTCACAGGCCTGGTAGGTGTGCTTTTAGCAACCTGCTGCACATCAACAGCTTTGCTGTTCCAGGAAGGTGTATAACTGTACGCAATTTTAAAGTATTCCTGTGTCTCAGTTGGAAGTACTTGATTTTCTTTTGATCTTGCTTCTTTTCAACAAAAAGAGTGCAGAAAATTATCTGGGGCCAAAAGGTTTCACAGAATCTTATCAATGACAACTAACAATGACAAGACATAATGGTTCTCTGTGCCAGTAGCCTAATATTGTCTCAGTCAACCATATTCCAATGAAGTATAAGGCTGTGCTGGGGAAGATAAAAAAATAAAAAATTTACACATGCTGCTTATGTACTATAGACGCTTCTGAAATTCATAGCGTTTCAAAGAATCAAAATTACTGAAATCCTGAGTAACTCATTTTGAACATTTCATCATGGATAATGAAAACTTCTGATTAGGCTTTTGTGCCTCTGGATGTCACTGTTGTTTTGCAATAATATAAACAATGTTATTTGACAAAGCATCAAATGAAAATGGTATAATTGTCACCATCTTATGTTTGTTAGCAAGTACAAGGCTGATCACACTGGCAATTTCAGATCTACCATTAATTCAGTGTAAGGTATGAACAACTGAATATGTAAAATAGTGCTTTCTTCAGTTTAATATTTGGTGAAAAGGAAAAAAAAAATACCCTATCAAGTTCTCTGATGTCCCAAAATGCATTTCTTTGGAAGCGCTTAAAATGGAATGTGAGCCTTCATGGCCCTGATGGGGTCCTTTCAGGATGTGTCCAGGATAAATGCTGGCTTATGCAAGTCAGAAAAAATGGTGATATGTATGAGAAGGAGGTGAATAAGTGTCAAGAACCATGCACTGCTGCTGCTGCTCACGGCTGCTTGAGAGGAGTGGAACTTACTTTTCTCAAATAAAGTTATCATGCATTTGATACAAAATTGGGAGCAAAAAGAAGGGAGGGAAAAATCATAGTTTTCTTCTTTTATAGACTCTTTCAGAGCAAACTGTTCTACTATATGAAATGATATATGAAGTTAATGGAGATTTAGTGATCAGGAAGAGTATTTTTCAGATTAATTAATGGCTGCAATTGCCTCAGTTATTTACAATAAAATAGGATACACTATGTGCAAAAAGTCTTCCGTGGAACAAGGCAGATTAATCAGAAGTTTGTAAGGTAACTGGGGTGTGACAGAGAAATAAATAAAGGAGTGTGCAATCTTTAAAATGTATGTGATCTTTAGTTTTTGTTGTCAATTTAATGAATGAGAGTGGCTGCCTTTTGCTGAGAAGTATCAAACATTAAATAAATATAGAAAGAGAGTATTTCCATGAAAAAAGGGACATATTTAGTTTTTTTAGACTCCTTGAATTTCATTGAACTAAATCTGAATAGGAAATTTTGCCTCGCAGAGGTCTAGGACGCATTGGTCAGGAATGTGGCCAGGACACACTGGCATTCTCTGCTTTGAAATCAGTGGCCACTGACTTCAGTTTGGATAGAATTTCTCCTTTAAAAAGGGATCCCATAGGATCCCACTCAGTCAGAGTCACACTTACTTCCATGAGAAATCATTGTGATTTAACCCTGCCTGGCAGTGAAGTACAAAGCAGCCACTTGCTCACTTCCCTCTGCCCTGGCCCTCCAGCGGGGAGAAAAAATGGAAGGAAGGCATAGGTTGAAGTAAGAACAGATTAACAACTGAAACAAATGAAATATAATACTGATGATATTGTTAATAATAGCAATAATGATACTAAAAAAGAGATGCAGAGGACTAAACCCCAAGAAACACAACTGATGCACATCACAGTTTCTCACCACCCACTGACTGATGTCCAGCCCATCCTCAAACAGGGATTGGTGCCTCCCAGCCAGCTCCCCATAGTTTGTATACTGAATGAGACATTCTATTGTATGGAATACCCCTTTGGCCAGTTCAGCTCAGCTGTCCTGGCTGTGCTCCCTCCCAGCTTCTGGTGCCCCTACTCACTGGCAGAGCATGGCAAACTGAAAAGTCCTTGACTTAGAGAAAGCACTGCTCAGCAGCAACTGAAACATCAGTGTGTTATCAACACTCTTCTGGTCCTAAATCCAAAAAAAGCACTGTACCAGATACTAGGGAGAAAATTAACTGTATCCCAGCCAAAACCAGGGCAGCAACGAATTAAAGTAAATCCAAAGTACTTTTTACTATCATACCTCAGCTAGACTAGAGCAAATGTATTAAATCACTCACATACTGTAAAGAAGATGCTATTTTTAGACTGTAAATTCCTTTTCCCAGTAGCAGGTTGCTAATGTCACATCATGCTGTGAGGGTGGGTTTTCATTCTTTTATCTTTTTTAAAGCTTGCAGACAAATATCTTACACATTTCTTTTATGGTTTTAAACTGCTACTATTACAAGGCTGATTAATAAGGCTTTATGAGCTAATTAATATGCTTTTATCTATATGAGCTTTTATCTTTATGTGACTGATTGCTACAGCAGTTCTGTAACATTACAGGAAGCTATTTATTTTCAAATTAGCAATGTCATCATGACCTTTTCCCACACAGCTAAGTCAAGGTTCTGGCCTGTCAGGTACATAGAGTTCAGTGCTGGCTGTAAATTACATGCTGATGAGTGAGTGTGATGATACCTGTTCCTTGATGTGAATGCAGCAGTTTATTCTCCCAAACATAAGTGATGATGGAATTCTTGAACACTGAAATGTAGGATGAAACAATAAATTTTTAAAGTAGTGATGGCAGTAGGAGTATTAATGAATGTTCTTCCTGGGGAAAGTGTTGGTGTGCCTGGACCTGTCCCTGGTGATGCCTGTGTCTGTACCTGGGTCCTGGCCACCCAGGGACGTCTCCAATACATCCACAGTTGCTCTGTCCAAGATCCTGTGCAGGGTGTGTTTTGGGAGGTCACAGCATGCGGCTGATGTGGATCTCCGTTTTTGATTTTGGATTTACTCCAAACTCAGTATCTGTGCCGAGCAAGTAGACACTGAAAGGTCTCTGTGCAAAGGAACAAGTACAAATATTTATATTACTGTGGTACGTGGGACCTCTGCAGGATATGGGTTAAACTCAGCCCTTGGTAGGGGACTAACCCATAGTAGGAATTTCTTCCTTCAAAAAACTTAAAACCTCAGCAGTAACAAAAAGAGAGGGGTTAGAGTACAGCCATGAAGAGCAAGCTCTGCCTTGTAATGACCATGACTTCAGCATTAGTTTGCATTTCAAATATATTTGAGAACATTTACAGGGGAAATTATTTTGAAGCATTAATTTTGTAATCTTTAAACCATGCAGCATCTCGTCTTTCATTTGAGGTGACTGGACATTGTCAATACCAAGATGCCACTACAAATATTTAGACTTTAACAGAAGATGTTATTTTGAGGAAAATTATATTTCGATTCTCTAGGAAAAAATTGACTTGTATTACTAACTCAGCTAATTTGAATCACAAAAATAATATTAGTTGGGAAAAAAAAATATTACTATTATACTACTCATACCAAAACCCCTTGTTTTTACTCTAATGTAGTTTCAAAGTTACAGCTAAATAACTTTTAAAAATTCCTAAGATTTGCTTCAAAAAGAGTTTTGATTTAGGTTCCTCAAAAGTACATAAACTGATTTCTTTTAAGGTTAGAACTGATCTGACTTCCCTCCATTAATGTTAAAATATCAAATTCTGGATGATTACACAAAGGGGTTAAAACCTGTGGTGTATCTAGGGGAAAACACAAAAGGATGGGAAGGAATTTATGTGGTATTTGTGCAACTATCACACAAGCTTTCAAAGGATTTCCATTGTCATTCAAGATTAGTTGAGCATAAGTTAATGGGCTCTTAAAGTATAATCCAGAGCTTATTATGATAGACTATAGCAGCCTCTTTTTAAAAATGTTTTTTAATAATATCAACTACAAGGTCCCTGAAGACATGATATTTCTAGGCTTAGTATTTCTTCATCAAATATTAAAATAGGTCAAGCAATTTGGTTTCAGTTCCTTTTCTGTTCATGTTCCTGCTGTAGTGTGCATACCAAGTGCATTATGTAGATTTACCAACTGTTGAGTTCTCTGCTTTGTTTCATTATGTTATTTATTTTGCAATCTGTACTGAGAATGGAAGAGCTACAATTACACACCAAGGAATCCTGATATTTACTAATTCCATGAAGTTAAGGTCATCCTCTGTAGCAATCAGAGAATAAATTATCAGAATTCAATCTTGTAGATGCAGGTAGTCCATAATGAAAAGACTGAGATGAGAACAAATGACTCAACAAGATTCTTAGTTGCATAATTAAACTACTAATATCTTACAGTATGAGTAGCAATACATCTCTGTGGATCAAAACATGTTTCCCAGGAAATATTTGCATTTTTCAATTGGAATTTGGCTAAATTAAGGCTCAAAATTTTATTCTTAGAGGCAAGTAGTCAAAGACAATCCCCAAAAGGCAAATATTCCTCCCTCACTTTTCAAGTGAACAATTTGCCACACCCCTTGTTTTATTTGTGAGCAGAAATAGGGATGAAGCATGTTTAAAGCTTGATTCCATCAATCAGCATTAAGTTATGTGTGATGTTTTGCAAATTCTAGACAAAAATCAGACCAAACAGGTCCATCTTAGAAACTTAGCTTTGGTTGAGTATAAAGGAATGAGACCCTTCATACTTCTTTTATTTAAAAACTGAATGTACAAAACAGTGCACAGAAAATAAATGTTTAAGGTAGATGTTTAGAATAGAATAACAATCTTTTGATGTTTCAAAAAGAAAGCTGCACACATCTTTTAGATATAGAACCTGGCATGAAAGAGGGATTCTCAGAGCATGAATTGCAGTGAAGACATGAAAGTGTGTGACTTCATATCTGTAGTTCACCAATAACATTGTTAAATGTCTTTTAACACATTTTGTTGTAGAGTAGCAAAATGCTACTGTCATTGATTTAATCAAAAGCAAGTTCTGGCAGCAGAGCTGCTGCTGCACAGTACGCAAAGTTAAGGGATAGTTTGTTATGCTTGGTTTTTATTTTAAGGAATCTAATATTTAGCCACTTAACTTAGGAGGCTGAGTCTTTTGTTTTGAAAAATGTTGCAGGAGTTGTAGAGAGCAATGTCCTTGATAGAGGAGCAGGATCCATGAAAGAGTATGTCAAGTATAGTTTAGAGTTGTCAGGCTAAAAGTAACCATGAATCTTTGATTTAATTTTGATGCCAGAGACAATCTTTGTTCTGATATTTATCACAAAGACTGTTAAGTCCTTGTCAAGTAGAAGTAAAAAAATCATGTGTTTCGGTGTGCCCATTTGCCAATACTGGCATATCATTGTCTTGGTTTACCTTTCTTATGTGTATTTTGTTATGTTTCTGGCAAATTAAAGTGCTTATCATTATGATTTCAAAGATGCCTTATTGGTAATTATATATTTCAAGATGAGCTGCCAGCTATTTTGATGAAATTTCTGAGTATCACTTTGAGCAAACATTGATTTATTTATTTTAGTAGCTCACTGAGGAATAAACGTCATGATTATCCTCTTGTCATTCAAATAAATCTCAGATTTATTTCCATGCCAAGCACTGTGAGATAAAATAACACTCATTTTTGAATGGTGACTATGACCAGCAAAATAAAAGACCCATTCCTTAGGAAAAGACTTGATCCAACATCCCTGCAAGTTACTACAATGTGTCTTTTGACTTGCAGATTTTGGATCATGGTGTGAGTGTGCAGATTCAAGACCCAACAGTAACAACAACTTTGTGTCTTTTTACTGCTTGTCTTATTGCATCTTGCTTGCAATTTGAGGCCAAGATTACATATCAAGAGCTTTTGTGGAAGGATGATAGTTTCTCATGTATGTGAAATATTTTTCAAGTTCCTGTTGACTCTAAAATAATTAATGACTCGAAGAGGGAAAAGTGAATAACCTGAATACTAATAACTACAACTTCATTTTAAAATCAAATTTTAAATATTAGAAATTTGCAAAACTACTTATGCAAATGGAATTGCCCCATGTCACTGGCTATGTTAATCCTACTCAATTATGTTACAGCTAAGACATATACATTTATCAAATTTAGATAAATGTGTGCAATTCTTCAAAGGCTTTGTGTAATTGCTTCTAGATTTGCCATCAGCTGTACTTGTCTTTGTGATTGTATCTGTACTTGGTAGGTTTTCATGTTGTAATTGTATGTTAATTGTTTGTGATTGTATCTATGAGGTTTTTATGCAGCAATTTTGAATAGCAATTGTCTGATTGTACCTTTGATGAAAATTTTAATGTTACTTTTACCCAGAATGTACTTACTAGTAAGCAGTTCACATTAATCAATATATACTAGAATGAAAATTTTATAAATAAAACGGGAGGGCATTTCCACAAAGATTACACATTGTGAACTACAAAGGTAAGTATTTTAATAATTTATAACTTTGCACTTCATTCTGACAGAGAAGAAGTGATTGAGAGAGGCTGGTAGCTATTGTGTGACTCAGAAGCTTTGAGGGTTTTCACGATCTTTTTGCTTGTTCCTCTGTGTGAATTTCCATATGTGCTCTAGCTAATGATATCAACTTTTACAAGATACTCAGGGCCATTGTAATTTTTTTCAGTGCAAAAACACAGCATAAGAGCAGTGTGCAGGCAGGCATTTTCCTGGGTACCATCCAGTTGCAGGGACTTTGGTGTAAGTGGACACCAGGCACCTTCTGCTCTTGTTAACTGGTTCCAGGAGAGCCTTGCTATAAGCCTATTCCATTCAGGTAGTTTTGGTAGTGAATATTCTGAATTATTTGTGTTGCCAAAATATCTCAAGGCTCTCAGTACAGCCCTGGAGCCATGAGGTGTTTTCGAGACCATATATAACCATGGTCTGGCTGCAAATAAGGACAAACTATAGGCATATTCCATAAATTCTAGTGTATGAAATATACTTTCACCCAAGCACTCACCTATGGAAGACAAAAGCTAGTTTATTGTCAGTAGTAGTAGCTTTAGAATTAGATTGCTTTGTTTGCTTATTTAGGAACTGTTTTTCTGTGATTTCCATTTTCATGGCTGGTTCAATTAGAAAAAGAAGTAGATTTTGAAAAACTTTCTTAAATCAACAGTCCATAGTATAGTAAAGTATACTTTACTTTGGACCTCTCTCTCTCCCTCTCTCTCTCTCTCTCTATATATATATACGTTTAGCTTGTTTACTTTCAGCAGTTACAGGCTGTCGTCTCTGTGTCATCATTCAAGGCTGGTGATAGGGAATTCTCAAATTCAATTCTTTTTTACTACAATATTTTTATGTTTGATTTTTGATGTTTTCCTTATATGTCTTTATTTCAGATGGGAGAAGTTGAATAAACATGCTACACTCAGCTCATTTTTCTTAATTGGTTGATGCCACTTCATTCAGATAATGTGATGAAAGATTCTCCTTCCCCTTAGAGACTATTCATTCAGTTCTGATATTGCTTGTATTTCTAGAAATTATTTGATTCTTTTTTTACAGAGAGCATTTTTTTTTGTTCTTCCATCCCCCAAACAGCTTAACAGTAAATGATAAAGGTAGAGGCCGCAGTCCAAGTCAGATCTAGTAATTCAGTAGCTAGAATTCATCAATAAACCTAAAAAAAAAAGAATGAACAAGGTGTTTCTGTTAGTAAATGCTGTAGTAGTGAACCATGAATAGGTGAGCAGACAAGACCAGATGCACCATTTAAATGGATTAGGTGGGCCAGTTAACTATTGTTAGGAGTCATTGCAATTAATTTAATTGAATCTTTTCTTTTGGCAGTGATCTCAAAAGGCAGACATTCAATTGCCCAGAATGCCTGTGGTAGACAAACAATTTCAGACTAAATATAATATACTTTTAATGGATTTTGTGTTTTCCTTAAATGTGAACTATCCTTGCTTTTTTAAAGGTAGGAACAATTTGAAAGCACCAAGTCTATTGCCTTTGTCCAACCTTTGGAGTTCTCTAGGGTTGCCTGAGAGAGAGGGCATGGAAACTAAGATGGCATATAAGGAAAGATGTGCCACTTTGGCAGGGAAAATTTCAGTGCTTAGTCGAAGTAACAAGCCAGGCTCTTCTACTGTAAGTCCTACTTGAATAGAAATGTCTCAAAAGGCTTAATCAAAGATGTCAGTATTTATAGGTCTCCACAGTCTGGAATTAGCTCAAACCACTGGATCTTGTGAAGCTTAGCATCATGATGAATTAGAACAGTTCCCACATTTCATGGGTGCCCAGAGTCCAGTAAAAGAAAAAGAATTAAACATTTGCGGCTAAGAGTCTTTCAAGAGAGAAGTGAATGCTTAGGTTAAACCTATGCTTTCTGAGCTGTTTATTTCTTTAACACTGAAGAAGTTTAAAAAACATCAACACCTCAAATCTCTACACCTCATACACCTGGAACTGATTCTGGAGTCTCCTTCAGGCTTCATGAGATCATTAAGCAGTGTCTGTGTGGGGCTGTGTCCCTTCCCTGATGCTCTGCAGCCACAGCCTTGGGCTGTGGGAGTTCTAACAAGTCAAATGGGACTCAAAAGAATGAGCACAAGCAGGAAAACATCAGTGAGTCATGGAGGTTGGTGCACTGTTGTGCTGCCTTCTAGAAAAAGAGGATTCTGAGTTTTGGTCTATTTCCAGTATCACATCTGTGCTTTACATTCTTCTAGCAGACCAGACCAGAAAACCTCCTACAGAAGCAATAGGTACTTTCTGAGCAGGAGGGATCAATTGTTTGCTACCACTACATATTGGGTTGCCCAGCTTGTTTTATAGCAAAATATCCTTCACTACAAGTTTTGAACTTTGTGTGGCTGAGGAAGGGAAAAAATCAGTGTCTCCATTCATCTAAGACATCTTTAATCACGTGATGGCTATGCAAAAATATGTGAGGCTTTAAAAAAATTATTAACAATAATAATAGTTTTGCTTCCTTTCAGATCACTAAACCCACAAACAATTTTTTGCTATAATAAGCAGATAAGGGATTGGTATTTTCCATCTGAACTGTTTTCAAAGAATTTATTCCTTCTTTGCCTAATTGAAAGAGTACTGAAATTGAACCAATATGCCATGCACAGCATTTCTGTGACAAAAATATCTCATGTCCACTTGTTCAAAGGTCTGGAACTCCAGAGAAGTTTGTATCCTGTCAAGTAAAATCCACTTTTTTCAGGAGATCAGCAAAAGGTTTTCTCATGCTCTGTTATGTACAGGTGCCCAAGCCTCCTGTGGTGTTCTGCATTCATAGATCTTCATGTATTCCTTATAAAGAGGGCAATTTCAAACCTGAGGGGAACAGCTTCTCCTTTAAACTTCACAGCTGGCTGTGCTAGAAAGCCCATGTTCAAACCAAAAATAAGCATCTGCTTGAAGAGTGTATATGTGACTGCTAATGAAAAATAGGAAAGGAAAATGTAGGTTAAAAGCTAAGCTAGTTTGAAACTCAATATGAGCATTTGTTTGTGTACATGTGACAGACTTTTTACAGACAGATCTTCATCAAATAATAAACCCTTCCAAGAAAAGTCTGCCCTAAATATTAATGTTTGCTTTCAATTGTTTGTACTCATTTACTGAGAATAATGAAAAAAATTGGCCATTTTAGGTAGCAATAGTGAATTATATATCATAGATTCATAGAATCGTCTATGTTCACTGACACTTGATTACTTTATACTAATTGCTTTAGTAAGTACCAATTATATCCCTAAATGGTTTTCTGAATGTTCATATATCAGCTACATTCCTCATTTTCCTACATATTTTGTAGTTAGAAAATGGAGCAGCAAGATTTCTCTTTCATACCTATTAGTCATCATTACATTCTCTAGTAAAATGCTATTTCAATGTAATGATATTTGCAAACACATTTAGACTGTAGTTCCCACCATTCATGTTAAATGTTAACCCATTCTATTGCTTGAGGTGGAATCAATGTGGCACAAAACCATGAAGGAAAGAAACCATCAGACAAAGTCAGGAACAGAATGTGTTTTATACATTTTTCTGTATATAACTTTGGCTGACTAATTAATGGAAGTATAAAGGGTTTATAAGGACCTTAACTATTGATATGGCCTAATTAAGCTCTGGTGCCATTTAGTGATGCATCATGTTAGTGATTCCTCAGAATAGAAGTGGTCTCACTGGTGTTAATAAAACTGGTTGGCTTTGTCTGCTGAAGATTTTTCTGCTGAAGACTAATATTTTGCTGAAACTTAAAGCCTTGCAGGGGTATGACAAATCCAGGGAAAATTTAAGAAATGTAAAAAATAATTGGGTTTTGAACTGGCACTTGGAAATTAAATGGCAGTCTTCATTTAGTCTTTCATGAAGCTTTGCTTAATTTTAGCTAAAAATAAAGCAAACCAAAACCAATATTTATGTCGAAATGTTGATATGAAATGACAATGATTGAGTCTAGACTTCTCATGCACATCTTTTGTTTAACTTGAAGTACTAAAATTCCCAATGTCTCCCTTGATTGTTTTGGAAAAAAACTGTACATGTTTAACATCCACAAAGAGATAAAATGAACAACCTTTAACTTATGCAAGTATGTATTAAAATACATATATAAATACATATATATGTATTATGTATGTATGTATACATATATATGTATATATGACAATAACATGTACCTATTCTGCCCATGATGAGGCAGGAGAGGCTAGCTGTAAGTGAATTTGTTTGCACTCCCATAGGAGTCTATCTGCAGTAGAATTGAACCCTATGTGAATTAATTTATCCTGCTTTCAGGCTGCTTGGCAGCTTTTGGCACTTCTGCTCCTGTATTTATGGCTGGCCTGAGGATGTACATGCTGCATGACAGTGTGCAGCACAGGCATATATCCTTATTCAGTGTTTAAGCATGGGAGAAGTTGTTACTCTGAGCTGTCAGCTGGTTATTTCTTAGAGAAGCTGTCGTGGGGATTGCATGCCATGGAATTTACATTACTATTTAAAATATTGTGTGATTTTTCTAGATTAAAGGACCCTGTCAGGTAAAATGCAGACCTCATTTTGAATTTTATGTCTTCCCTCTATTCTTAATGCATTTTGAATTAAAATTTTTGAATTAGTGTTCCATTTGAATTACTCTGTCTGCTGCCACACTTTGTGTTAATCTCTGGTCCTTTGCTGGTAAAAATATGACTTCTCTTTGTTTTAAATGACTGTGTTTTAAATTCCTGAATAAACAGTTAACATAAAAAATTATGCTAATTGTTTGACAGGAAGAACGTAAATTCACTTCCAAATATTCTCTTCAGAAAGTCACATTATATTTTCTTGAAAAACTAAAATATGACAACTCAATACAATGGCAAAGACTTGCAGTGTGTGTTTATTGGTATATATGGTAGTAAGAGCAAAGGTATATTTTAAGGTTCTGTTACCTGAGCTGGGGGTCTCATAGAATTTGTATATTTAAGACACAGCAGCAGGCAAAGGAATCTGAACGAGAGTTTAATGTGCTGTTACCTCTCCTTGAACAGTGTAACTTGGTTCTAGAGATGGTCCAGTCACATCAGCTTTACACTCTAGCCAGGGGGATCAGCTGTGCTAGAGCAAAGCTTTCAGAGTCAGCCTGGATAACTGTACACAGAGCTGCACTGCAGGCCTAATGGATGCTGCTGTTGTATTTAGTAAAGAAGGAAATATTAATGGGAGAAATTCCATGTTGCATTTGCAGCAGAATGGAGATTCTTCAAACTGCTTCATACCCCGTTTCTGTTGAATCACTCCAATATTTGAAGCTGTAACCAAGTGGAATTCCAATGGCAATTAGGTACAAAGACCCCTTCTCTTTCCATTTTAAAGAAGCCATGGGATGCCTTGGGTCTGTGGTAAATTGTCTTAACGCATCTTGTACTACTTAGAAGTCCTCTTCTGATTTTTCTTTGACTTGTCTTTGAAGCTGCTAAATCAGGCATCATTGGAGGAATAATCTCTTTTCCATTGTTTCCAAAAGATGGAGTAACTGAAAATTAATGGTACGGAAGGGAGAAAAAACTGATATCCTCAAAGCAAAAAAAAAAAAAAAAAAAGTGCAACAAAGTCTAAAATTAAAATGTAATGAAGCAGATTTGATATGGTACATAGCAAGCTTGAGCTAAATGGAATGCTGCCAAAACTGCATATTACTATTAGGAAAAGGAGAATCTGTTTTGAATTCTGTGATCAACCTGGCAAAAGTATTATCTGTCATTTTGTTAAAAAAAAAACAAAACAAGCTTACGGCAAGACAACAGTGCAGCAAGTGGTGATTCTTGCTCATTCTCTCATGGGAGAGATGGTCTGTTTGGTAAGCTGGGCATTGGATAAATACCTGCAAAACCCAGGGTCTGTGATGAATCCTGCTATTTTTTGTCTTTGTGATCTTGAGCATTTCATTCCTCTGCTGCTCTTCCTACTTGTTTTTGTGTCTTAGTTACACAGGGAGTAAACTCATGGGAACAGTGCCTGTCTCTTCTTTTCTGGAAAGCTAAGCAGCACACATGGTTTGTTCTCTGTCTCTGTCAACTCAAATTTCAAAATCCTAGCCTGACTTGCCTTTCTGCAAACCTATTTATGCTTTCCCAGCTCTTTGTGATCCTGCCTGTTCCTCCCATCTGCTCTCCCCTGCTTCGAGAGCTGCAGGGATATTAGAGGACCATGTTTGTGATCTCAGGGAAAGCCATCATTCTGCAGCACTCTGGCTTGTGTCACTGGCAATGTACTTTGCTGTTTCAAGCACATATTTTGATGACTCTCTTCAATACATATATGTTTCCAGAGCTGAGTGAGTCAGATCTTTTCTCAGTCACATACATCAACAAGAAATCAGTGAAAGGCAAGTCTGTAAAAAAAACCCACTCAGGTCTGGCCAGTCTGCTTCTAGTTTTCCCAAAGTGAATATTTTATGTCCAAATTGTAAAGCTGCACTGATTTTTGACAGCTCTGGAAGAGGACAAACCATTTCCAAGGAAATTTGTAATTAAATAATGTTTAATGAAGTGTGAGGCATTCAAATATTTTTAAATTCAATCAGACTCTAACATTTCTAGTGCATCACGAAGTTACAGAGAGGCTAAAGATTTCCAACAAATTCTGTCGGATTTTTACTTGAAGGGAAGAGTAAATTTCCCTTTCTTACTAAACACCATCTGAAAAAAGATGATTTGTAAGAAATGCTTGATTTCTTAGTTGAAAAAAATCAATCTATAAACTTATCTTCAAGGATTTTATTGCCTAAGCTTCTGCTTTTGAATTAATGTTAAAAAATATTATTAAAAACCTCCAACAGATGTTAGCTCTGCCTTCGAAAAAAATAAGTTTTTTCAAAAGATATTTGAGATTGAATAACTTTTTAAAATGAGGCCTATTATATCTTTACCATATCCCATATCTTCCCCAACATTCTATTTAAATAGAATATAAACTAGGGGGCTTTGTTTGTTTATTTGTTTGGGAAAAAGAGGTCATTTTCTGCTGGAATTAATGGTAGATTAATGGTGAGAGTCAGAGAAGAGATAGGGACATTACTTACATGAGATCTCCTTATAAGTGCTGGTACTAGACAACTTATTCTAAGGGATTTATATAAATGGGATGTCATATGCAGCAGGGAATAAAACACATACTTAATGTGGGTAAAAGGACTGAAATAAAATGGAGAGAGGATTAGACCAGGCTTGCAATTGCTTTTGTGTGACAATAGCTAATTTTGCAAAGTACTTGGGGAAAACAGGATTGGATCATAAGGATTTAAGCCATCTACAGTTAAATGATTGCAAATGAACCTTCTTAGTTTCAGTAACTTTTAAAGGATTGATTTATATTCAATTGACATATGTATACCTATGCATAAATTCACAGATACATGAATGATTAAAAACTGAAAATACAGCCAAGAGAAAATGATGGGCCACTTTACTTAAATGATCTGAACTAAATTCCTTTGAAAAAATATCAAAAATCTGATTTGTAAAACCCTTTTAAAAACCATCTTCTAAGATAATGTAAGTGGGTTTATTTTCCCTGAGAAAATGTAGCCAAGTATTTCTCAGTGAAGCTGAGAGGCAGAAAAAGCTTTAGCTAATAATATTGCTCACTGCAGAGAGCTCTTGAATTCTAGATGTGATTTTAAAACTAAGGTTCAGAAGCTGATTAAGGACCAGAATCTCTGACTGAGTTTCTGATTAACATTTTGAACATGGAGCAAAGTATTCAGTCACTGCATAATTATAAAATATAGACATCAAAGAAGAAAAATGCCTTTGAGTGATCTATTCTATCTCTTTGTGAAAGCAAGATTATATTTTTAAGCAGGCAGTTACAAGGGGTTTTCCAAATGTAATTTTGAGTGTTCCCATTGATAGAATGTAAACTGTCTCTCTTGGAAAAATATTCCATGACCTAAAGGGTCTTTCTGAAAATTTTGCTGTTGCATTGACAGATCTTTCTCACTTTCTGTCTCAGGGGATCTCTCATTACACTTACTGTTTGCCTTTACATTCATATTGAAATAAGGGAACAGTGAAAAAAGAAAAGGGTCTAAAAACATACAGAGTTTAAAAGTATTTCAAAGGCCAAACTTGGATACAAACAAATGCGTTACATTTTTAAAAAATATTTGACTCATAGGATGGGACACATTACATTAGTTGTGTAATAATTTCCTTATATTTAATAAAAACCTTCCTTCCTTCCTTCCTTCCTTCCTTCCTTCCTTCCTTCTTCTTTTCCTTTTGGTGGAGGGTCAAAGCTACACATTCAAATCAGGGATCAAATTTAAATTATCACGTCTCTAGATCAATGTGAAAAGTGTGTCCAATTGTGAAATTTTCTTCTGCTCTGAAATCTCTTCTTAATATTCTGTTAGCCAGTTTTCTGATGCTTCTTGAATTTAAATCTGTCGAGGAACTGCTTCTTACACAGTGAATAAATAGTATTTCTTAATTATGCAATATTACTATTTTGTTTATGTAAAGCAAAAAAAAATGCATATTCTAGCTTAAGTAATTACATTTGGCCTATATTTATTTCCCTTGGAATTTAGTAAGTATTATTCTCTCCCAATTGCCTTAATGTAATGTATGAAGCCACACAATGTAAAAAGAAGCCAAACATATATCCACAGAAGTAGTATATTTTTTAACACAGCCATACACTATACATTGCTTTTTACTTTTGGGTTTTATTTGCAACCATGCAACAATTATTGCAGCCATGATCTGATAGGCTTGTATATTTAGGTATAGTAATCAATGTATATACTATCTGTGCATACATTTCTGTTTTTATTCTGATCTTCATATAGCTTTGAGAGACCTCTTTTATCACATGCCCTCATGGTTTGGTTCTTTGAGACGCTTCCAGCTGTCCCCTCATTCCTCACTGAATCTGCTTTTTTTTGGAAATGGAATAGAGAGTACACTATGAACACTTCATACCTTGCTATGTTCACAAGATGTTAAAGAGAATTAGACCTGCAGCTTGTGTCACAGAAAAGGTTTTGCAAGTCTTATTATGGGACTCATGATGTGCAGACTCCCAGCTATTTTCTTAGACGATAGTTTTGCCACTTATTTTTGATCTGCCAACTTCAAGATTTACTTAATAGTCTTCTCAAAGAGAAAACTGAAGATATAAACATCAACTGTTCTCACTGCATTCTTTTAGCAGAGAGATTTCATAAAGTCTGATATTTGGCTATATTTAGTTTTTCATTCACTGGAGGTGGTTGTGTAAATTTGTTGACAAAGATCAGGTTGAAGTGAGATCTTTTGAATGCACCTTGAAGATGTCAGTTGCTTTCCAGTGTTTCTGCTGCTTTCCAGTAGTGCCAGTGGTCTCTGAGAACATGATGTGAAAACCAGCCCAAAATACAAGTGAGTAGGTGTGTCTAGTATATACTTACACAAAATTAGAATTGTTTAGAGTTTAGGAAAGCTGACATGCATTAAACATGGAAACTTTTTAGTGCTTCTTAGAAAGCATTGATTATATTCCATAGGACAATGACTGTGTTAATTAGGCACAGGAGTACTGACAGCACTATAAAAATAACAGACATGTAAACATGTTCCACATGAAGTTTACTTGGTGTTGATACCAATTTAGCTTTCCTCCTGGCAAAAGTGAGCTTGGAAGTTATATGCTTTACATAGATAAAATCACAGGAGCTCCTGTTTCCCTCTGCTCCACCTGGAAGTCATACAGCTGTTAATTGACAGGAAAGAATTCTGCAGCATGAAGCATGAAAGGCTCCTTCAAGAGGAAAGAGACAAACCACAGTAACTTCTGTTTCAGCTCCATGCACAAGTGCAGTCACTTGAAGGCAGAATCTGCTCTCCATATCAGTGACTAAAAAGACATTTCATTTTCTAATAATTAATGTTGTTTGCATAGAATCCAATATAAATTCATCATAAGAGCAGCTCCATCTTAACCAGGTGATAGTCCTCCAAATTAATTGGAGAATTTTCAGTGACATGAGCTTTTCTAAAATTTAAATGAGAGATGCGAAATCTTTCAAATCAGGGGAAACAAATGCATATCATCGTGGTATAGACTGCTGGACTAATCACTCTAGAGAAAACTTACATCCAGATGATTATCTGCTTCTTGCTTGTATGGGAAAGAGTGATGATATTTTGGAAGCATGGACAATTTTATCTAAATTATGGATGATATTTTTATAGTCTTTATTTTCCTAATCATAATGACAGTAGGGTTCCCTTGTTCTGCTCATTGGGGAGTAAATGGAAACAACAATCCAAATGATACTCAAAGTCTTATATTTCTTCATTCCTTGCATAATAATCTATTCTGGATGTGAAACATAAGACCTATTGATCTGACTGAGTTAATAGAAACTTTCCTAACAGAATAATTCATTTCTTGAAGCACTTAGGTTTAATCCAGGAAAAGAATGCCATTCTTTGCAAATACTGCAAGATGACACAGGCAAAATGTTTCCTATCCCAGTTCCAGCACCAAGCAATAGGCAGGCTACTTCTGCTACAAGCAGATGTAGTTTCTAACCAAAAATGACAAGCCATTTTCACAAGTAACATCACTGTTAGTATTTGGTAGAACCTTGATGTATTAAACTTCAGCTTTGCTGTGGGTATCTATGATCTGTTACGGAATTTTGGAGATTGTACAAACGCATTTGTCTGAATATAATGGTTGAAATAGTTCATTCTTATTTACTATAGAGCTGTATTTTCAGTAGGTATGTTTTGCATTGCTGCTTGTTTTGATTGGGTGTGACAATGTGCAAAACAGTAAGGGATCAGAATTGCTACCTGCCTTTCTAATATCTAAATGCATATAAATATTTTGACATGAGAAGCAGAGATTTTAAAATGCTAAGCACTACAGCAAAATGGATTAGCCTTTAGTAAGGGGAGTTTCAAATTGCAAGTGCCAGGGGGTTAATGGAAAGCAGTGTGTCATATTTCCTGATTTACCCTTTCACTATCTTGTCCAAAACACCTGGGTAATGTGTTGCTCATAAATTATAATTCAATAAGCATACTTTGAGTTTCAATCCTTATTCCTTTCAAAAGTTTAAAATAAACTGTAGTGAAATTCTGTCTATGTGGAAAAGTGCTCTGCTTCGATTAGTGCTGTAGCGATAACCCATGGACAGAATGAACATAAGGTTAGGATTGATCAGCCTTTTTGATAACTTCAGAGTAGTCAAAGATCTAGAGATACTCTAACATTTTCCTGGTGGACTCATGGAACCAAATATATTAATTTTAAATTATTTTTAAATATTTATCTCTTTTAGTTTGTTAGGGACACAGAAACATTTTGTGTGAGACTAAGTTTGAAAAATATGGTAGCTTTACTATTTCCATAAACAGAGTTTACACGTATGTGACATAATACCTTGGTGATGTACTCTTACCTTGGGTTTCATCCTCTCTTCCTGATACTCTCTGACTGCAATCTTCAGCTCTGATAGCAGACAAGCCACGGAAGATGACTGGCTTGCAAGGGATTTACCATACCTCTTGTTAGCTTTGCAGATGCCTGTGGATGCTGTGCTGCCAAGGCTGAGACACCTCAGCCACAGTAGCACATTGTGCCTTGTAAAAATGGGATATGATGAGCTGGAACCAAAGGGTTAAAATACTTTTTTACATCTTAAGAAATATTTATAGCTTCCCCCAGCTCTTGGGCAGATGCCAATGTGCCAATGTCCCTGCCTAATGTGCCAAGCATTTCTGAGGTCCCCATACTTTATAATGGATAATCAGATTCTGCTTTGTGTCAGATGATGATACTACTTTCATGTCCTGGTTCCAGACAAGACAGGGTTAATTTTTTTGCAGTAGTCCAGAAGGTGCATAGCTAGGACGAGGAAGTTATTCTATACCACCTCATGTCATTGCTGGGGGCAGGGAAAAGGGACTCTCTTCTGGGGAGAAGGGGTTCCTGCTGGTCGAGAAAACGTGGTGGAGGGAGCTGTCCAGTGTTTTCTGTTATCAGGGAGTTTTTCTGTGTCAATAATTTATTTGCTTATACCTTTTCTTATTAATATTGTAGCTGTTGCTCTCTGTTTTCTTATCTCGTTGCTGTTTCCAGTGAATTGCTCCTATCTCAACTCAGGCTCTTTGGTGCCTCCAACTGGAGGGAGAGGAGGAAGTGGTGTGTGGTTTTAGTGGGAGTACTGTGTTGGAGAATACAATTCCTAAAGCATCACATCTCCCCATCTTGTTCCCCAGAAATTTTTCCGCCTCTCCACTCATTCCACTTCCCTCACCCTTTGCTAGTGCCCCACTTTGCCACTCGATAGAGTGCTGGGTTTTTTCAGCTATAAACCAAAGAAGGACTAGGAAATAGAGCAAGGGAATGTTTTGATCTACGTAAGTTCTCTAGATCAGATTCCCAGGAACATTATTCCCAGAGAGATAGATGGTGTTGCTACCACCGAGTGTCTTGTAAATTGCTGAAGAATTACTCTGAGTAAGATTACTTGCATTTCAATCCACACATACCATGTTACTCATATCCTTTAATACAAGATTTTTATCTGGATGTTTGGTATTAGATACAGCATACAGAATTTATGTATATACATTTCTAACTGCATTTTCACCTTCTTGGGTTTTGATTGATTTTTAAAATCAATCAGTTCACTGTTTTACTTTCTGATCTTTTCATTCTGCTCCTTTCTAAAATGAATATCAAGATATTTTTCTTTGATGTTGCACTTTTCACTCTTTCCAATTTCCTCTGCAGGTCTTCCAAGAAAAAAAGAAATCAAACTATTTTTCTGATGATGAATTTACTAGATCTGTTCTGCCTTTTCAAAGAGCTTTGTAGTATTGAATGTACCTCTCCAAAGAAATGCCAAACAGAGTTTTTCGAAGTGAACTTAATAGACACAAAGAACGCTGACAGTCTCAGTACCAAAGAAATTCATGGGATTTTGATCAATAATTTTCTACAAGGACACTATTTTGTGCTGTTATACAAGAAGTTCTGATCCAATAACCATCAATAGATGAAGTTGCATTAATTGTGTCCAAAATGAAACAGCAATTCAAGGTTTCAGCTGCTGCTCACAAAAATATCTAAATCCAAAGATTTTGTTTTACCATGGAATTTTTGTTTCAAAGTGCTCTTTATTTTTGTATTTTTTTCATACAAAGGCTGTGTAAAAAAATTTTGTATTTTTTAATACTATGTTGATTATTTTTCCTGGGTTTTTTTTTTTGTTTGTTTGTTTGGTTGGTTTTTTTCCAATTATTAGTTTATCATATTGGGAAACATAATGTTATTATTGCATTGCAATGTGACAGCATCTATATCACTATATTAGCTCTTGAGCAGTCTTATCTTAGATTCTGATTCTCCTGCTGACATATTTTCTCTGGTACATATCACTTTAAGAACTCCGCAGCTCAGTTATACATAAAGATTGCTAAACTAAAAGAAAAGGATAAAACCTGAAAACATGGCAGCACACAAGTTGAAAGGAAAACTAGAATGCCCTCAGGATCACTGCCTTTAATCTGTTATATAGTAATTTGAAAGTTGCATAGAATATCTTTAGTTAATTTATTAAATTTAGATGTGTCTTATCATGACTGGGCATTAATTCTTCCTCAGTATATTGTAGTGAACCCTTCCCTGAGTAGTTATTGCACCACTTTGGTGGCTATTGGCTGTAAATTTCCACCATTAGGTATAGAGTAAGACTTCCCTCATCAAAAAGATTTCCCACATCAATTTTTCTGATTGAATTGAGAGATAAATCCTTTATGTTGATGTGGAAGGTGAGAACATATCACCCTGTTAACCAATGCGTGGTGAACACGTGTAACTGCGCCAGGGAGTCAGCCTTGATGATGGGGCAGATAGCAGTATGTGCTCCAGATTATTAAAGACATTAAGCACTACTAGACTGGATTTTGCATTTTTTCTACTTTAAGTAGAGGTCTAGTTTCTCTGCTATTTTGCTTATAGGAGCTCATAGATAATATTCCATCTTAGCCTTTACTCTTTCTGTTATATTTACATTAATCATACTGAAAACTCTATCAGACATTGTTCAAAGCCTTATAGAATATTATCTGTATAAGATACATATGTGTAATATTTATTAAAACATAGCATTTTTTTTCTCAGGTATCTAGAGCATTTTTGGTAGACCAATTAGCTCTAGTATTTCTGTTTTATTTTCTTTTTTACTTCATGTTCTTTTATTTTTTTCTTTTGTTTCATCTTTCTTTGTGTCTCTGGAACTGTTCATTACATAAAATTTAAAATGCATACTATATTTACTTTTTGATATACAACAGCTTTTATTTGGCTTCTTATACTGTATTTGTTTTGATGCTACATAATAAATTATGTTTTTTTAAAGAACGTTTAAAGACTTTTCTGTCTCACACTTCATGGGATTTCAAAGAATTTTTTTAAAAAAACAGCAGATCTCATATTTCACTTTTTTTTTTCCCACCCACAATTCTGGCCAGCCTGAGGTTACCTTTTAAAGAATGGTGAATAGATTGAGGCTATGATTGAGAGGTTTTCATCCTTACCCTCTGGAGACACACAAAACTCACCAGATCATTCTGATCTTTTTCAGAAGTGCTGGAGAAAAGTAGTTTTTTTGTAATACAGTTTCTGATCCTACAGAGACATACATAATTCATTACACAGAGGAAAAAGGTGGTGACCACAGCTTTTTATAGAGCTGCTGAGGAACAAGATGCACACCAAGATAACTTTTTGAACTTCAGTCTTAAAAGCTAAAGCATATATTGCATATTATGCTTACAATTTTTTTTATTTCTTTTCTTTCTGACAAACATTCCACATTCTTAATGAATAGTAGGTCACTGACTAGATGGAAACCCTTTGGTTTCTGAAGCCTCAAGGAATCTGTGGAAAAAGAGACCAGCTGCCATCCCTCCAGACAGGACAGGGCTGTGCTCTGTCCTCATCATCTTCCTCATGTACTTTGCAATGCTCAGGGAGAAAATGTATATTAAAAGAAGCTGTGAATTTAAGGCTGAAAGCCAACATTTCATGTAGATATTTCTCAGTGTCTAGAATTGGTATGTACTTAATTTTACTCATTTTGTTTAGGGCCTTTTGGAGCCACTGCCTTGGATGGTTGAGGAAAGACACCTCCTGAAAAGTGACAATCTTTTCCTGGAAAGGCACTGAAGAGCACAGACATCTGAGGCTGGACTCAATGCTCAACAACAGCCAACCCTAAGCTGATGTAACTGACAGAGATCAGTTGGCTTAAGATAATATAAATAATATTTTTAAGCAAAAGCCCATATTTTCATGAGATCATGTGAGACCTATGCCAGTGTTTAAAGCAAGGAATAACAGATATTGTGAATAAAGTGAAACAGAAATAGAAATGGAACTATGGAATAGTTTCCACTGTGCTCAACAAAGAGAAGATAATAATTTGTGTAAACCACAGAAAATGTTATAATTATCTGTCATGATGATGCAAATAGTTTGTGCTGGCCACAGTATTCAGAGTCACACAAAGTTATCCTGTTTCTCACATCAATTTCCCACCATGATGAAAATCTACAGTGTAGATAGAAATTCAGAAAATGAGATGTACATTATAACCCCATGGAGATTAAATTCATCCAGAAAAGTCATCACAGGCCAGAATATTCTTTATAGGTAGCTTGCCTGAGACCTTAATAAAAAAAATTACACTATATACAGAACAAAATTTGCTTTAAATTAGAGCTCAAAGATAAGCATGATGTCCCAGTTTTCAATGGAGGAGATGGGAAACTGTTATCATAGTAATTCTGAGGATTTGAATTAAACACAAACGAAACCAGCATGTCAGGATTTTTACTGAGACTACTAAACTGCACTCACCAGTGACAAAGGTTATCCAGGCCTTGGTGGCTCTGACTGTAGCAGTTTTGAGTAGCATTGGGACTGCAGCTACAGTAATGAAGGACACTTGAAAGTGATGTTCAAAATTCGGATTTCTCATGGTAGTTAAGATGTGTAGCATCTATTGAGAGAAGTCACAGTAACAAGGTTTTGTAAGTGCTTTTTTTCCATGTGTCACCAAATATTGCTGAGATTAAATGAAAAAATCCCTCTTTACATACATTCAGCATCTGTGCACTAGCAACATCAGTGTCTGTCAAGACTTTTTTCCTTATAAACACAGGGGAGCCCTGCTGCAGTCACTGTTATGTTGAATACAACATACCTTGTCTAGCAATGCATGTAACTACACTCTTACCTATCAAAATTTCCACCTCTATTTTACAGAATCAAGGCCTCAAGTGCACATTTATTCAAAACTCCTCTGAAACTGTGCAGCACTGGCACCTTAATTTGGTAAAAATTTATGTGTGTCAAGGCTCCAGAGCTTCAAGGCATCAGTGTGTGGGTTTAAGGTTAAGTTTGCATTGCTCCTGCAGTTCACATGAAAAACCATCCTAGTGCCATTGGCAAGTGCAAGACATCAATCATCTGCTTCACGTGGGGACACAGGAGTAGGCATGTGTATGTAAAGCTCAAATAGTAATTCTTCCCCTTTTGACAGCCCTAGTAAAAGTATAGCTGCATCCAGTTTTAGCATATTTTTCCACAAGGCATGGGCCATTTAGACAAGTCACAAAACAATGATCAGACGTCTAAAAATTGTGTGTAAAGAAATATTAGAAGAAATGAGACTGTTCATTTCAAAGAACATGTCAGGAAGGCAGAGCACCAATTTCCAATGAATACATGAAAGTGAAAAGTAGTACTTTCCCTATGCAGGATGTTGGACATATATTAGCAAATTTGAAGAAAACAAAATACAGATTATAAACAAAAAAATTGATAACAACAGCTAAATACTGAAATAAATTGACTAGAAGGTTGTGGAATCTTCTACCATTTAAGGTTTCAAAACACAAGCTGGATAGATGTCCTTCTGATGTTTATGTGAGGGAATAATTATGAAGTAGCAATCTGCTTCCCAAAATGACATGCAGGTTAGGAAGCAGAAGTCAAGTTGAAAAGCTGTGTGATTTTGTGCCAGGCCAAATTTCAGCAGATACAGCTTTGTACGGTTGGGCTTTTAAGTGGTCCGTAAACATTTAAGGTTTAAGTTTTAAGTTAAGTCATCCTGCTGTAATGCTTGGGGAGAGAGGGGGAGCACAGAGACCATGGTGACCTTAAGGGACGGGTGGGGACTGGCAATGTGGTTCAACACTGGAGACAGGCTTAAGCTAAGGAAAGGAAGCAGCAGCGGAGGCTACAAAAAGTGAGGGGCTATTGGACTAGTTTTCATCCCATGGTCACATCTAATTTTATGATGCCTGAACATTTTCCATTAAAAAAAGAAAAAAACTTTGGAACTGTGCAAGTGAAACACTAATATTGTGCTTATTTTAATTTGGAATTGTCAAGAAATAAAATTTTATAGAACACTGCTATTTATATTTTTCTTTTAAGTAAATGTTTTAAAAGTAGAATACAGGCTGTTAAATCTGCAAAAAATTACATACTAAATTTCTTAGGTTTTGTAGGGTGCCTTTTCGTTCCATATTTTTAGAAAATAAATTCTACCAAGAAATAGGAGTGCATAAATAAGGACTTTTGGAAATAAATTACTTTGTTTCATTTTTAAATCTAAGCTGTTTATACCTCTAGATATGTCCACAAGTACTTATAGCAAGGACAAGACACATTAAGTATGTTGTTGGAGTAGTTTCCCAAAGCAGTTTTGCTGTAGTCTGGCCCAAAGCCAAATGGAAATTTATCAAATAGATTAAATGGTAAAACTAATGGCAGCATTTCAGACCTCAGTCTTAAATGGGATATAAAGGTTCCACAGTAAATTAGAAAGTTCATCTGTAAATGGTGACTACTTAAATATGCAGTATGCTTGCAGCAGCCTTTTAATATAACTATAATTAAGACATATGGAGGAAAATGTATATTCACCCTTTCAGAAATAATTAAATTAATATTCAGTTAACATTTTCAATAAAGAGCATTGGTCAGTGTCAAGGAATAAGTAACAGACAGATTTCTTCAATAAGATGATATACGAAAAGATTGTGAGATCAGATAATCTCTTCCAAGCTGATTTTATTTTCCCCTCACATTTTAAGTCACTTCTAATTTCTTATCCTTCCTTTTCTCAAGGATACCAGATATATCTTTTTCTTCTGTTTCTGGTCTGTTCTCCATCATTCCCAGGTGAAGCCATTTGATCGAGTTTATTACTTGCTTTGCAGCCATATCTTTGACCATTAAAAGTTTCCACCAGAAAGTATTATTCCCTGTAACATGGGCATCTTTTGGGAATGATGCACTTTATGAGTTACTCCCAGGAATGTCCTTGGGCATAACTCTTCCTCCCTTTCATAATTGCTCAGACTTGGCTCTGGACTCCATACTTCTCAAAGAGGACTCCACCCCTTGTTGGCCCCAGAGCATCTCCCCCATTGCCCTTCCCCATTTCCAGAACTAGGTGCCACTCTTTTGGCAGTGCTGAAAATCCTGTCAGGTTTCACTCCTGCAACTCAGAGAATTAAGATTAATATTCCACAGATTCAGGTTCCTGAATTTTTTCTGCCAACTATCATCTTCATCTTTGCAGATTTCTTTTGCTCTCTAGCTTTTTTTCTCCCTATGTTTTCTGGTTCTGTCTTTCTTTATCAGAGCTGTCTTTTTTTGGCATTTTATTTGGTGTTATTGCATACTATTAATATTATTATTTTTCCAGCAAGTCTGGGACACTAAAAATCTTCAAACTGCATCTGATCTTAAAAAAACAGGGAGGAAACAGAAGCGATGAAGGCAAATCTGATGAATTGCAACGACCTTAGTACCAGGATAGTGGAAATACAATAAACTGGTGAAAAATTTTGAAGAAAAATACTAAAAATATGGCTGAGTGATGATGATATTTATCAGAAATTCTCCTTGGAACCAAGTCAGCTAGTACTGAAATTAATTTTGCTCCAGTGGAAACTGGAATAGACTGTGTTCAACATACCACAGAAAATGAATTGGAGGTTTGGTGAAAAACCATATATATTATACTGCAATTCTTTCAGAATTTTGATAATACTTAGAATATTTTCTTGTTTTATGTTATTCTAGCTGGTTTTTTGGTTTTATTTTTTTTCAGTCCTTTGCAGTTTTTAGCAGTGATAGCAAAGGATTTTTTCTAAAGCAGAGTCACTGTTGTTATTATTATAGTGGTTGACAACATTTGCATTTGGAAAGCTTTATCTTGTGTCCCATTTACATGTGTGCAGTGATGTATCTTGAAATGTCTGTGATATATGGATTTACACCTGCATCGTCAAGTGCTGACAAATGCACTGCACATGACATATTTCTTCTCTATTATAAAGAGGCTGATTTCAACAGGTATAAATACCCCATAAACATTTCTATGGTATTATGTCGAAGACGCTGCTTTATTTTTATGTTTTGCCTCATATGAGGCAGAATCTTAGACTTCTTTTGCTCCTCTCTATTTGTATTGTGATCTGCCATTGATATTCTGTTGTGAATGAAGATGTCTGCTATACAGCACCAGTCAGAGTGCAGGGTGTCAATAAAAGAAGTAAAATGCAAGTTTGCCACTCAGGGAGCAGTATCCCTGAATCAGAGACTTGCTGTTAATTCACAAAGGCAGTGAATTCTGAAGGCAAGTTTTGTGGCAAGATATATGGAGAAACTGGAGGAAATTTGGACATGCTACAAATGCAGACAAATTGTTGTGTGGATAGTGCATAAATAAAACAAGATGATCACTAATTATTTAAATGATGGCAGATATTTTAATCCATTAAAAAAATGGAAAGAATTGAACCTTCAACTGCAATGAAATGCCTTTTCTTTACAATGTCATTTGAAAGGGTTTCCATTGTACAGTGTGAAGTTATAGTTGAGAGAGGTTTTAGTTTCATTCTCAGGCTTCATGTTGCCATTGTGTGTGTGCTTCTGGACCAATACTGGAAATTCAAGCATTTGAGGATTGAATGAACAAAAAATGTATTATCTAAAAGCATTTAACATAAGAAGTGCTGCAATGAGGCAAAAGAACTGACAGTCAGTCTCCATGAGAATGCTCATTTTTGGATGAAATGTGGTTTATTCAGACATACTGAGTAAGGGAGCAGTGACAAGTGATCACAAGTGAGGCACTCAGGGGCTTCTTATCTCAGTTGATGTTTGAATATAGCTCCACAATGTTTTGCCACAAGTTAGAAGGTGTTACAATTGGTCTGCCAATGAAAAACATATTCTTGATTATCTTGCAATTAATCTGGCCTAGATAAGGTGATAGAAATAATTTAGATAGAGCTTAGTGCAGATCAAGATGAAGAGAGGGTCAGAAAGAGGTTTAGAAACCCTTAGGTTTTTTTCCTCAGGGAAAGAGACTTCACTTAGAAAGTGTTTTTGTGCCTTTGAGTGATACATTGTGTACCTTTAGTGTTTATGGACAAGTATTAATAGGCAGATGAGAAATTTTGGAGGATATGTGAAGGGAACATAAATGGAATAGGGAATTGAATACATGCAGAGGATCCAATTATAGTTTTTGATTCCCTAAATATACCATTGCTGTTGCAGAAATACAGAGGAATTGGCAAGGTTAATTGGTTCAGAGATTGAACAAAAGGTTTCTGCTTGAAATAAAAATCTTTGGATCAGCTGGCTGGATGGCCAGACTGTGAAGTCATAAATTTTAATTACTCTTGCTCCTGTGGAGTTTGTAGAAGACCTAATCCCAATTTCTTTATGCACCAAAATGTCTAATGACTTCTGAACAAGTGAGTGTGCAGAGAATGCACAAGCAGACCTGGAATGATTATACAGCATTGGATCTTGCTACTGTTTTCTGTGCTGTGAACTGACTGTTGATTTTATTTAACCCGGAAAAATTATGTGACTGAATTGATTAGCTCTGCAATTTTCTGGACTTATACACTGCACTGTCTTCTTTCTGTTTCTTTCAGCTCGAATACTACAATACAGTTTTGTCAAGGTTTCTTTGGGATGACTTTTCTTGAAGACTAAGTTATTAAGTCATGCTAGCAAAAGAGGGGAAAAGAAGAATAATTCTGGTTGTTTAACCATTGTTTACATGACTATTATAAGTTTTCCCACCGCAATCAAAACATTTTATGTTAATATGACTGCTTTCATACCTGTGCTATCACCTTTCCTCCTTGGATTGTTTTATCTAGGAACTTTTTATCACGTACAAAGAAATTCCGTACATTTTTTAAAACCAGAGCAGATATTGTAGCTAAAACATATAATGGAGAGCTGAAGTTAGGGAGTTGTTAGGCTGATCATCATCACCTGCAAAAGGAGCATGGTGAGTTTTTGCTGGTCATCAGTCATGTGCATGCCTACTGCTCCCTGAAATATCCGTGTTGATATCTACAATTCCCCGATTTTTGCTTTAGAATTTTTTGCATATTCACATATTTCTTTTTTACCACTTGATCCCTTGGGCTTATCATGGGGCTGTGAGGGCCAGTGGCTCTCATCACCCCAGTGAAGAGGAGGGCAGCTGCACAGCTCTTCCTCCCCACCTAGCAGTCTCCTCCAAAACAGAGAAATTAACACCCAGGAAAGGGGAAGATTGCCATGCAAACCTCCGGGTCATGGGCAGGTGACAGCTCTTTTCTTCCTTCCTGCCACCTGCCCTTGGAATTTCCTTGTGACAGAACCTATTATTGAAACTGGGGACAGTTTACGGGGCACTAGCTAGAGGTGGATACTGGGTGTCACACTTGGCACCCATGGTCTGCAGGCCCCTGCCCACCTGCATTAGAAATACACTCACTGCAGTCACCACACGTGGGTTTTTCTTTTGTACATCTAATACTGTAAAAGTGGCCTTCGTATATTAATATATAATACAAATTATTCATATTAATATATAATATGGGTTATTAATAGCAGCTTCCCCTCTGTATTTATATGACATCTTTAGAATTTCTTATTTATCTTTTACATATCTTTCTCCTTTCTTTGTCAGAAGCATTCATATTTCAGGCAAAACTAAGTAGCATTGCCTGTTCAGAAGGTTGCCAAGCAATCTCCTTGATACATACCTTTTTTCAGTTACTTATAACTCAGCCAGACTCTAGCTGTTTGTGATGAATTTTTCCATGCCAATTTCTGCCTCCAGCTGAATCTTTGCATCAAAATGTTTCAAGCTTTTCTGAGAATGATGCTAGGGGAAAATAGGTTGTTTTGTTCATCTGATTCAGAAGCTTTGCTTTGAAATACTAAAATATCTTTTGTTTGGAGGAAAGGGAAGAGATGAGGAAGAAGCAGAAAGACTGTGAAATGTGAGATATGTGTCTTTTTCTTTCCAAAAAAACTGCTGGACCAAAAGTCAAGCAGAGAGACCCAGATTTTGGAAGATGGAATCCTGAGAAGGTACATTGGGCAACCAGGAAAATGTCCAAAGAGTGTGTATGTGAAGCTGGACCCAGGAGTCAGGGCATAATGTGACAGATCACAGAGGGACCCAGAACAAATAGATCTGTTGTCCAAAGTGGTGTTTGGAGCCAGGCATCCGGGGGAAGCAGGGTGTTTAGGCAAGTATACTGAGATAGAAACAGCCTCTGGAGTCCTGGGATACTCAGCGTGAGGCTGGGAACATGGCAGCTGGGATTTAACAAAAATATTTCCTGGTGGGGTTTCACTGCATGGTCGCTGGCTACTTTCCCATAGCACCCCAGTGTCATTCATTGTGCAGAAGGCATCTCTCCATGCTCTTCTACATTCTGTTCAGTAAAGGAGAGTCTTGTTTGCAGGATGTTAATCTCTTTACTTTATTTACGTATTTAATTTCATAAGCTGGAAATAGTCATGAATGCCACACAAATTGTGCAGGATCTTGCAATCCAAATTTTCTGCAGTAAAAACAAGTTAATGTAACAAACAGTGAAAACAAACTCTGCCTTCTAATGTCATCCAGAGCCTGAGGTGGCTTTGGAACTGGTGTTCAAAATGAAAGTGGTGCTAGAAATCAATCTAAAGCAATTGTAAGATTCTAATTAAAATTCATTATAAACAAGAATAAATGAGAAGATTTTTTTTTCTCTTCACAATTCTCTTTTGCTTCCTTTGCCTTCTTAGGGATGTTTTCCTTTTTTCTGTTTTATTTTTTTTTTCTCTTATTTAAATACAGGGACTGATTTACCTAGCTGAGATTTCATCTTTTGTAACAATTCTATGACCCGTGACCAGAAGGGCAGCTAACAGCACTGACTTAAAGAACCTGACTCTGGTATCTGCCAGGTCTTGAAGGGGCTGATAAGACTGTGTGATGTGTCTGTCTTTAATGGTGAGTTTGCAAGTAGGAGTCTACAGCTCCAAGTGAAAATATTTTTTTCCTTTCCTTTCGTCTTCAATTTCCTGTGTATTATTCTTGTCCTTCCTTCTAGAAATAACAGAATTATTTTATTTTTGTTCCCTAATAAAGAATAGTATTTCTGTAAATTGATCAAGCAGGAAATTTTCTTTCTAAATACTCTGTACAACAACAACAACAACAATTGAAAAGAAAACCTTTGGTAAAAAAAGTACTCTAAAGCCTCTGTATTCATTACTTGAGCATTATTCAACAATCTAATGTTATCCTATTGCATGGTCATTTGACACCTTTGAGAATTTAGGCCCATTTAATCCTTTGAAGAAACACAGGAAGAGAAGGAATAGCAGTAAGTAAAATCAATTGAATGGTGCTCTAAAAACTGAGGGTTTTGCTCCTAGCTTTGTCAATTGACCCTTTCAATTAATCAAGAGACAATAAAACCTCCTTTTCATTTACTGCATAGTCTTTGGTTGCTGAATTTTTGACTCTATATCCCAAGAGCTGATCTGCAGAAGGGCTGCGTGTCTCCAGTGCAATTGAAAGTGATGTACAATGCAGTTTGAACATTTAAACATCCTATATAATATTAAATTGCTTTGAAAAATCATGACCTCTTTCACAATTTGCATTCTGTTCTACGTTTTCTCATTTGTAGGAATGAAGCTAATATTATTTCCTCTAGCTCAGATTCATTCATCCTGGTAATGGCCGGTAGCGAAGACAATGATTATTCAGAGCCAATTGTAATTTTCTGCAGCAGGTGAGATGGATCAGTAGGCCCCATCTTTTTCTCAGCAGGTATGTCCTTATCTCAATAACAGTATTCACCAGCATCACCTTCCTTGATAAACCTGGGCAGGCAAGTGGCACATTAAATTGCTCTACAGCAGATTTTTTTTTTTTGTGTATTTGCAGATACCCAGAAATTTTCCAGCAAGAGAACAGGTATGTGGAATGAACCAAAGCCTTCTGAAAAGAAAAACTTTTCTTGTCTCTTCTTACCCTTCATGGATGCATTAAAAATTGTTGACAGTCTGGCAGAGGTCTCTGGGCTGCGGGTTAAAAGCAACTTTATAGACACTGAACTTTCTGACTCAGCTCTCTGCAGACATGAAGTTTTTACTGCAGATATCTGCATTGCGCAAGTTCTGGAGATAAAAGGAGGTTTTTATGAAGAGCTCTTCCTCCTGGACATTCAACCTGCTTTAATATCTTTATTTTCAAACTGCATTTGGACTACTTTCATGTTCATTTAATGCATCTTATGTTCATTTAGTTTTCCTGTTAGAAACAGAAGCATGCAAAATGAATGTTGGGAATTCTACACAGTATAAAGGATCAGTATGATAAATATAGCTTGACATATACATATATATATATATAATGGAACAGCATTCATTCAAATATGGTCCCCAATGTCTGCCCAGCTACCTACACATCAAGGGATGGACTACGAGGAAGAGGTCCTAATACTGTATTAGCTGAAATGGCAGTCCTACTTGGCCATCAATTGCAACCTACCCAGAAAACACAAATGTGCTTTAAATAATGCTAGAAGGCAAACAAAGAGAAACAAAAAAGCTATTGGTGCTAATAATTTGAGAAAGGAATCAAAAGGCTATTTAAACAGCTCTATTTTGCAGACTCATTTTAAATTATTCATTGTGCTTGACCTGCAGAAAGAATGACAAAACACATGGGATATGGTTTAATTAGCCCAAAAGTTTATTAACTTCATTCATCTGGGAGTTATCTGGCAGTAATTTGTGCAGTATCGGTTATCATGCCATTTGCACTGTTTATGACCTTTTTAGAGGGAGTTATCTTCAGCCTCATCCCTGTCCACACCCACTGGTACAGGCTCACTGCAGTTGTAAGCAAGTTTAGTGGCCTGTTAAATCCACACATTTTACTTTTGTCAGTCGTCTCACACATCATGCTGTCTGTTGCAACCTTAGAAAATCAGTTTCAGACTCTTTGTTATGCTCTGTGGAAAGGCACAGGACTTACACTAAAATATGACAGTCTCCTCAGTGTTCCACTAACCTGTTCCCAAGTCCCACAAGGTACAGGAGTCAGATTGTAGAAATGGAATGGACAGTCTCCTGTACCTCAGCTGGAATTGTTCACCAAAATTTCTTACCTGCATCCAATCATGATTCCACATATACCCTTACAATAACCTCAGGTGTCTGAAGATGATGCAGATGATAAAATTGCTCACTCTGCTTAGTTCTCTTTCCTAATGCTGTGGAGAGTGGGCAGGTTCATATACGCCCTGCACATGCTGGTTTTTCTGCTGTATACAGTGAAAAATAGTCCTAGACTAGACTGCACAAGCAATACTTGAGATTGCTCAGAACTAGAAGTAGCCATAAAGAATGAGATGTCCAGAGCTAAAATTAACCATAAGGAATGAGACTCCCATTTTCAGCCTCTTTCAGCAAAATATAATCCCTGAATGCCTCAGCTAGTATAAATAAAAATTAATGGAAATGTCTTGTAGTATTTTCTTTACCTTCTCTGCTTTGTATTTGGTACCTCAAAGTCAAAAGACCACTCCACTCCTGTACTTTAAGTCTCCAAACCTCCAGATGTCCTATCCTTACAAGGCAGTTACTTTTTCTTCTGTTGTAAACAGTCCACAAATGCCACCTGGAACGTGATGGAGTGCAGTGAAAACACATTGTTATTCTGGCATGCCTAAACTAACCAGGGACAACAGATGTTCTTTAAAAAATACTAGGATAATTCTTTTGACTTGACTAATTGACTGGCAATTTAAAAGGGTTCTGGTTTCCATTTCCATTTCACTGTGCTCATATGCATTTCTGATTGAACCTTTGGTTCACTTGAGATTTTCTTTATGAGCAAATAATTTGAAGGATCTGCTTAGCCTAACATCCTTTAACAAATTTTGCCCTGAAGTTCTGACACAGAATTGTGACGATTTCTATAACGCACAGCAAAGCTTCTCTGAATAGTCAGTCCTGTCTTGAAGGAGATTTGAGAATGTTCATATTCACTGGGGAGATGGAGATGACTCAAAGTGCAAGCAACCTTAAAGCATTAGGCTGCCCAGAAATCTTTTTATTTTTATTCTGAGGTAGTAGGTCTCAGATTTCCCTCTGACTCATTGGACTGAAACTCACTGACAAACCTGGTAAATATGAAGGAACTTGCCTCCCTGCCAGCTGTCAGGGAGCTAACCATAAATTGTTTGGATTTCCTCCAAACAGATATTTGCTATGTACATGTTATTCTGTGCATGGAATGGAACACTTGAAGTACTTGATACTTGATGTTTGAACTCCAAGCTTTTTGCTTGACTATGATGGATTTACCGTGAATACTAAGAGTGTTGTTTCTACTCAGTATGCAAGCAAGAAAAATATGTAAACTGAAGAAATGGCTTCTAATACAATATTTTATGAATTGGTAGATTTTCACTTAGTGTAATTGAATAGAATAGACTATTTCTGTTGGAAGGGACCCACAATGATCATCTCATCCAACTGTGATATTAATTCAGGGCTGACCAAATGTTAAAGTGCATTTTTAAGTGCACTGTCCAAATACCTCTTAAACACTGATAGACTTAAGTCATAGACTACCTCTCTAGGATGCCCATTCCAGAATTTGACCACCCCCTTGATAAAAAAATGCTGCTTACAGTTCAGACTATGTCTCCTTGGCATTGTTTGAACCATTTCCGTGGGTCCTGTCACTGAATACCATGAAGAAGAGCTCAGCACGTCCCTCTCTACGTCCCCTCCTCAGGAAGTTGTAGAGAACAATAAGGTCACCCCTCAGCCTCCCTTTCTCCAAACTAGACAAACCCAAAGTTCTTAGCTGCTCCTTATAGGACTTTCCTTTCAGCCCTGTCAGCAGTTTTGTTGACTTCCTCAGGACATGTTCAAGGACTCTCACATCCTTCTTAAACTGTGGGGCCCAGAAGTGTACAGAGCACTCAAGGTGGGGCTGCACCAACACTGAATACAGCGGGATGATCTCCTCTTCTGACTGGCTGGGGATGCTGAGTTTGGTGCACCCCAGGGTGGCATTTGCCCTCTGAGCTGCCTGGGTTTCATACTGCTGACTCCCACTGAGGCTGCTGACAGCCTGCACCCCCACATCCCTCCAGCCACTCCTCTACCAATTTATATCTGTGCCCAGCTTTACTCTGACTTAGGTGCAGGTTCCAGAATTTTGCCTTGTTTAATTTCATCCCATTGTTCATTACCCAACTCCAACTTACCTAGATCCCTCTCTATTGTCGCCAGTCCCTCAAGAAGGTCAACAGCACCTTCAAGTTTGGCATCATCAGGTACTGAAAGTAAAAATCTAACAAGTATCTGATAGATAAAATTTGAAGAAATAAAACTTGTCACTGTAATAAAACACACAAAAAGTAGTTATATGTCACTTCTAGTATTTTTTTTCCAAACCAGGAGAATATCAGCAATCCAGAGTATTTGAGGGTGCTTGGATAACTGCAGGTAACGTCTTAATATTGGACATTTCTTTGAATATCTTGGTTCTAACCACACCAAAAAGCCATATGTATGTACCAAATATGATATTACTGCTCAACAGACTCTCTCAAAGGACTTTCAAATGTCAGAAAGTAAAATAAGGCATTGTTTCTGTATGGTGCTTTATAGAAGTTAGCTTCTAACAAATGAATACTTTAATGAGATGTTAAGAGAATTTAGGGATTTTTGACAATTTATTTCTGTAATAACCAGAATCAATCATCAATGCTGCATAGCTGAATTTTGCACTTTTTCTGGGCAGTGGAGTCCCTCAAGAGACTGCCTGGATTTGTCCTCAAACATGTGTCCATGGAATGTAAAGTAGTATCTGGCTACCTCTTTCTGAATTACTGACTATAACTGAGATGAGGAAGCTACAAAACTAGTGAATACAAAGTGAGAGCAATGTTTTACCACCTAGTGAGCCTTAAGCACTTGCCTTTAGGTATTTCAGTATAATCAGTGTTTATGCAGCCTTTTTGAATACCACCAGGTTTGACTTACAGCTCGCATGGACAACAAGTCTATCAAATCTGGTTTCAAAATGTATTTGTTCCAAGTTTCAAAAAGACTGTGAGATGTTGATAATCTCCAAAGATCCCTTGGCTGCATAATAGAGATGAGGATAGGTGATGTCCATGACATCTCTTTGTGCAGAGCAGCAGTGCCTGATGAAACTCCTGTTTATGAAATCCTCAGTGTATAGTAACCTGAAAAACACTATGAACATATCATGAAGAAATATTCTGATATAGGAAGACTGACAGACATACCCAAGGAGATAGCTTATTTCCAGCATTTGAAGGGAAAAAGAGTAAAAAAAAAAGAGGAAGTTTAGCACTCAGTATTCATAAGCAGACTTGTGGAAATAATATATATTTTGGTTCAGTGGCCTTTCATAAATGTATATAAATAAAATTTCTTGAAGTCTACTGAACATATTCAATCCCTTGTTTTCTTTTTACAATGTACTTACATATTTCTGTTTGACAAAACTGAAATGAGATATTTTGTTTTTTCAACTTCTTATCCCTGTACTTTCTGCCTGAGACTATTAATCAAATAAAATCAACAACAATTTTATTGCCCCAAAACTATTTCTTCAGCAATTTTTTCTTCTGAATACACTTTAAACAGCTCTGCTTATGAATATTTTGTGTATAGGCAAATAGTGAATATTAAAAACACTGCTTTTATACAGAAAATCTAAAAAATAACCAGTAAAACCTACAGGTACTGAAAAGGTAAGCAATGTACATTCAATTCATACATATGCTAAAGCATATTTCAGTTTTAAGTGTACTCTAGGATATGTCAAAGTCAATAAGCTAGGACAGAATCAACAACTTTCCAAGGAAGGCGCCTGGCTTTTGAAAGATGTAGGCACAGACTAACTAGAAATCACAGAGAAGTAAAACATTTTGCAATAGTTGTTATTATAGGGACTGTAGGAATACAGATCTAACAGAAAAAGTGGATTTTGTAACTGATCTCTGCAAATTATTTTTTTAAGGATGAAATACCCAGGTTATTTAGTAACAATAAAGGATGTTGTTTGTATTGGCTAGTAAAAATGTGTGAATTTCTAGCATGTGCAGAATCATAACATTTGTCTGTCTCACTTAAAAAAAAGGTCAGTACTGCCTGCTATATCTATTGTTAAACAAAGGCTCGATCTAACAAGTCCTGGGCAATAGAAAAATCTGACTAGCATTGATGCCTTAAGTTTTAACTTCTATGTTTTTCAGATCCTATACTGGTTGAGAATATAACTCTGAACTTCATATAGAGGGTTAGTAAGCTCTCATCACAGCCCGGTCAGACTAAACAATCCTTCTAGGCTTGGGAACCAAGGTCACACCCTTTGTCTCATGCCCCAGAAAGCATAAACAAAATATGAATTGGGAAGAGCAGCAAACTGGGGGAATGTGACTTCATTACCTGAAGCTATAATTGGACAATTAACCTCTGATATGCAAACAGACCAAAATTACGTCAGTCTGAGAAAACTCGTGACTGTTGTCCATCTTGGGTGCAGCCTCTGCCAGGCTTTTGCACCAAGGTGAATCTGTTAAAGGCCTTTATTAAATACCCACTTTCATCTCTATCACTGACTAGCCTCTGTTCTAGGTAGCCTCTCCAGGCATCAGTGCAGTCACTCATGTAATAGAGTAGACAGAGCATGTTGTCTGCAACAAGTACATATTTGAAATTATTAACTGAAAAATTAAACAATAATGAAAGCCATTATGGCAAAAATATAATGCATTTGATGCTAAGGTAATTAATTGTAAAATTCAGCCTGAATTAATTGGTGATCCTAGAGACCTCTTCCAACCTTAATGACTCTATGAGACATGGAGAGAAAGGACATGCTTGCATAAAGTGAACAAATTCCTCTGAAAAGCTATTTTGTACAGAGTATGTTCATTACCACTGGTGACTCACAAACTGCTATACTGGTATATATTTACTTTTCATTGATATGAAAAATAAACAGGTGCAAAAAAATTAAGTTTGGAAGGGACCTTTGGTGCGTAGATGTTCTCTAGTGCTCACCTTCTCCAATTTCAATGGGGGGGGGTAAGGTTGCTCAGGGCCCTGTCCAGCTAAATCTTGGATGGACCCCAGCAGCTTGTGTCATCTTATCCCAGATAGGACATGAATCTCCCAAGGATGAGAAAAGGAAGTTTTTCAGAATGAAATGAAACAAAACGGAACAACGAAATTCCCTTCTTATTCTGGGCATGACTGAGTTGATGTGATTTAGATTCTTTTTTGAAAGGTGGTGTGTATCAGTGAATATTCTGGGATGGCAAGTAAGCAAACATGTCCCATTGGGGATGCTTCCGGAGTATCTTAGGCTTGATAACACTGCTTGCAGAGCACTAAGAGGAGCTCCCTCTAGCTGTTTCATGGAATGGGAGACACTTTCCCAAACTTTTGTTGACAGTGTTGTAGCTCATGGAAAGTGCATCAAATACTTTGAATTTATTAGCCTGTAATTCCGTGTCTCCGCAGTTACAGACATTTGACAAAATAGGTCATCACTGTAGTTGTAGCTGTTAATTGGACATTGAGATATCTTTCTGGCTAATTTAATTTTATCTGTGAGAGGGTTTTTGCATAACCAGTTTTTAGAAAATCTGTATTTAGTGGTTATATTTTATTTCATACATTTATACAAGACTTATTATAATACCAGGTATACAGATGGACTAGAGATCTTATTTGCCTAATTAATTGTCCTTTTGGGCTTTACTTTGTAATTTATACCAATCCCCTAGCCTCACACTTATAGTAAGAATAACTAAAAAAAAATGAATGAGGAACAAGAATATACAAAGATCTCAATGGTCAGAAGTCCAGCATTGCAATGAGGTATTCACATAGCACCTGCTTATGTGCAGCTACGAGAAAAAAGGTGGAATCCCAAAACCCCTTAAAAATGATTGGTGAAGGTAGATGTTGTAGAAGGTAAGTCAGAGCTTGTAAGTGAGGTATTAGCAGTTATTCTTTACTCAGTGCTAGAAAGTCTTCAACAGTGGGTTGTGAGGACACTTTTCCTGAAATGAATGATACATTATCAGTTCATCCATTGATATACTCTCTTAGTTCCTCATTAGAATTAATTTGTTCCTACACTTCTAACTGTACTGATATTTACTCAGGTCTTTTATCTTCCCAATTCTCTCCGCTGGATTCTGTGCTCTGTATCATCATCAGTGATACCATAGTAGCTCAAAGAGTAAATGTACTTCTGACTTCAGATGTTATTCATTATTTTTGTATGTGATTGTCTTTGCTTTTTATTTAATGGCAGTCTGAATCCCATGTTTATCCCACTTCTGATTAGTGCAGAATAAATGGCAAAGATAAGTGACAGCATTTGACTTTGCCTGTTGAAACTGTGACACAGGGTAGGACACAGGAATGGAAGAACAGCTGTTTGAAATTAGACACTGTGTGTGTGGAAATGGAGGTGTGTCAGCCAGGGAATGGAGCATGGCCAGGTCTCAGACCTCTGCAACCTTTAATGGGACCAACTTGCTTGTGGGAAGAAACTCGAGGAATATTAAGTGGCTCATAAAACAAATAAAAGCTTTTGGAGAACTGCTCTGAAAAATGAGTGCTTTCTAGCAAATGAAAGTGTACCTCAGTTGCATAATACTGCTACGTCCTGCAGGCTCAAAGCAACACAATAAGGACAGCAGTGGTATTGTATAAGGGACAGAAGATAAATGAAGTATTGATTTCAGAACCAGCAGAATGCCACAAAAGGGACATACAATATTTCTGTGGGGCCAGATCCTCACTTGCTGTAATTTGGTATTGTGCCATTGAAGTCAAGCTGATTTATGTCAGCTGTAGTTCTGGGCAGGTGTATTTATAACAGGGAGGCATAAATAAAAGTCATGCTCAGAGTGCTTGGTAGGAGTTGATTTCCCAAAACTGGATGATGAATACCCAGACTTTACAGTTTATCTGTTCTTTCAACTTACTGCAGTACTCACCTTCAGATAATTTCTCATCTGTCTTTAGCCTTTCTGAATAGCTCTTTCTCTTGCTTCCCAGAGTCCTGTTTCATCCTGATGTTCTCCAGCTCAAGAAATTATTTTCCTGCAGAGGTATAAAGGCAATTGTTAACCTGTCCTCTGCAAGCTCTCCTGGCTCATGCCATTCCTTCCTTTAACCCCATAACAAAGTTCATTGCATTGGAGTCTTCACTTTGGGGTTCCTTCCTACCCTGGTTGGAAGGTGCCACCAAAAAGAGAGTGGCCAGTGTGGAAACAGCACAGGTCAATGTCTGCCAGCATTATAGGATGTATCAGTCTTGTCTGCATGCTGAGAAAGATCTTGGAAATAAATAACTTCCTTCTAATGGTTTTAACAAAAAAATGGACCTTGGAAATAGATAACTTCCTTCTAATGGTTTTAAGAAGGGCAACCCTGTGTGAATGCCAGCAGTGTGCTAACAGAACATCCCACAACAGACTGCTGCCTCATTGTGACAGAGTACTGTGGAATGCTCATCAGAAAGTCATATATTTGTACCTTTAAAATATTTTAAAAATAACCTATGCATGGTCTGGTTTGTGTGCAGTGTTGCATGTTTGCAGTGTTTCATGTTTGCAGTGTATGAGATGTGCATGTAGCTGAGAGTCTGCTTTGGTCTGAGTGACCTAAACAGGAACAGAGACAACACTCTCATTTTTATCTAAATGAGATACATTTAGAGGGGATTGTGAAAATTCAAAGGAATACATATCTTTGAAATGTTTCTATTAAATTTTCACTGAGAGAATTTTGGACAATCATTCTGAGTTTTCTTCTTCTAGCAGTCATGGAAATGACACAAAATGTAACATTTACATGCAATTTCATTTTGACTACACTTAATACTTGATTTTCTCTTGATTTACTAATTATGAGAAGAAATTTAAACAGCAGGTTACTAAGTACTACAGTGCATTCATGTTACTGTTCAAAATATTTAGGCATGCTGTCTAGAATACTCCAGGTCATATGTGCATAATAATCTTAGGTTATTGACAAATGAAATTTTAAAAACTTTCCCAGTGGATAGAGTTGCTTTAAAATTAGTTACTGAAATTCTAAGATTTTTTTTTTGTTATAACTATTTGTGTTTAACTAATCTGTGTTTAGGTACATACCAACTTGAATAACACACACTTCCTGAATAACGTTAACATGTTTTACTCAATCTCTTGATTGAAAGTTATTTACACAAGTCTTCAAATCAGAGAAGAAGAAAGGAAACAAAATAATGAGCCTTTTTATTTACATATTAAAAAAAAAAGCTGTACTGTTAGTTAACTTTAATGTACAATATGGGGAACCAACAGAGGAAACTACCTAACCCAAACATAAAGATTCTATTACTCTGTAAAGCAGACTCATAAATTGGAAAGCCTGTATTGATTAGTTAGCAAATATTTTCCCATAAAAGCTGCAAGTCTTTTCAGTTGTTTATAATCCGTGTTGGTATAATTTAGCTATAGGGCCCACTAGGGCACACTGAGAAAAGGAAAGAGAAAAAAAAGCTCACTCCACTATTTTAGGGTAAAAAAGTCTCTCAAATCTGTAGCTGAATTCAGAGCAATATTTTATGACGAACAAGCAGTTACCTGGGGTGGGAGACAAACTGTTGGACCAAATAATTTCTTTTCATTTATTTTCCTCACTATTTCACACATCAAATGGAAATTTGTCCAGCTAGATTTCCTGATTTTTCTCTGCTTAAGCAGATAACTGCTGTGGATGGCTTCCTTTTTT